>VDFB02000007.1:9723390-10204756 GCA_007258455.2 Sequoia sempervirens | reverse complement strand
AAGATCTTGACCTCCAAAAAACTGGGCGCCCCTGAGCTATACTTGCACTTTAGGGCTTTTCCTCTGAGAAATCTTCATGATTTGATCTTTAAAAACTCTGTTTCGATCATTGAAATGACCGCCTGCAATATGAAATGTCGTCATGAAATGCTCCTCCATCGTGAAGATCTTCATTTTAAGTCTCTGCTTCAGGTTTTGTTCAATAAAACTGACATTGACTGACAAACTATCGACAAAAACTCCATGCTTGGTATTGCCCAAAACTGTGTTTTACATCAAATTAGCAAGGTTTAGACTTTTAAATGCAAAATGCCTTGATGAAGCAAAAAATTTGGTTTGGGTACAACAGCGTAAAGATGGACAATCTCACCAAAACTCGATCCACTCCTCAACAATAAGTCTCTCCAAAGCACCAAACAAAGGAGCCACCAAAATAAACTTGAGAAAATCCACACTAGCTCTCACATCCCAATCGACATCTGCTCTAAAATCCAATGTGAATCCCGAATAAGTACTCACAACCTGCTGCCCTGACACGAAGTTAACCAACTCACCAAAAAGTATCTGCATAAACCACTCAAGAAAGCTCGGGCAGCAATAGTTAACCCATGAATCCAATTGATAAGTAGGAGTGAACCAAAGATGAACAGGAGAATCATTCCCTAACACCAAATCACCACTGTCTCCTAAACTCCATCTGGTACAACTCAACTGCTGATCACAAATAGGAGTCATGTGTAGGCTGGTCGGTACATTAGCTCGGGGTCCGAAGCTGAAAGTAGTCCCCACCAGAGCATTCATGAGTTAACACTTCACTACTAGAAGCTATACTTGGATCCCATACCCTGATGTTCTCCTCAAATGGAGTGTTGCAATTAGAGGAATCTCCTTCTTCCAACTCAAAGAGTGGGTTGTCATAGACCCTATCAGCTCCCATATCAAATAAGGGGTTATTGAAAGACAACTGTTGACCCCCCTCATGAGCTGATTGTGAATCCAAATCAGCTGTAAGCAAGGTTAAATCTGTTTTATTTTCACTAATTGGTTCAAGACCAAAATCATCATCAATGCCATCA
This sequence comes from Sequoia sempervirens, assembly GCA_007258455.2. NCBI lineage: Eukaryota > Viridiplantae > Streptophyta > Pinopsida > Cupressales > Cupressaceae > Sequoia > Sequoia sempervirens. The sequence goes on along the minus strand of VDFB02000007.1, from coordinate 10,203,680 downwards.
ATCGTGCTTGATTGCTGATTAGCAATCGGAGCAGCTCCAAAATCAAAAGAGAATTCGTCCCATGTTTGCTTCTTTTTGGATTGTAGTTCCATCTCATCAAGTTTCCAAGTATCAGGAAGTGATTTGTTCTGTTCTTGGAGTTCATCCTGTGATGTAGTCCCTTCAAATGACTCTTTCATCAACACATTAGCATTGATATCCACGCATATATCTCCAATCATTAGCTGTCCCAGAGAAATCAGACTCAATCCTCCTTTGTCAACACTGTTACAATCATCATAAGTTGCTATTTTAAAGTCCTCAACCTGATTACATCCAACCAAACGATCTCCCAGGAGTGGGATATTATTCTCAAAGTTTCCGAACACATAACTGGTGTTTTCAAGAACTCTAGACAGCTCCAAAGAAGCATTAAAGGCTGCTGCCTTGTCTTTCCCTTTCTCTTTGCTAGACTCTACACGTGGTCCACTCTGTGATAGTCCTCTCAAAACCACTTGCTTACCTTCAGATTTGAATTTAAGCTCTAATGTCTGAAAATTCAAGGTAAATTCTCCCAAAGATTGTAGCCACTGAATGCCCATGACCACATTTGTGTCTCCAATGTTAACCACGTAGAAGTCCTCCTTAATTTCATGTCCACCCAACAGGATGCTTAGGTGGGGAACCATCCTGTTACACTGAATAGTGAAGCCATCAGCTACCATTACCTTGAACCCTCCAACTTCCTGTGTCTGAAGTCCTCTCCGAATTACTAACCCATCATCGACGAAGTTATGTGTATCCCCTATATCGATCAATGCTAACATTCGCTGCCCCTATATCTATCCTCTAATGCGCAACGACTGATGTTCATGAAAGCTATGAAGTTGGGCAAATGTCCCATCATGGTCCAACCCCTTATCACTCTTTTTTGGTGTCTTCTCATCCTCTTTTTCTTCGGAATCAGTTTGTTGATTAGATTTTCTGATTCACTTTCTTCACCTGATTGGTACTCAATTAATAGTGCCTTTGCCTTGACAGCACATTTGTGACCTTGTGAATAAGGTTCTCTACATGTGAAACATAATCCTTTCTTCCGAAGTTCATTTAAAGTCTTAGTGTCTAACCTTGTGAAATTTTTATTTGGCTGCTCCTGCTCTTTGGTGTCAATCTCCCTTTCCTTTTCCTTCTTGGGTTGCAGGTCCTTTAACTGAAATTTATTTTTAAATGCTGAAGTTTCCATGTCCCTAGCCTTTTTAATTGCTTCCTGAAGGCTATGAGGGTTGAAGGCTTTAATCCAACCCCTTAGAGGATCTAAAAGACCATCAATAAACAACACAATGAGTCTCCTCTCAGAAATGTTAGTCACCAAAACAAAGATATTCAGATACTACTGATAAGTTGAATTCATTCTTTTGATTTTTAATATTTTCTTTTTCTTTTCTTTTCTGATATTCTTTTATTTTCATTCATTCCTCATTTCAACCTGTGAACAATGAAGTTCACACTCAGGGCTGAGAACGACAGTGGCGCTGAAGCAGAAATAGGATTTTTCACCCAACAAGACCTTACAAGGACCCTACTGCAACCTCAGGATTCTTAAGATGTATGAAAGATATAAGATTTCAGAATACTTCAGGTTCAAATCAAACCAATGACCCATCCTCTTTAAATCAAACATTCAGACCACTTGACACTAACAAAAGATCTCCACCATCCATTCAAGACACATGATTAAAGTCCATCAATGAAATAATAAGAACAGTCCCAGATAATAAAATGGTTGTTGTGCAAATGAAAATATCCCCAACAAAAGCAAAGGGACCCCGAACCGGAGAAGCAATGCAAAACCAAAGCCATCTAAACAACCAAAGCAAACTAATCCTAAAGCAATTTATCCTATAGAAAACAAAAACAGACTAAAGCAAAAGAAAAGTAGAGCAAGTTGTATTTATTCAAACCATCATTATGTACAAAGAGACTCAAAGTGATTCATGATCAAACAAGGCAGACTGAGACCCGCCCCCAAACGGTTCATCAACGCATGGACAAGCAATAAAGTGAAGGTAACAATCCTCAGAAATGCAAACTTATCTTTATATTCAGCAAAATAAATCTCCATGTTGCAACATTCAAATTCAAGGGCATAACCAAGAATGATCAGTAACTGAGGTAATTCATTAGGACCATGATCAATCCAAATGCAAGTTGTCTTTCCTAAACTCCCATAATCAAATTGATAAGCTTCAGAGTTTTTAGTAAGGAAAGAAACAACCTGATTTTGAACTTCTATAGACTGAATGTTGTGTTCATCATCCTGCACTTGTGAAGAGTTGATCCTAGTATCATCAGGAGGTCTCCACTGATGGTACAACAATCCCCTCATGTTGGAAACATGCAAAACAAAATTGGAGGAATCATTATGTAGTGCAAAGTGAAATTTAGATTGAACAAATCCATAATTATCAACATGGAACTTTTCACCTGTTGGAGTATTTCCATAGGGAATTAGTGAGGAAATTGTAGAAGCCTCATCATGCACAACAAATTTCTCGGTAGGATGCTCATTAGGGGGCATCATGGATTGATCTTTAAGCATATTTTCACCTACAACAGTATGATCCAGCTCATCAATAATGACTACAACATTACTTTCTCCAATATCATTCAAGTTTTCCTGCATATCAATATGAACCACATTAGCTATCTCATCATTAATGCATAAAGTCTGTGAATTTTCAGTGCTTAATTCATCAATAGATAGAGGAAAAACAGTATTTTATAAATAAGAAGACTCCTTGAATTCATCTTCTATTGGTTCAGATTCAGATCCTTGATCATAACCGTCAAGAACATCAGCTCCTTCAGTTTGTTTTGTGAGACACTCATTGGCAACTTGTTGAAGTTCTTCTATCGGAGACTTGTTTGATGTATCCTTTTGTGTATCTCTCGTATGTTGTAGCAGCTGTACTTGTTCTTCCACCTTCTTTATGGCTACCTGGCACTAGAAGCATGTGAATTCTGAATGCTCTTCCTCGTGTATCCTGCACCAAGCTAGTAACAACAAGTCCTCTAGGTAGACTCTATAACTCAAGCTTGACCAATCTTTTATAATTCTGGCAACAAACTCTTCATATCTAGTCTGTATTGGATCCTCATTCTGGATGGGAGGAGCTTGTATGGTAACTCCTTCCTCTTGTAGCTCATCCTCCACTATATTTTCAAGAATCTGACTAACCTCCGTAAGAACATCCTCCTTGATCTTTATAGGTAGCTCTTCACTTAAATTTTCCTCTGTTAACTCTGATGCCTCAAATTTGTCTTCCTTACACTCAATCTCTTCCAGAGCCACCTCAACATCAGCTGCAACGTCATTTATGGAATCAAAATATGTTGGCTTCTCTGTAGTGCATTCCTTGTCTGACTTTTCTTTCCACTCCAGGTATCTCCCAACTTTAATGATAATGTCCACACAAGAACGACAAGTAAACTCCAAATGGGCTGCATTATGAACTCTACACCATTTAGATGAGATGAAATCTTGCAAACACTTACCTCCACCAAGTCGATCTTTAGCTATCTGTGTAAATGCCTCAATTGTAACATCAATAAACTCCAAATCTGCAGAGGCTAATGGTTCAGGCAGGGTTTGCATGAAAATGCCTCTTTGCAAAATCCTTTCGATTTTACCCAAAAAGTCTAAACATTCCAACTCATTGTGCCTACAAGTATTATGAATTCTGCACTTATCTGATAATGCATAGTGATGCAAACCCTTACTATTCCAAAGATCCAATCTCTTGTTTAGAGACTCACAGAGTTGAGGAAAATCAATCTGAAAACTATCCCCATCATTAAAAACATAAGACTGCTTTTCCATCTTGACTCAAAATTTGTACCTTCAGATTTAGAGATCTGTCACATCTCAGATTTTCAACATAAAGGCTCATTCAACTTCCAGCTACATCACCTTCGTTCAGCCCTCCTAGCGCCAATTTATTGATGGTGTTTTTTGCACAGCAACAACTCAGACATAATGTGATATTCTATCTCTCTTGAAAGGTAAATCTCTATCAGCAAGCCTCAAGAGATAACAAGTGTGACTAACTTAGCACAATATAGGGTTGAACTTAGCACAATATAGGGCCAAGACTAACTTTGCACAACAACTTACAATCAAAAAATTGCTAAAAGTATGGATTAGAGATCGATCAACATCATTAACATTTCATCATTATCATGAAAGAACTAAAATCTACCATCTGACATCTAAGAATCAAGAACAAGAAACCATAAACCTGCCAAAGTGTTACACAAAGCTTGCCAAATCAACAATCCAATTGCATTAACTCCAACATTTACATAACAATTTCAAGTCTCTTTAAAATTTAAAATATCCAAGGTCTCTAATGTCAAGTCTTGACAAATGCAGTGAAACAACTCAAAGATAATGTGAAATTGTTGGTAATCACAAGGGGCCTTACAAATGAACAATGTTGGAAGTATGTTTTCATCAAATGTAGCAATATGGTGATGCTTTCAATCCTAAAACTAACTCAAATTCAAAGAAATAGCAAAAGAGAAAGGGTTGAGAGAGATTCTAAACTAACTCCTAAGATCAATCACAACAATGATGAATGTTGCAAATGGACAAATCCCCAATAAAACCAATCTCTGCTTGATCAAGGACAAGCCCACAACTCCACAAAAACGGTGCAATCTTCTAAGGAAACTGAAGATTTTTAGACTATGAATATTCATTCACATACCCACTAACTGGCGCAATGTAAACAAGCATCCACAGTTGAACTTAGCACAATATATGGCCCGGACTAACTTTGCACAGCAACTTACAATCAGTAAATTGCTAAAAGTATGGACCGGAGATCAATCAACATCATTAACATTTCATCATTATCATGAAAAAACTAAAATCTATGATCTAACATCTGAGAATCAAGAAAATCAAGAACAAGAAACCATAAACTGTCAAAGTTTAACACAAAGCTTGCCAAATCAACAATCCAATTGCATTAACTTCTCCAACATTTACATAACAATTTCAAGTCTCTCTCCTCTCCTACAGCTATGACTTGCAGAATCTACTTGCCAATTCTGGCCTTCTATAGCCTCTAACTAGCTATTCTAACTTAGTCTCACCCTTTACAAATGAGGAGACATTGGCCTTTTATAGAAAATTACATTTTGAACCAATGGCTAGGATTGAATTCATCCAATGGCTACAATTGCACTTCTAGAAGCATCAAGCTATTACATTTAATTTGGGAACTCATGGTACATCATCATCCAATCAATTGCATTTAGTTACATTATGGCCCAATGACATCTATTTGGAGAAAATCCTCATTGGAGAATAAATACAGCTTCACATGTCGTCTTTGTTAAAGGCACCTCTCCAATTGGTATACAGCTAGTGGCACGGATTCATAGGCAAGTGCATATTTAATATTCATTTGTAATCTTTTCCAGATTTTCCTCCTGGCACGAATCCATATGCAAGTCCCCTCTTAATTTATTTAATCCTGAAAAAATAAATACAATCATTAGTAGCTCACATGTTAAAAAAATCCATCCATAAAATATCCAAATTAAACTCAATAAATTTTTGGCCTTTAAGAAAACTTTCCATTTTGGAAATTTTATTTTCAAAAAAAATTTTATTTTCAAGAATTTTTCATTTTTTAGGAACATAAAATTTCAAGGAAAAAATTTTCCATTTTTGGAAACTTTCCATTTCGGAAAAAATTTCCATTTTGGAAAAATTTTGGGATTTTGAGGGGGGCTTAGATTTTTCCAAAAATGCAAATTTCGGAAAATCCAAGATAGCTTTGATTTTCGAAAATGAAAATTCTGGAAAATCCGAGGTAGCTTGGATTACCCAAAACCCAAGTCAGGTCAAAATCCACTAAACTTCATAACTTTTTTTCTAAAAGAAATTTTTGAAAAGTTCAAATAGCAACTTGGCCTAATTTTTCGTCCTCTATCCACGGGTGTAAAAAAGATTTTCATATAACATTGAGAATTCACCTCAAAATTGGTTTTCGGGGAATCCGAGGTAGCTCGAATTTTCCGAACCTCTCTCTGACTTAGTCAATTTTAGCCCTTGGGTTAGACTCTAAGTTGAGACAATCTTCTAAGAGCCAAACTATGATCATGATGTTGCAAAAGACACCTCAAGTGCGGATAAGACACTAAATTTCAGGGTGAAGCAAAGCCAAAATTGCAGGAAACCAAACCTTAAAGGAGAAGAGATCAAACGAAGCAAGCAAAAAGACGGTACATGCCTCCGGTGGGGCGTGTGTGTGAAAAGTGCACAACAGTTTCAAAACTGACTTTTGACTTTTTTGTTAAAATCTGATTTTTATTTTTTTCTGCTGCTGCGCAACAACGCCGACAATTTCAAGAATTCATATAAAACAATAATTGAAGGAAAAAATGCGTAAATAAATGGGAACCCGGTAGTCTTTATTTATTTAGAACATAATAAGACAATACCCATAAGCCAAAAGGCAATAGTTTGGAATCTAGGTTTTTACACAGCAGTCATGGCAATCATAACAATCAGATGTAAGGACGCCATGCTTCAAATTGCTCGTTTTTCAATTGGATTTCGATGTTGATGGGGTGAATGATGCTAGACACCTCAAGACAAGGAATTCGCAGCCTCAATCCCAAAACGTTTTGCTTTCAATCCTTTGCTGATTTGTATGTCCCTTTGTTGATTTGTGTGGCTTGTTTCTCCAGCTTACACGTGCCAAATGGAAGTCCCTAAATCTGCCGTCTCCTATATGCTTAACTAACCTGGACGCCATGATAAATGCAAGAGATCAAGACTGGTATAACTTGATTTGGAGAGGCATCACACTCTGTGTGAAGATTTCAAGCTCTCAAGTTCCCACATGCTTGCAAGTGCTAAATGTCCTTTGTTTTATTCAATACTATTGAAGTAAATGATAAATAAATCGATCAAAGCTCAAATTGATGGTCTCTGTGTGAAGCCATCCATACTAGAACCCTTAGACGGTCTCTCACTTCTGTAGATCCTATCCTAATCGAGGGTTTTCGTCCTCAAATCAGCTTAAAACTCCATACCTGCAACCTTGTGCTCAGTTTTTTGTGTTTGAATAATAAACTTGGATATCTACAATGAAGCTCTCTCTTCTCCTTATGCTTTTCCATGCCCAAATTAGGGTTTGGATATTTTAATAATAAAATATCATTTATTGTTCTCAAAAGGCCCACGCCCACTTTAGCTTATGAAATCACTTAATAAATAAACCTTTACCAAGGTGGGTACCCCTTTCATTTGAATAATCATAAAGTGACATAAAGTATTCTTTTAATTAAGTCACTTAATTTTCCCTTATTAATGACAAAGTTATAAAGTACTTTATTAAAGTAGCTTTATAATAAAAAATTAATAAGTCACTTTAATAATATTGTTAAAGTAACGTGACTTAATAAGTCAATAACTCCTGGAAAAGTCTAGCAATAAGCTCCTGAGAGTGTCTTCTGCACAATTTCCCACTATAGAAATGAAACCACTTAACTGGTAGTACTAGCTATTAATAGCAAGTAGCATGATGCAGGAGCATCTAGGTCCACAGGCGATCAACATTGCCAAAAATATTTTTCATCTAGTTTACTTTAAATTTATTTTTTCCTTAAGGTTGATTAGGTAGAATTTGATAAATAAATGTAATAAATAGGCCAAAAATATGTAAAATAAATATTGGTCTTATATTTTGTAAAATTGCCAAATTGCCTAGTCTAGGTGGCAATCCAATCCTCATCATTCATTGAAAAATATTAAAAGTAAAAAGAAGGCATTGGATTTTTGGGAGTTATAATTATTGATTACTAATTTAATGCTCCTAAAAATACTGCAAAAAAGATATGGGTGCCCAAGTTGAGTGGCAGTTACAACTCTTAAAGGATCCCTATTTTCTAGGAGTTGGAGCCTAAGTTGCCTTCTAAACTTGGAAAAATGAAGGAAAGTGGAATTGAGGAAGTTTTAAATGTTGCAAATTATTAATTTAATGTTGGCTAATGTTAGAATATTCATATTGGGATGTTGCAGATGGAAGCTACAACAAAAATAATGAAGATTTAGCATAAAAGACAAGATTGGACAATTTTTGGAGTTAGTCACTCAGTAGGAATTGGGAGAGAAGTTGAATTCTATAGGGATTTGGGAAGGAGTGACTCAAGAAGGTATAGTATGTGATGAAGATGTCCATCACAAATGTTTTATTGCAGATCTGATGATTATTGAACATCAGCAAAAGAATTGAGGCTCGGAGGTTGAAGAGTCTCTGCAGATGCATTGTTGTTGCAATGATGCATAGTGGTGTTTGCAAGTTTTTGAGGAGTGCTAGCCTTGGGAATAGCAATTGATTTGAGAGCTGCATATGAATGTGTTGTAGGTATTTGTATGTTTATTTTCAGGTTTTGAAGCTAATTTGCTGTAGTTGCAAGTTTGGAGATCAGAGGTTTATTTGGTAGTGATTTGTTGAAAATTGTTGGAGGAATGTTGTTTGCAAGTTTTCAATTTGAAGGAAGAATGTTGCAGATGTTTGTTTGCAGGTTTTAGAATTGATTTTTGTGGGGTTTATATCAGTCATATGATTGTAATTTTCATGTAATAACAAAGCTTAATATCAGTAAACAAAACTTGAAACAAGTTTGTATCACTTGGAGATTTCAATGAAAGATTTGTTGTCAATTTCCGGCATAAAATTCTCTTGTTCTTTCAATATCTTTGTTGTAGCTTTTATGTGAGTTTGCAGCAATAGAGAGGTGATTCCCTTGCTGTTGCATTGTAGTAATAAAAAACCCTGAACTACCTCAAAAGGCCAACCAACCAACTAAACATAGGACTAGATATGCAGAGGTGAAAACACAAGCCTGTTGAAGACTCTGAATTCCCTCCGTCAGGTCCCCTAAACACCTTGTTAGCCCACGACAACCGTAGTAATAGGTTAACCCTGTCTCCTCAAACCACTGGCTAGAAAGGGGACATTACATTGCACAAGGTGTCCAAAAAAATGTGTGGTGTTTATTTTGGAGGATTCTACCAGCTACCACATATGCTGCTACATTGTCAGTAATTATTTGCACAACATTTTCAATTCCAACCCCCATGCAAACTTGCTCCAAGATTCAAGCCAAATTTTTTGCATTTTTTACTATGTTGGAGGCATCCACTGATTTCAAAAACACCACCTCATTTTTGCAAGCTATGAAAAAATTAATGATGGTGTGGTTTTTACCATCCATCCACCTATCGGAAAGAATAGTACAACCATATTTTTTCCATTCCTCTCTTTGTTCTTCTACCGCTACCTTTTCCCTTTCAGTTTCATTATTAAGCAACCTACAAGTACAAAGTGAAATTAAGTACACAAATTTAATTTATAAAGAAAAAAGTAGCTTAAATTAATCATAAATTGCTATAAAATAAAGAACATAAACTAAAGAACATAAATTTATCAAAAACATTAAGTTTAACTAACCTTCCACTCAAGTCTGTGCGAGAAGGCACTTTTAGCCTTTTTCTGCAACTATTAATGCGGTAACCAAATTGTGGTAGTAAGGAGAACTTGCCACATTGAAAGGGATGTTGTTGAAATACCAAAAATCCGCACAAGCAATGTCTGTCTGCTCATGCACCTCCCTATTCCACCCAGTTGACTCTAAGGAAGGTTGTGCTCCAGGTGTGTTTCTAGGCACACAAAAACCATGCATGCGTGTAGGTGCTGATCCTAGTGCTCTACTAGAGGCGGATGAAGGGCTCGTGGTGGTAGTGGGTTGCCTTCGGATACGTGGAGCACAAAGAGAGCCCACTATGCCCTGAAGAGCATCATCATCTGACTCAAGGTTGACTGGAGAACCTTGAGAAGAAGCTATGGATGCTTGCATGGCTGCCTTTGCACTCTCTATTTGTAATATTTTCCTTCTTCCATTGTAAGTATGGCATTTATTTTCCTTTTTATTTCTTCAATGGTGTTAGGACAAGGCCTAGCATCACATTGAGGGATGCCTGCAATATGGTATTTGAGGCGGTTGATGCCTCCATGTAATACTCTCTCGCATTTAATGCAATAAATTGAGCCAGGTTCGGGTTCTTGATAAGCATATTTCCAAGCAGAATCTCTAGCTCCTGGAGGACGAGTGCCTACAAATGATGGTGGTGGCACGGATGGGGCAGAGCCTAAGGTTGAACCGGATGTAGAAGAAGTCTTATATTATTGGCACTGACCATTTCTTGAATATTCCTCATCACCACGTCATCCACTAAGTCTCATTCGTTGGCCCACAAACATGCCCGATTCCCTTTGTAACTCCTATGTTGCACAAGGATTATGTTTTTTGTCTTCTTTTATCACTCTAGCTGCTCACGTGGCTAAGGGAAAAGTCAATGGCTCACCATACAATGATCCTAGGGGTGCGTTTAGTTTTTGGGAGAATGGCAGCCTTAGGAAAGGCTGCCACAATAGCCTTCAGGGGAACTCCCATGTCAATTCTAATATCCCCTTTCTCTATCAATAATCATCTGCTACAAACGTCCAACTATGTCAGTAATAAACCATTGGCAAATAAGAATAATAACTCCAATATCAAACCACTGATCTGGAATATAAAATATATTGTAGCCAATCAGCAGAAATGACCATCGAGTACAATAATCCCTTATATTTATTTTTTCATGAAATTTATCATAAACCTCTATGAATTCCTCAACTCTGTATGTAATGATCAATATATCTTGCAAGATCCTCATAAAACCTTCAAACCCTGAATAATGAAGTCTTCTCGAATTTGTTGGAACACAAGCACAACCCCTGAAATGGAGTTATCCGTGAGCAAGCTTGGGAGATCTTTCACTCTATAGCGTGTCGTTCCTCATGAGGGTTTTCGTCCTCAATGAAGCTAAGATTTACCGACTCTCCAGTCTACCTACAAACCCTTATCAAATTCTTCTTTCATCATGAATGTGCAAAATGAGCTCCAAATGGCTTTTATAATTTCTCCATAACCCCATGCCCAAGCTGGCATTTTGAAATATAATTTATTTCATTTAATTTCCTGCCTTCCACTCCTTTTTAATTTGGGTGCTATACTTTATATTATAAAGTGTTCTTTTAAAATAACGTATACCCCCTTTTAATATAAAGTCCCTTTTAATATAATTTAATAACGCATAAAGTTAAATACTTTAATTTAACTTTATAATTAACACTATTAAAACTTAATACTTGGGACCATTATTAAACCAAGATAAACCCAGGATATAATTCCGCCATCAAGCCCAAAATAGTAACACAACCAACTAATCATACCAGAGACCCCAGTGTCTTACTATAAATAGTGAGTATGGATAAAGTGTCTGAATAAGCTTCAAAACACACACTACGAGAACCCTGGTAAACATTGAGCTGGGAAAACATTGACTGAGCTCAAAAGGTTGACTGAACGAATCTGCAATTGCCCTCAAAGGGCCCCCTAACCACCCTGTTAGTCCACGGGGACCAAGTGATGGACTAACCTCTGCGACTGACCACTACCTAGGAAAATCGGACATTACACCTTTGTAACTTCTATTAGATAGATTGCTGCACCTCTTCACAATTATAATTGCTCCTTTTTGAAACATAAAATCATTGGTAAAGAATCATTGCTGCTTTTGGCTTTAATATATTATTAATGTTGGAAATATTGTCATTGATGTCAAGCTGCATAAGCGAGATTGTTGGTTTGAAAGGTGAGAAGATTGTCATTGATCTAATGAATGGCAATGAGCATAACTGAAGATAACATATTTGAAAGAAAGGACAAGCTTACTTCCATGACCACCAAAGAGCTTATAATAGGAGCTTGCCAATCAAGAATCTTATTCTTTAAAAGATTATGATGAAGGAAGTAATAACAGTTTTTGGATTAAAAAAAATGCAATCTATGTAATCAGATTCTAATGATTCTCTACACACCTACCAAGTTCTGTTAGGCATGAAAATTATATAAACTAAAATACAGCAATTATATTTGATAAGACAGCGATTCCTTATTGAGAAGGAACTTATGATTAAATATATAGATAAGCAGCGATTCTTAGAAAGGGTAGCAGTTGTGTTTGAATGCAGCATTAATGTTTATAAAAAAATAAAAATAAAACAGCGATTAAAAGCAACTCAGTGAATAAGACAAAACAGAACAAGACAAATCAGAAAAAGGCAAAAGTTGTATATGACAAAAGATGGCAGTGCTCAAGTTTATTAAGGCAGCGGTTATGTTTTGTTATGAATGGACACTTAATAAGGCAGCAATTAAAGTGATACAATTCATCCTTGCAATGGTACAAACAATAAATGAAAGGGTGCGATTATCTTTTAAAAAGGAAAATTAATATTTAAAAGTGAAAAGGTGTGGTTTCTCTTAAAGATAATAATATCAAATTTTAAAGAGACTAAAAGGTGTGATCTGATCAAAAGGCACATTATTTTCAAAGGTCGTATCTTTTGATAGAAAGAGATCAATATATATACAAAGTTCAATTCAGTTTTGGAAAGGGAAGAGAGAGAGAGCATGACTATATGTTGGTGTTTAAATTCGCACCTCTGGAATGCGGATTTGAAACGGACAGCTATGCACAAATAAACTGCTCTTCAAATTAGGAGGGGAAGCTCCCTCTTGCTGATGGTATGAAAGAAAGTAAATTAAAACTAATTCGCCTATCTTTTTGTTTCAGCTAGAGCACAAGGTTTATAAAACACAAACGACGCAGCTGAGATTTTCTGATTAAGAACTTCAACTACGACTAACTTAGGTTAAAGACGTTCCTAACTTCTCAAGTAATACGTAGAGCAAGAGAATTTAGAAATGAACAAGGTTGATTCTCTGACAAAGGCTTAAGAGAACTCTTTCTCAACATACATCTACACACTTCAATGTAGGCTGAAATTAAGATCACAAAAGCATAACACAATAAACGGAAATCTGAGACGTTATACCAAGGCAAAGGAGGCTCATGATTTTATTTCTCAAACTTCTGGAACGAAGATTACACTAAACACATGCACGGAATAGGAACTTGCAGCTAAAGAGGCTTGCAAACTTGTTCTTATACAAAACGGACAGCGATTACAACAACTACTTGTTGGCTAAAAGAGACTCAACAATTTGCTATCATAAACACAATTGAACAACACTGAATAACAATAGAAGGCACTTAGGCTCAACGTTTTGTTATCACTAGCATGGTTCTAACACAAAGTGAACTGACACTGAATAACAGCTTGCTGGCTAAAAGAGACTCGCAATTTGCTATCACAATAACTGTTAAAGAAACTAATGAGCAAAGGCTCTTATTTATAGGCAAGCAGAGGAGCAGGGAACCCTAAAATCTCCTTGCTTTCACAATCTAGGGCTTGCTCAGCAAGCAAGCTTTATTTCTAAATCTAGAAAGAAGATAACATCTAACACCTAAGAAAGCAGGAAAAGCAGGAAATGCCAACTATTACAATTTATCTTCTTTCTCTTCTTCAAAGAATGGATAAGAATCGTTCCAAGAATAGAAAGAAAGCGAAAAAAAAGCTTCTAGATGAAAGCCACTTTAAAACTCAATCACATCCGCTAAAAAGCAGGAAACTGTGTCCTGGTCAGGTGTATCTATTCCATCAATAGAAAAGTTACGCTTTTCCGAGATTTCTTCACCTTGTGCAATTGATCTTAGAAAATCTTTGATATCTTCAACTTCTTTATCAAATCTTGCTAATTTCGGCGGCTCTGCAATTGGATTGATGACTTTTTACAATTATACCATCTTGCTTCAACATATTTTTTGCAACTTTTATGCTTTTGACACCTCTCTTGATTTTTCAATGGAAGAATTTTGTACAACTCTTTTCCAACACTTGTCCTTTCGCTCATATCACACCTTTTCACACTCTTCAGCTGAGATGATGAAGTTTTCAGTCCATGGTGGTATTGAAAACATACTTCTCAACCTCATCCGTTCAGATAATCATGATACAACACTTGTTTGGCTCTGAATTTGATGGGAGTGTATTCCATACTGAAAACCTTGAAGATTGCCTGTAAACTTGACTATATTCTGACAAGTTTTGCACACTTTCTAATTTTAGCGCTGATTTTCTTTTTTTTAGATCAGCTAGAATCGGGTAGCACGACCCCTATAAACTGCAAGGTGCGCTCGTAAACTTTTTAAGGTGACCGGGGGCGCTGACGTGACACGCCCTCCGGTACCACGGAACGGGGGAGACTGCCGACCAAGCCGCTTAAAACCAACCTAGGGGCCCTCACCGCTGATTTCTTCTTCAAACTACGAATTTTCAAGATTTTTTTGAGACATGGGTTTTGTTCATAATTTGTTACAAGAAGACCAGATCGTCGTTTTTGAAAATTTTGAGTGTAGACTGAAAAAGCAGCAAACCCTAATTTCTTCAAATTTTCTCGAAAAAAGGCTGGCACCTAGGTTTTGTTCAAAAGCACATTTGGAACGAACCCAATTGATCAAATGTGAAAAATATTGAAGGCTGATCGAAAAAGCAACCAACCCTAGAATTTGAAATTTTCTTGAAATAAAGCTGAGATCTGGGTTTTCTTTAGAAGACTGTTTCAAGAGGACCCAAATGATCAAAATTTGGAAACACTGAGGATTTCACTGACATGCAAGGAAAAAGCAGCTGCTGCAACTTGAGAAAATTTCTTGAAAATTCTTCAGAAGACTGGGATGAAGAAACCCAGATGGCTGAAAATTGAAAATCTTGACCTTCTCCAAAAATTTGATGTTTTGGATGAAAAAGCAAGGTCTTATGTTGCTGGTCTGAAAATTAATGAAGAACTTTTTGAAAATTAGCAACCTTGAACTCTTGAATCTTGAAATAAAAACTTCAAAGTTGCTGCTCCTCTTCAATTTGGACGCCACCTGCAAAAATAATGAAATTTGAATGATAAAAGCCTCTTAAATAAGCTCTAGGCTTGAGATAAGTCTGCTTTCTTTCGCTTTTATCCTTCAAAACCCTAAAATCAGCTTGTTCATCGAACTTGGACATCCATGTTTGTCTTGAATTTTGAATTTTTTGGAAATTTTGACTAAGGCATGATATTTTGGGCGCCCTTTTTGGCTGGAGGTGCCAACCTTCTCCAAACTTAACCATTTTTCATAAGTTTTCAACTTTTCCTCAATTTTGGACCCTGTTTGATCTTCGATCTCCGGCTTCCAAGTTGATCCGATGGAGGAGATGAATAATTCATCACGAAGCTCGACTAATTCTGAGAAGATCACCTTGGAGGCACTTCTGGCTAAAAACTTCGTTTAGGCCTTCGAATTCATGGGAGCCAATTTCCTCTAGGGGCTCTGAACTTTCACAGTGTTAGCCATTTTTGCATGATTTTCAAGTTCTTCATTTCCCTTTGATCTTCTGATGAAATTCTGATTCCGGGAGCTACGCTGATCAGATCGACTGGTTGACAGGTTCACTGGATAGCTTGGCTGAAACCAACGAGGTGATCTTAGGCGGTGTATTGGCAAATTCCATCATTTCTGACTTCAAAAGTTTGGGCGCCCTTTCTCTCCAGGGGCGCCCAACTTGACCAGACTTAGCCATTTTCAGCATTTATTCATCTTTTCTCTTCTACAGATGATCCTGCCTGATCTGGTGACCCGGAGCTCGGATTGGCTGATGGCTGAGCTTGTCGCGAAGCTGAGAAGATTTTGGAGGGGGTTCTCTGGGAGCAACTTCATCAAAAAGTTGAATTTGGGCCTTCAAAAGCTTGGGCGCCCTTCTTGGTGGGGGCGCCCAACTCAACCATACTTGGAATATTTTCTTGCATTTTCACCTTGCTTTTGATTTTCAAAATTTCACTCTCGTCAAACCCTCTGCTCAGCCTTTTGCATCTGGTGGCTGCCAACTCTGTTTAACGTGCTGAAGGTCTCGTTGGAAAGCTTGACCAGTTCTGAGGAAGTGATCTTGGAGGCTTCACTGGAAAAATCATTCGTTTGGGCTCTCGAAATCATCAGTGCCTTTCTCTTCTAGGGGCACCCATTTGCTTCAGACTTAGAATATTTTACCTGATTTTCATCTTTACATTTGAACCGTTATTCCATACTTTCAACTTGATCTAGATTTGTCGGAGAACGACAAGTCAGATGCTCTAACGAAGAGAGCCGTTGCGAAACTGATTGAATTCTGAAGAGACTGAGCCCAATTGCAAACCCTAATTGTTGGATTTTTCCTTCCAAAAGACTGGGCACCCCTAGGCACCTGGGGCTTTGAAAACTTCCAGACTAAGAAAATTTTCCGTTACTTTCATGATTTTCACTTCATCTTCTAGTTGAAAACCCTCTGTTTGACCTTGCATTTCGGGTGACTGAATGATCCGATGACTGTGCTGCCGGACTCGTTGCGAAGCTGAGAGGATTCTGAACAACTTTGTCTGGGAGCTCAAACCCTAATTTCACCATTTGATGCCCTAAAAAGATGGGTGCCTATTCCCTCCTAAGGCGCCCATGACAAGCAGTGTTAGAATATTTTTCATAGTTTTCACCTTCTTTCCTCGTTCTTTGTGCATGTTTGTCAACTCACCTTTTGTTCGGCACCTAAGTGTTGAATCTGAAGCCTGGCAGCTGACTGTCCTCCATTGATGGCTTTGGAGCTCCTGAAATGCTTCTGAAAAAGTAGAATAGACCCACTAGGGCAAAACTGATCTTTTTGAGATTCTGACTGCATCAGCCTAATATGGAAGTATTTTGAGCCAATCAAAATCAGTTTGAACTATAACGGACCAACTTTCTATTTTTAGAAAGTTTTGCCAGTATACGTTTCGAAAGAAACCCAGAAAAACCTAGAAAAAATTACTATTTTTTAGGAAATTTCTAAAAATAGCAGTTTTCCTAAAAAGTAGGGATGAAAAACTGAGATCTGGGTTTTTTAGATTAGGCTGCTCTGAGCAAACCCAGATCGTCAAATTTTGGGAGTTTCACATTTTAACCCCTCATGCAAGACATGCAAACCCCAATTTTGACCTTTTTGACAATTTTGACAAGACTTTTACTCATTTCTTCAAAATGTCTAAGTGTAACAAAAAATTTAATTTTGGGGTACAACACTATATAAAAAGGAGCAGAAATATATATATGTAATGTGTGTAATTCAAATGAAATATTTTACGATACAAGAAGAGATATATATTAAAAGCAGTGATTAATGTAAAGAACATAATAATTAATAAAGGGGAATAGATGCACCTCTTGGGTGAAGAGGTATAATTGATTGGAAATAAAAAGATATATCTATAAGAGACACTCAGATCAGCATATGAGGTTTTAAGAGGAAGTATACAAAAAGAATATGCTAGTATGAAAGAAGATCTTGCAGAAATATTGAGAAGAGATTTATGACAAATCTAGAGAGAAGACCTTGTGAGCAGATTTGTAGAGAATGAATAATTAGATTCAGAACAGACTTTTAAGGAAGATTCGACAGACTCATGGAGCATATTTGAGAAAGTATATAAGAAAATTCAAGAATAAGAATAGAGCAGACTTGTGAAGACTTGAAGACTTCATAAAGACCCTTTGAGCAAGATATCCATTAAAGAGAAAAGTTTGGAGAATTGATTGGTATATTATACAATCACAAGGAAGTTTTATGAGAAGATTTTTAAGAAAAATATATGCAGATTTTATAGAGGATTTATGTGCAACATCACAGCCGACTTATGAGCAGCCTTATAGCAAACATTTTAGGATAAGTTTTGTATATGATGAATGTATAGAAGACAGATCTTTATAGCAGACCTGGTGCGAGTTTAAGAAACATATTTGAGCAGAATTGTCCATCATCCATTGAAGAAGCAACATTGAAGGTGGAACTTTGTTTCTGAAGCTATTACCTTTTGCTAAGTTGGTGCTTGGCAAGTGGGGGTCAGTGCCTCCAGTAGGTTGGTGCCTACAAATTGAGGAAGTTGGTGCTTCCTATAGGTTGGTGCCTACAAAACAAGTTAGAGGTTGTTTCACATAAATATATAAAGTACATTATTTGTACCGTGGTTTTCTCCTGCAAGGGTTTCCATGTAAATATCGGTGTTATTGCGTTCTTCTCGTGTGCATAATTATTGATGTTGAGTGAATAGTGTTATAGTGATTGATAAAGTTTTAAATTGGTAAAAGTTGCATTATACTGATTCACCTCCCCCCCACACCCCACGCCCCCTCCCCCTCTCAGTATAATTGTGTGCTCATCAATTAATTCATACGCAATCTGTATTTATTTTATATTAATTCCTTAAGGAGTCAGCCTATATGATTTATTTTATCTTCAAGTCACCTATTTAGAGGGATGTCGGATAGTGCATAAATATAGTATATTTCTTGAATAAGGTGCTTCTATAAGGTTGGCCAGCATATAATAGGTATCTTTTAGCCGGTTAGGTTGTTCATCTCTTGAAATGTATCATTAATTGTCCTTGTAAGAACACTACTCTCTATTGATGTATCATTAAGCTCTATTTCCATCTTTCTAATTTTGGACTTCAAATGGGCAATTATTTCTTCAAATTGTTCCAATCAAATGTGGTTCCAAGACAACACTCCTAATTCAAAATTGTTTTTCCATATTCTAGACCTCAGCCACAAATTTCTTTTGTCCAAGATCATGCCTTGCTAGTCCTCTTTTGTGTATTATCTTCTTTTCAATTGTGATATATCCAACTTTGTAAGAACTACCTTGAGAGAATTAAGAATAACCATAGTTTGCGGGGCTGTATAGTACTCGGGATAATCTAACCTTATCATACTATAAGCGTTATCTCTTCAAATGTTGCATGCATGACCACACTTTATCAACTGCACTGCCAAATCATATAAATTTTGAAAGTAGTCACTACTGTAGGTTATCTTGAAAAACCTCCATCCCATCTAATGTACAATGTTCTTAATATGATCAATGTATTCTTGTTTTCTTCGCTTCAGGATTTATATCACCATATCTTAAATAGAAACACCCATTTCTTATAGTCATCTCATGGCACTCATTAAATCATCGTGGCATTAATTTCCCTTTGACATCAATGACATTATTTCCAACTTGTGCATGATAGGTGATACAAATTACAAGATGAGGTGGAAGTTTTTATCTGGTCTGAGGAATGTTATATGCATGACAGATATTAAATTTTGTAAGACCTTGAATAGTTGGCATTCTTTCATTGCATCGCTTAGCTTCTTTGCATTGTGGTTTCTAAGAATTGGTTTACTTTTGTAACATGATGGGTAATTGTCTTTACAACACAAGAAGGTATGCTGAGCTGGGAAATAGGTAGCTAACTATTATTGCATTGCAGTTTCTCTTGAGGGTACCACTTTCACATTTGTGACATGCAATAGATGCATAAAGGTGACAAGTTAGCACATTTTTTAACTTAGTTGTTGGAATAAAGTTATTTCATTGGCACATGCAGTTGTCACTCTGCCAATGTGCAACATGTCCTCAAGTATTCCAAGGTATCACAACGAGAATGTAAATTTGAACCTTGTCAACTCTCTCTCCACAAGCCAAAATAGTGACACACGATAGTCGTTGATCTAGCTTGTCTGAAAAAAATCAATGGCTAGAATTCAAAACATAATTGAAAGAATTGACAATTTCGCCTTTCATTTCTTGAACTTGTACATGCATTTAATGCAAAACGTGGTGAAGCAAGTTATAACATTTGCATTGTTCAAGGGTGTTCAAAGCTAATCTACATACAAGAAAATATAAAGTGTCTAGAAGTGCAGGAAAGAGGATATTGACCATATATATTGCATTCAAATCTGATTGGGAAAGATCTACAAACTTTTAGCAGCAATTGATAACGGATGAGTCCTAAAAGCTCTGAAAGTTTCTAGAAATTGACAATTTAGGGTTTGCATGGTTGTATTGGCGAAATTTGACAACACCTATTATATTTTAAGAATCTGCAATTCGCCATCAATTCCTAGTATACCAGATTGTTAAAGATTCTTGCATTGCCCAAAATGAGTCATGTTTCCTCCTAGGCTAGTAGGGTTAAAGGAAGCTTAGGCGATTAATTAATTAATCAATTTCCCAGCTCTACAATGAAAGCCAAGCATGCCCAGGGTATTGGTATATTTTTACATAGATTATAAGTTTGGTCTGAACAATTTCATTTGGGTTACTGGTTGGGAATTGTTTAAGTATTGTCACTATCGTGTTAAGAGATCTGCCCTTGTATCTTACATATGGGAGTTAGACCTGGTAAGTTGGTAGTCCCAAATGTATTTATCAGCACTAACCTTGTATATGCCATATATGGCTAATATAATCCCAAATTCATGTTGGAAATATTGTCATTGATGTCAAGGAGAATTAATGTCTTGATAATTTATTATTATGTCGAAGGAGGAAAATTATGTAGAGGTTAATTACGAAAGAAAAATATTTTGTTTGAATTTTTGGGCTGGCCAACTGAATGACCCCTTTTCAGTGGAAGCACTTCGACCTGGAACTTGCACTCAAAGTGCTCCCCAAGGAAACATTAGAAATGTTAAAGATCAAGCGATAATATCTAATAAGATCAAATATGGCATAATTTCGTAAGTACATAGGGTAGCTATTAAACAACTATCAATTCTCAAAGAGAAAACCATTATTTGTACTAGAGTTATTATCACCAAAAGGCTCAATAATTGCTGCAAGCATCATTATTGGATAATCACAATTAATGTATTATATATATATATAGTTAGTTAGTTAGTTAGTTAGTTAGTCTTATAATGTATGGCCCCACCATCTATGTTGCATCTCTGAATTCTAATAGACATTTATCCATTATCAACATGTCATCCCAATTCTCACTATACTTAACCATCCTAATATGTTCAAACATATTAATAAATCATAACATGCTAGAATATAGGTACAACCTTTATGCCTGAGTATATGGACTTGTTATTTATAATTACCCATTCAATATATGCTTAGATACATTCGTATAACATGACATACCCAATTGTATATATATTAGTTGTACATTTGTGGGTGATCACTGAGAAGTAGATTAATAATGGATGTGCTATCTTACCTTCTGTGCATCTAATTAGTCATAGACCTTTATTTAAATATATTATAATACTTACCCCTTGTTGGGTATGCTGTAACATATACCAAGGTTTTGCAACTTGACACCTTTGTCTTACACACATTTCCAACGCTTGATGATTCTTTATTCTCTACTATACCGGTGGTGTCCTCCTCTTGTCTCCCGTTGCTTTCCTAATTCTCCATTTTGGACTTGCATCGAAGTTCTCGTTTTTATGAGCCGAATCAAAGACTTGGTCGTTCCTTTCTTTTGACTCATTGATGACGTAGTGTTCTCCACCCATGTCTTCCTGTTCTGCATCTACTCTTAAAATCGCGTCTTCTTCTTGCTCCAGCCGGATACCTTGATGTGACAGATTAATATTAGATGTCGCTAAATGTAATCCTCAGATAGGCTACGATGGTTGATTAATTTCTTTATTCCAGATTTGGAATTCTCCAGGTGGATTAGGATA
This sequence comes from Sequoia sempervirens, assembly GCA_007258455.2. NCBI lineage: Eukaryota > Viridiplantae > Streptophyta > Pinopsida > Cupressales > Cupressaceae > Sequoia > Sequoia sempervirens. Next base: position 10,182,100 of record VDFB02000007.1, on the reverse strand, counting down.
GGTGACGTGTTTCCAGATCTAGTGACTATTTAGATGAGTCTTCGTTCCCACTCCTGAAGACTCCCTTTATAGCTTATGCTGGGACGTGTCTTTTCCCTTGAGCGTTGTTTCTTTGCTTGGAATCGTCACCACATGGGTCGTCCTCTTCCCTCTGACCGTTCCTTAATAAAATTCGATTGTATGGGCTTGAGCGCTTATGTAAGGAATTACTAAATATTTAAGTCTTTCTTTTGTTTGATTTGTTTTTATATATTACATTTTACATTTTATTTCATCTCTTTATCTATTGCATATTTTATATACTTTTTTCCCTCATACCTATTAGTTTAGGGTATGGGCTATTATATTTATATGAATTTCATGTATTAATGTTATAGAGGATAATATTATTATTTTATATATTTATAATATTGTCTTATGGTAAATTGTAAACCATTATTGTCCAATAATTATTCTATATTTATATTTTATTATATCATAATGTTTATGTTGTAATTACATAATTTCAAATGGTTAAATGCTTCCCAATTTCGGGGACATGACACCAACCCCATTCACCTTGGTGCTCAAGTCTAGGGACAAGTCATCCCATTTTAAATATAAAAAAAGGAAGGGACACCTTCTTTTGAAAAGGACAACTCCCTTGGGAAAGATCGCCTCCCTTCATGAAGAGGCATAAAGGGGATATAAAACAAGAGAAGAGAAGTTGGAGTTAGAGTGTGTAAAAAATGTGATATCATTTTAATACAAGCAGATTTTTGAAGTAGAGTGCATATGTGAAAAACATTGCATCATTTATGAGCAAATTTTATGGAGATTCAAATGATCATCATCCATTGAAGAAGCAATATTCAATAAGGCAAAAACTTTGTTCATTTGGAGGTTGGTGCCTCCTAAATTGAAGAGATTGGTGTCTCTTGCTAAGTTGGTGCTTAGTAGTGGGGACTTCCATCTCCAACAGGTTGGTGCCTACAAATCCTTGTAAAATAATTTTATTTTTGGTTGCGTTTGGATAGTATATCCAAGTAGTCTTTTTTTGTGGTTTTCTCCCAAAAGGGTTTCCACATAAATCTTGTGTTGTTTTATTTGCTAGATCTTACATGATTGCTATTATTGTGCTTGTTAAATAAGTAAAAGATTATCTTATATTGATTCACGCCCCGCCCCTACCCCCCATCTCAGTATAAGTGTGTGCTCATCAATTTAGGCAACTAAAGGGCAAGAATGGAGAGGTACTTCTCACTTTGAATAAGGAGTTAATTAGATTTTTTTTTAACCTAAATCCTTAGGCAAACTACAAAATAAACCATGATCAATTATGTCAAAAAGACATAAGGGATAAGAGCAGCTATAGAGTCAAGTGGTTACCTAACCATAGTTTAAAGAGCATAGATGGGAAAAAGGTCAATTTCTTTAGAGGAGATTGAACCTTTCAATGTTGAAACCTTTGAAGAATACTTCAAAATGACATACATAGCTTTGTGTCAAGTTCTAGGGATAGACTATAAAGAGTAGATGCCTCTGCATATTATGATTATTTTTGCAGATGTTCAACACAATTATGTCAATAGGCTATTTGATTTTGCATCTTTTTTGGTGGAGGAAATTCATAACTTGTACCCCTTAAGGTTGCAAGAGAATCCCATCATTTAGATGGTATTGTATGTTATGTCTTGTTTTGCTATATCTTGGGAAAGACTGTAATGAGCCTTGCTGATTTAGACTCAAAACTCTTTAATGTCAGCCTTAGGAATTTTGTTGAACGGTTGGCATACAATGTTTTAAGTTATCCCTTGCAACTTCTGATCTAGTTTTTAGCTCTCAAGGAATATCTTAAGGGTTACCGAAATGCCAAACAAAGATCTTGGTAACTATGACCTTCTAACACTTTAGGATTTTCACCTAAAGGGAAGGGATAGACCAAAATGTCAATGTTCACACTTTCAAACCACTCTAGAAAATTCCCTTAAAATCTGGCCGAAGTTTGCCTCAAGGAATTTTGTCGACACTTCACTTGTCAACCTTTTTCTTGCTGTTCTGAGTTTCAGTTTGCTGTGGGTATGTTTTTGACACTTGCCAATAATGTAAAATGCTTGGAGAAGATTGCAAATACCACTAACCAAATACCTAAGATGAAATGCAGCTCTTTATGTATTTTTCAAGTGCAAATACATGAATTTCTAAATGCAAATAGACATCTACAGCCAAGAGGCACTTTTACAAACACTTGGCATGAAAACTATTTCAAAACAATGCAAATACATATGATAGACAATTTGTCAAATAGATGCCATACAAACTCCTTATACCTCCAATATTGTATTGCAATGATGTTAAATTCTACAAGCTGATTACAAGATTGCAATGCTATTATCTTATGCTAATTGAATGCAATGATGGCCAAGACTCTTGGCTTACATTATTCTGAATACATGCAGCTCTATGTTGCTGTTGTGACAGCACTATTACAATGCAATGACAGTCTATAATAAAGAAATAAGTATTTGCAAGAACCTGGAGTAGAATGCCAAAATTTGTTGAGGAAGAAATGCCCACACAAAGAAGAATCGACCTCCAGCTATGGCCGCCCCTGTTCTGATCTAAAGTGACTGATATAAAATATTAGCAGCCTTAACTTGTCTCCAAACCCTCCATGCAAGGTCGCCTAGTCCTCCAAGGTTGAGCGCTCCAATGTTCATCTCAAATCAATAACTAATATGAGCAGTACGAATTAAAATTTGAGTATAATGTGTGCAGATCGCTCCATGACAGCAACTCATAAACTTCACAATACTTGACAAATGCTTCCTCCAAGATGCTAACAAAATCTGAATGCAAACTCTTCAAAAATTGATTTCTTCAAATGATAATAATTTCCGTCAATAAAATCTGAATATTGATCTTCAATGTGTTCTCCAAATGATTCCTTCCAAAATTGGCCAAAGGCCACGAATTTTGCTAATGAAGTCCAAATCGAGAAAGTCTGAAGTAACTCCAAATTCCAAACTAGGGTTGATATTTCACAACTGAAATTGGAAGTAACCAGCTAGGTTTGATCTTTCACAAACGAAGACTAGAAATCAACAAGCTAAACATTCAGCTTCCGCAATGTAGTAAAAAGGTGTCAACAACCAAGATGCCCAAATGCCTAGCCCAATCTTCTTTTTTATACTTTTCATAGGGGAGCCCACACACTTTTCTTGTCAATGTGGGATAAAAATATATTTTAACTTAAGTGACTTTATGATATATTATTTTGTTTAGTCACTTAATATTAAACTAATTAAATATAAAATCACCTTTTGATATTATAATTTTGAGATGACTTTATAAATAATTAATTTAATAATTTATTCCCTTATTTCTCCTATTTTAGCCTCAGGAATAAATAAAGGCTAAAATAATCGATCTTTTTGGTGGTGATTAGAAAGGGGACATTACAAAGACACTCAAGACCTTGCCCTCAAGGTTACATGTGTGTCATTAGAAAGCGATCCAATGCCAATTTAGGGAAGAACATATTTTTGGGATATGCATTGCCTTTAATTTAGACTTGTGTTTTTTAATGCTATTTTGTGCATAGAATTCTAAATATGTTGGGGATATGAAAGGAACAAATTGTTTGATACCTTTGTCAAGTTCTTGTTACCATAGCAGTTTGATTCTAAAGCAAATTATGAGCATAACTGGGGTGACTGGTTCTATCACGGAGATATGACAATTATTGGAGTGTATGGAGCTGATGTGAGACCACATGTTCTTTCTTTTTGGGTGCTCAACAAGGTTGCTTGCCAGGTGGCAACTTATGAAGTAGATAAAATTCAATTAGGCCACATAGGAAAGGATCCATTTTCCCTTCTACGTTGAGGTTTTCTAATTTTAATAAAATTTCTAAAGAGGGTCTTGAGCTCTTAGAATCAAAGTTGATGGAATACGCGATACAATTTGAGAAAGCAAGAAGATATTATCTTGAACATTTCATTGACAAGACCAGAAAGGAAGTGGGAAGATCAAGCAGTGAGCATCAATTTGATGAGTCTGAGGATTTGATTAGGAGCCGCCTAACCAAAAGAAAAATTGAAATCAAAAGGAATAATTGGGCATGTATTCTCTATGGTGCAAGAAGGATAAAAGCCCTTGACATAAATTATCAAGGTACATTGAATGATGTCAAGGACTCAGTTGCTAGGATGAAGATAATGTTGGAAAATGTTGTTACTCTAGGAATGATACCTCCAAAGGCTGCTCTAGGACTTTTTCCTATGGATGATAGTGTGGAAATACATGAGCATATTGAGCAGGAAATTGCACAACCAGTTTGCCAAGCCCTAGGGTTATCTACTATGTCAATTGTTGGTGGTGAGCACCCCACAAAGATTTGATGAAACACACACTTATACTAAAAAGGGGGTGAATTAGTATAGATCAAAACTTTACTTTGTTGTCCCACATTTCTTGATTTTATTTTGCATTTAAACAATTCCAAAAGATGTTGGACATTGGTCGGCCCATGTAGAAAATGCATCATTATTTTTGCAAACTATTTGACATCAATGACAACATTTTTCCCACAAGATTGCACCAATAGAAAGGGTCCAGCCTCTAATTGATTATGATATTACTGAAGCTAGTGGTGAAAATGTTGTTGAAGATCAAGAGATTAAGCAAATTATTGCTCCACCTAGGAAGCCTAGTGTTGTTGACATTCCTTTTGAAAGAGCATTGTTGAATTTTGAAGAAAGGGAGAAAGCAATACAAGATGTTACAGACTTTTCTTGTGAATTGTTTTCTTCAAATGATGGCTTTGTTAAGTTAGATGACTTTAGGATGATGCTAGTGAAAGTGAAAACAAATCCATATATTGAAAGACTGAAAGATAAGGAACAACAAGGGGTGGAAAATATTTATGAGAGCATTTCTCAAAATCTCCAGTTGAAAATTGAATTTGACTTGGCTAACATGATCCCAAAAGAGGGGAGGAGATTGGTTAGAGAGAGTGGATATCCATTATTGCCATGATGGGATGTATCCTCAACAATCTCTATGGATACTATTAGAAGGCAAGATGTTGATGAGGATGTCTTTGGGAGTGAGGAGCAAGATAAATATTTGTACTTTGGATTTGGATTCAACACAAAGCATGATACATAAGCTATAAGGGCTCTAGCTCCAAAGTACCATAAACACCAAGTAGCCCAAGACATTAATGAACTAAGGAGAAATTTAATTGTTAGATGAGGAGACACCTCTACACCCTAGGCTGTATCTCTAGTGGTAAGCAATAAGCACTACTCTATTCAATGAAGTTGCGGAAAAAAATTGTAAGCAGATTTTGATAAGGTGTAGATTGAGCACAATAAATTGTTGCATAAATAGAATAAGATAAAATCTATGGTGGCATAGCCTAAGCTCATTACAACAGAATTGGTAACATCCCCTCTGCCTTGAGATAACATGTCTCAGTAGGACAAGGACACACTAATGTTAAGAATGAAGGATTTGAAGGATAAATTGAAGACAAGTCAAGATGTAGTGGCTGAGGCAAAGGCAAAAGGAGTGAAAGATTTACTAATTTGGTCAAACAAATTTGGCCACATAATTGTGTGTAATTTGCATAAGGTGAACAATGCATGAGCTTGTTATGATAATCTAAAAAAGGCTAGGGACAGTCAATTTGAAGATAGTGCATGTTTGAGCCAAATTTTGAATAAGTGGATTCCAAGGGTTGTAATGATGAACAATATTCAAATGAAAGCAAAATATAATCCTAATGCTCCTACAAGAATATCAAGTACACATGAGGTGGGGGGAATGTTAAATGACATCTTAGCTTATCAAAGCAATTTTGACTAGATGTTGAAGGAGAAACTTGATAATTTCAAAGCGTTAGAAGGTTGCCAACTACCACGAATACTTGACAATGGTGGTGATTTGAAATCACTAGAGCATTGAAAAGCTGAATTTCAGGATATCACCTTGGCTTTAGTCACATTAGTTATCTAGGGAGATAAAATTGACCTAGTTTTATGCTATGTTCTAAGAGTTTCTTAGATGCGGAGACTGGGGGATGGGTTTCGGGGACGGGGGACCTAAGTTTGGGGACGTCAAGGGGTCGGCGAGGGAGCGGTGCTAAAATACATATATTACTTGAAAAATTAGTTATAAAAAGATGTATAACTGTAGAAGCCTAAGGAATAAGTAAAGTTTCAACACATTGCAATGATTGCATTGAACTAGTAGTAGTTTTAAAAATTTTAAATTAAATTTTAATAGTGAACATTGAAAATCAAATATAGACATTGGAACGAGAACTAGAAGTTCAAAATTTCATAATCATGATTCATAATTACAATTAACAATGTTCAAAGTTCAAACATTAAAAACAAAATAGTAAATACTAGATAGTAATACTAATGACTCATGACTCATGAGTCAATGGCTAATAGCCCGATGCCTCTAATCATCCCCAAGCTCCATGTGAATCTCCTCATCATGGAACTGTTGGACCCAACATGTTGCCCTCTTCCCTTTGCAAGAATGAAAAAATTCCTTTTGGCTTGCTCTCTCCTAAGCTTGCTCCTAACTTCGTAAGTCTCCTTGCAAGTTGCAGCTCAAAGCCTCAAACTCAGACTTTCACTTCACTCTTCCTCTTCAAGTTCAAACTATAACAATGAATTTGTGAATAAGATTGAGACAATATGTCTCTCTTATAACTTTTTTGAGAGGCCTTGGGGGTTGGGGTCAACTTAGGGTTAGGATTAACCCTTTGAAGTGACCTTTTTCCTTTTGTTTTTAAAAAAATTATCGAAATAAACGTTGCACCATAGGAGTCTTCTGCAAGTTTCCTAAGGTGTTGAGGGACATCTAGGAGTCTTGAGGACGTCCCAGAGTCCCCTTTTGGAGTTTCACAAGAAGAAACGTTTGGGAAACAACGGAGGAGTTGGAGGTGGCGGTGGGATGGCGGGGGGACATTTCCTAGGCATCCCCACGTCTTGGGGGCGTCCTCATCTCGAAAACGCCTGGTTTTCAGGGGGGCGTGTCCCCGCGGAACACTAGTTTTATGTAACACCACTTTGAATAAATTACTTAAATTGAAGTCAAGTCTTGAATTTTTTGTGGAGACTAAAGTTTTGTTGGATGCTAGATACAAGACACATCAACATAAGTTGGCAATCGTCCTTAAATTTAACTGGCCATTTGAGGAGTTCATCAAATGGATTGGCAACTATACATGAGAATTGAATGATTTGACATTTTGACATCTCCTAATAAACTTGTGATTATCCTCTTAAGCACGTCAATATATTTTGTAAGGATTTTTGCAATAGTGATTAGATGTATGTTAGGTGTGGTAAGAGGTTCCAATTTGTGTGAAACTTTAGTAAGGTAAAATCAAGAGGATAATTACCAACACCTCTTGGTTATAAAGGCACCCAAGGCTTTCAGTTGAGTTATGCAATTTTGTCAAGAGGTTAGGGTGTTTGTTGAGAGTTTCATAAGTTGTTCAAATGCCAGTTGAGGTTGCTTGGGACTCTTCACTCCAATTTTGTTTTGAATTTGATAATTCTAGTGAAGAAGGATTTGCAAGGATGGATAGGATTGGAATGCAAAGCACCAGTTGCATGTAGTAGTTGGGAAATTATCTGTGTTCCTTCATCTCTTGCTTTCCATGGTGGAATGGATATATTGGAGAAATTGACAGTGAATTCCTTTTGGTCTCCTATGGCTTTAACTATCCTCTTCACTAGCTTGGTTTAGGATGACATGTTACCTAGGACCAGTGGTAGGGACTCATAGGAGGATGGTGCTATCTCATCCTTCAGCTTGTATTCCTGCATTTGTGGTGGAACAGCTTGGTCAAATGGCGAAGGGTTGCACCCTCACTAGCTCCACATTCCCCACTCCAGCTGCTGAGTTCCGAGTGGCAACACCAACCCCCCATGGCTTCTTTTTCCACATCTATAGTGTCAATAGTGCCAATTGATTGCAGATTTCCTTCTCATTTCTCCACATCACTATGTCAGCCCATGTGCAAGCTCCTTATCAGTGTGAGTGGTTAGAGCTTGATTTGACTCTAACTAATTCTTCCAATGGCTTGCAAAGGCTTATGAACTTCTCTGAAGTTTTTCATGCTCCCTTTATTCAAGTTGTTTGTAATTAGTTCATCAAGCTGTTGTAGAATGACAAATGTAATCCATCTGTGGGAACTTTCTTTGTAATTCCTTCTATGAAAGGATTGGATCTTTGTAATGTAAAGAGGTTGGAAAAGCAAGGGAAAAGCTATGTAATACATGTAAACTCTATTTAAAGAAATACAAAGAAAACTCTTCTTTGTCAATGCTTTCTTGATACTTATCTTTGTTTGAAGTGATATGAATGAATGTTCGCAATTTAGTGTCATCTCTTGTCGTATGCTTGTATGCTTCTAAGACAAGGAATTAAGGATTTTGAGTTTCTTCACACACAATTGCTGTGTTGAATTATTGTCCTGTGTTAGTTATTACTTAAGGAGAAATATTAGTCTTTCACAAGCAATAATGGGGGATGTGAATGTTGCAAAGGATAATTTAGTAGAACCTAGGTTGTTTGAACCATATTTGCAGGTTTCACCATTGTAAGGCATTGTTCCATGTTTATAAACCATCAAGGATGTCCTCATCAGGATTTAGTGTTGATAAGTAATAACTGACTTTGTAATTCCTCGCATAGGCACTGGTCACTATTCGGAGAATCCCTACCAAACACAATTGATTCTGAAATGATAATCCATCACAGAATAAGTTATTTCTGTAATTTTATTTCAATTTACCCTGGGACATTAAAGGTACAAGGAACATGATACTTAATCCCTGTAACTCTACAAACCCTTGTCCATTTTGTGTTTACATTGAAATGATTTCATGAAAATTGTGTGAATTCAATGTGTCTTAAAGGGTCACTCACCTAGGTTTTGCAAAGCCTGAAGTGCAAGAGAGAAACTTTGTTTCTCTTATTCCTTGACCAACCACTCAATATTCTTAATCATAGGGATTCACAATCCCTTAGAGAATATTGAAGGTAGGTCGGGGAACCAACTAGTATAATGTTATCCCAAAGAGAGAGATAGAGATCAACAGAAGTAGAACAATAATAAGATCTCACAATCACTCCATTTAAAGAATATGGCATGTCACAAGTAGTTCGATGATCTTAATGATAATTGGTGTGTAAGTATGCTTAAGCTTGGCATCATATTGTTGATGGTATAAGATTTTTATTAACTTAAACATTAGTAGTCCACTAGTGATAAAACATTGTCAATTTGACTACAAAAAGTATAACCAATAGAGTGTATGATGGGAATTCCTTATACATCTCAACCTTGATGATTAGATCTGAATAACTGTACAAGAGACGCAACAGTGCATGAATTACAATGAAGCAAATCATAGCATAACAGATTAAATGTTAAGGACCAAAAGTGGGGCACCATAAGTAAACTTTCAATGATTAACTCTTGTTTCTTATTGTCAAGATCTTGAATGGTTGGTTTTATGCAGGCCTGAAGGGGGTGTGTTGCATGTGCATGGAAATGTCAAAGACACCGAGGAGGTATCTTGGCTGGAGTGTCTCACCATGTCTATAAAAGATTTTGCACTTAAAGAAGGTAACAAGTTCATCTCCAATTCTTATGCAATTTTTCAGGTTTTCTTATAAATAATTGTGTATTTATCAGTTATAATCTTGTAAGTGCTTTCAGGATACATGTGGGAGGTGAGTATTGAGCATGTGGAACGAGTTAAATGGTATGCTCCACATATCCGTCACCTGGTTGCAGATGTCAGATGTATAAGTGTGTGATTCTATATTTTTGTAGTGTACTTGTGACACAGAAAAAATAGCTGTATCAATTTTATTGATGGTTAATGAACCATCTAGCTCCCGAGTGACAGGAAAAATGGAAGTATTGGTTTTTTCAATGGTTCCTTAACTATCGAGCTCCCGAGTCCTACCCAAGATCTGCCAATTAACATTTTCAAAAGATTTGGAGCCATCAGGATCTGTGTATACACTGTTGCTGAATTTCATTATGTGCCAATATTAACTAAAAATAAAGCAAGTCATCTCATTGATGAAGGAAATAGATCTCTTGGATTAGAAATAAAATTTCTAACACAAAAGGAGCATAAGATAGTCAGAACTACGTGTAGATGAAGAGGTTGTCACTTCAATTTAAGAGCCTATCTCACTGTTTCACCAAAATCAACTAGTAAACAAATTTCATATTAAAATCATATTTTTTGGAAGACCACATAAGTTGGCTGCAGAATGCAATGTTGTAGAAGTAGCTTTCTTGCAGCGGATTATGTGTATTTCTTATGGGTTTCCATAACTATTATCTATCCAAGGACCTAAATATCTATATATATATATATATATATACATATATATTTATGTCCAATTTAAATAATTGACTATTCTCACAAGCATTGTTACTGTTTTAGGGGAGAACAATTGGATTGTATCAATTTCTATCAAAGCATATGCGAAAAACAATGGTAATATGTTACTTGTTGGTATTTACTATTAATTTTACTTTATTTTGATGGTTTTGGTTTTTCTTTCAATCCTTTGCTGTCTTATATTTTGGGTTTTCAAAATGAAAAAGGCTTGGAGAGGGGGAAATGGATATAAGAATATTAAAAAATGCAGCTGAAAACAAATATGGCAAGATAATGCTAATTCTAGGTCATGCTGCATGGATGCTTTTGTCCCTGCCTTTGTGTATGGGATGACACTTTGCACATACATTCACAAAACTCTATTGTAGGCACCTAAGTTTGAAACTGGAGATGTCATTCAACTAATACAAATTTATCCCAGTCAAATTCTGATCTCAATCATGTTTACCAGTTTAACTTTGGAATGTTGTTAGGTTGCATTGGCTCCATATGGAGGGGAAATGGATCTGGCATTCAGGTACGTAATTGTTTCTGTTGCATTAAACCCCCAAATTAGCCTACCATGCTAAGTAGCCGAATCGGGTACGGGTACAGGTACGGGTACGGGTACGCGGGTACGGTGATTTTTTTTTTTTGGTGTGGGTACGTTTGGGTACGTCCGTACATAAAATGTATAAAAATCATAGATATAGACATATTTGCAGCCTAAAAAAGTAAAAACAAGAAGTAAATTTAGAATACCACATATCATGCATTATTGCATATGCTAAACAAAACTTAGAACTACCATAAATATAACAAATCTGAAATACCATTATACTAAATTAATTTGATATCAAATTTTCAAAACTTGAATGTTACGATAGGTATATAATTATATCAAATTCATTGTTCGTTGGTTCAACATTCAAAACAAACTCAAAGTAATAGTTAATACAATTAATGATAGACATTATATGGGTCATTAGGAAGATTAAGAGCAACATCATCATTGACATTAGATGATCTAGGTAAATTAATAGAACCACATGCAGCCCCGCTAGCACTCTCATTGGAAGCATGCTGGATATTTGACTCCACAGTGTCAGAAAGTAAAGATTGTGTGGCAGCTGAAAAATCCAAATCAGTTCGCTCTGGATCTACATCCCACAACCTCGTGCCTCCTTCCTTATACTCATTCTTTTTATGAGTAAGAAGGCGCAAGTTGGAATGCACATAAACAAGCTCTTCCGCCTTACTTGCTGCCAATCGGTTGCGTTTCACTGAGTGGATAAAGGAGTATGTACTCCAATTTCGCTCAGCTGAAGAGGAACTAGCAACCTATTGAAACAAAGTGAGAGGAACTTATAATTATAAAGCTGTAAATCAAACTTTAAATTTGAAGTTAACCATTTTATTATTTTTAAAATAGTAAACAATATAATTTAGAGAGTGCAATAAAAACTAAGTAACTTACTTGTGATAAAACTTTGATCGCAAGAGCTTGGAGATGTGGTGTTGTAAAGCCATTGACATACCACCAAGAATGAGCATCCATCCTATACTTGTCAATTGAAGCACCAATACTTTGATTTTCACCAGCTACAAAATCAGCAAACTCAGCTCTAACTAAATACTCTGTTTCTTGATCGGGGAAGAGTCTACTAAGTGCTTTCCGACACCCCATACCAACTTCTAGATCTGAATATGGTTGCACTCTTGATGGCAAAGCAAGAATCTCATCACTATAATACTTGGGAGTCAATGCAAATGCAAGAAGATGTAGTGGGGTGGTCATTTTGTTCCACCGCTCAACACAAATTGTTTGCACCTCTTTGAAGAAAGTTTCTTCAGGATCTTGCTCTTTTTCGTTGATGATGATTTTCATTTGCTCAATCATTGTATCAATGCCATCATATACCTCTCCCAAACATGGCTTATCCATGTCAGTAAAACGGATCATACTCATGATGGGCTCAGTGAATCTAAGAAGATATTCTGCTCGTTCCCACCAAGTGTCATCTAGGATCATCCGTTTTACATTTGTTGCCCTTTCAGTATTGGATTGCCTCCATAGTGACCAACTTTGACTAATAACCATGCTAGAAAGTGCCCCCCGCACCTTCACAAGTCTCCTCAAGACAATCGTGTTCGATGCAAATCTAGTTTCTGCAACCTATTCAAAAATTTAAAATTAAAATATAAATATAAATAAGACAAATAGTAATTACTAAAGTGAAATGTAAAATTTAAAAGTTGAAGTGTTTCAATTACCTTCAACAACTCCAACACTGAAAATGATCTAAAAATGGCCTGTGACATTTGATGGTTTGTGATGAACATTTGGATCTCTTAAGCTTCAGCATACATTTGTTTGATCCAATTTATTTTCGCACCCAACTTTTGTAGCATGAGGTTAAGAGAGTGAACAGCACAAGGTGTCCAAAATATGTGCTCAAATCGTGTCTCAATCAACATGCCTGCAGCTCTACAGTTCTTTGCATTGTCTGTTACTACTTGGATAACATTTTCAGGACCCACATCTTGAATGCACTGTATAAGGATGTTAGCAATAAATTGTGCATCCTTCACTTGTCCTTCACAATCCACGGCTTTCAAAAACATTGCCCCTTTAGGGCACACTGCAATCACATTGATTAATGGCCGGTTTTTGACATCCTTCCATCCATCAGAAATAATTGACACCCCTGTTTTTTTCCATGAATTTCTAATGGGAATCAATGCATTGTTTATGCCTTTTACCTCCTTTGCTAGTAAGGTGGTACGCACCTTCTCATAACCTGGCCCTGTGTACCCTTGTGGACAGTCACTTGCCTTTCTCAACATATCCTGCCAATATGGTGATCTTACAACATTAAATGCCAAACCATTTGCATATAGACATCTTGCAACGGCTTGATCTGCAAGCTCTCTAGCTTCAAGCTTAAATGCATTTTCTAATGGCCCCTTGCTTCTCTTCACACCAACAAGATCATCTTCACTTCTACCCAAAAATGGGTGGCTCTCTACTACAACATCATCAAAGTCACTATGTGTTGGAGAAGGAGGAGGCCTCTTTGATCCCCTTCCACTTCCACTTCCTCCTCCTCTCAGCAAAGGATGGTTTGTGGCATGACCAACTCTTGCATCTGCTTCCTCTTGCTCTTTAATATATGCTGCTACTTTGTGAGGATGTAACCTTTTACCATTTTCTCCTGCACATACATTGATTCCTTGTCGAGGAATGGCACATAAATGGAATTTCACACGACTGTATGAGCTAGTATACTAAACTTTACAATGATTGCATATCCAAACAAATGTTCCTCCCCCTTTAATTTGTCGTATAATTTGTACATATTTCCATAGAGGTGAATTTGGGTCGGTTTTAAAGGTGGGTCCATGAATAGAAGCAGAACTGGTTGCCATTATATTTCCTACAAAAAATTCAAAAAATAGTTATTGAATATTGAACAATAAATGTTAAAAACATATAATGCAAATATCAGCATTATGATTAAATAGTAAATACAATTATGCAAAATACTTCAATATTTATTACTAAAAATAACAATTTAAATTAATAAACGTTTAATAAATAATATGTAATTACTAATTAATATAATTACAATTTAATAATTTATATTTATAATTTTAATTTTAAATTATAATTGATTATTATTTATTAAAATAAAAAATAGCAACATAAATAAATTTTAACATTAAATAAACAAAATAATAATTAAATTTATATTTATTATTTACATTTAGTAAATTTTAAAGTTTTAAATTTTAAAATTTAATTATATTAAAATACTAAAATAAATTTAATTTTTTATATATAATAAAATTATAAATGTAAAAACATTAAATTGTATAATATTAAATATTATCACAATAACAAATTTTTATTGTGATAATATTTAATATTATACAATTTAATAGTTAATAGTTAATATTTAATAAATAAACTAAAATTAAAAAATAATAATAGTTAATAGTTAATAAATAAACTAAAAATAAAAAATTATAACTATTATAAATTTCTAAATTATAGAGTATAAACTATAAAAAAAAATCGATTTATCAGAAATACCTAAAAATGGCGGATGTCGGCAGAGTCTGGAACTTTATAAACTATAAAAAAAATTCGATTTATGAGAAATACCTAAAAATGGCGGTCGGCACAGCGAATTCGAAACGCCTGAGATCGCGTGAGATCGCGTGAGGAAAGAGACGGCAGTCAATGGCGTGTTCTTGCGCGACCAGAGGAAAATCGAAAAATACCCGCGACTAGAGGAAAAACACGCGCGACGGTTGTGTATTTGCAATGGCGGACGAAAAAACTAAGCAAAACGTGCGGCCGAAAACAATGCAAATAGGTTAGGATTTTTTATTTAACCTTCGAAGTCGCAAAAAGTTTTCGAAAACCACGCCAGAATCGGAATGAAAACGCCACGTCACCAAAAAAAACGGCATGATTCGAAGAAAAATCGGCGGGATTCGTAGAAACGTTTTTTCACCAAAAAATCCAAACCCTGTTCGAATCCGCAGGGTTTCCAAAACGAATCCGTTTAGAAACGTATCCGTACCCGGAATCGACAGGGTAAAGGGCCGATTCCGGTAACATAGCTACCATGTGAATAGTGAAAGCATGTTTCAATCCTCGAGGAAGCCAACTTCAACTCAAGGTAGCACCCTATTTTCATTAATATTAACTATAAATAATGAAATTAACTGAATTAACTATTACCACGGAGTTCCCAAATAAATCCCTGTCCTTGCCCGACCTTTCCTGTGGCCCCTAGTTGATGTATCTGCATATTAGATATAAATACACCATAGATATTAAATCTGGACGCATTATATATATACAAGCCCATATCTAGGCTGTATATGATACGTTCAGATAAGGTACGTAGCAGGTCTAGGGTTATTAAGAATATGTGAAAATTGAAAAAAAATAGAACATTGAGAAAACTGTTCTAAGCACGGCACACATGGATAGATAAGTCGAGCAATACTAATAATATAACAAGAAAATGTTACAATAAAATATACAAACTAGGTATGTGTATTTTATTAGTTCTTGCCAGACAAACTATAGCATTCATTAAATTCAAATAAACTTTTTCAAACAATTAATCATATGCTTGAATTTTATACGTTGTTAATGTTTGGACACATGTCAATATTTTTTTTAATATCTTCAACAATTTTAGAACTTTATAAAATTTATTTGTCTAACTTTTAATTGGTTGCTGTATTTTTTTACATGAACGGTTTTATTGTATTTTTTATTTTTTCTTAATTATCCAAATTTTCAAATATACTACTTTCAATCTACCATAATTGTAACAAGTAAATAAAGAAATGATAGTGCAATCTAGACAAGCATTTAATGACAATGTAACTGCATAGTTGAATGTGAAATTGAAAGTATGGGCTTTTAGAGTGCCTTAAAAAATATTCTGCGCATTTTTGAGCCCGTAACCAACTGCAGAGCTTCTTTTCATTACAGAGCTGTTTATACAGTTTGGCCTTCTGCAGGAGAATGCAGAATTTTTAAAGAAAACGGGTCACAATCTCCGATTAGGTTAAGATAAAGCTTTATTTGAGGTTATGGAAGGATTTATAGGAAATAGAGGGAATCTATGCCACTTGCAGATTTTCCAAGGAGTTTTAACACTATTTGAATAAATCAGCTTTGCAACCTTTTGGCAGATGGATCCACACTTCTGATGCTGTGATTATATATATTTTTGAGGGTTTATTATGTCTAGGGATTCTAAATCGTGTCTTCTGGGTACGGGATTGATGTGCTGAATTTGCAAATAGGGTTTCTGTCTCCACAAATTGATCCTGAAATCGAAGGGATGGATGGGACCTCTTTGCCAACCAAAAGTTTTGATGAGTTTAGGCCCTTTGTTCACAGGCTTGCCAAATTCAAATTCTGGTTTTTAAAAATATTACTAATCCTTCAATTTTTGTTTATTTATAATGTCTATTGGACTCTACGCAGTGAAATTTGATTCAATCTTTTGTTTTGCATGCAGTCCATAGAAAAAAGAAAAGATTAAATATACTGTTTGCCCCCAACCATGTGCATTGAAAGTTGATTTAATCTATGATATATGATATTGGGGACTTAGCGATATATTTGGGAGAAAACTTGGAAATCTGTAAAAATTTGAGGAAAAACTTAGCAATAATTCAACAAATTTATGGACATTGAAAAATATATTAAGTTTTAAAAGGATTTTTTGAAAACATGCATATTATTGAATTTATAAATTGTGTTACAAATTTCCTTTCATATATAGAGCAAAATTAGAGTGAAATGCATTTCATAGACCAAAAAATAAGTTTGAAGATTCAATACAAATGAACATCATGTTTAAATATCAACACAAAATACAAATCATAAATTGCTTTTGACTAAAGTTTGTAAAAATGCATTTCCATTGTGTGGATGTTGTAAAAGTGGATGTGTTATGATTCTAATATGATATATTCCTAAGTATATATTATTTATTCATAAATATAATAAGGATAAGCACTTGTGGCATGTTGAACTCTCTCCTATATCATCATATCATCAAATCATATAATAATATTTGATTATTGGAGGTAACCTCTTCGAAGTGATCATCTATATTTATGATTTTTACACTTATTTCCAAGAAATATCAAAACAAGATGGTATAGTTGTAGTAGCTTCAACATGAGTCTTAGGCATAGGACCCTATTGTGTACACATTGGACTTGCCCTTGATGGCTCTTCAAACTCACCTTTTGTCTCTTCATATGCTATCATATTTGCTTGCCATTTAGTTGCACCCCTCATCAAATCAACAATCTCATTAATGGTAAACACTGAATTTGTATTTCCACTAACTCAATCTAAATATGGATCAATGTTTTGAGGTCAAGTGCATGACACATATCTTTGTACTTTTTCTAACATGCAACCAAAAGTTGTACTACACAATATCATTTGAGTGCTTTTGTGATATGTTGCCTTTTTGTATGTGAATGACTTAAAATACTCTAATTGCACTCACAACCAAAAGTGTTACAAGGTTGGGATAAAACATAAATGGCAAGTTTTTGAAGATTAGTTGTTGTGGCATCAAAATCTTTCCATTACAAATTTGCATGGACAATATTTATAAATTTGTAAGAATTTTAATAAACTTACTAATTAAAATAAATTGTAAACTAAAATTGAGTCTAGCATTGTTTAGATTGTTTCTTTGAGTTGTCCTTGTCTTCAAGCTTGCTTTATAATAGGGTTGGGACCCTTGTTTCACATTAATTTGTTTATCTCATATTTCATGCTATACATTTGCTTGTTGGTTGTTTTGTTGTATATGGATACAAGCTTTTTCAAAATCCATCATTTTCAACATAAAATAACATTTTTTTTCTTGGTTACAAAGTGGCTCTCCTATGAGTGCATAAGGTTGAATGTAATGCTTCTTTCACCCTTTTGTAACATTAGGATGCAAGGTTGGTGGATGATGAAAGGGATAGATGGTGGAGTGGGCATGCACAAAAGTATGACGGAAGTGTGCTTAACATAGGGTCATTTGCTAGTGAGTTTGGTGGCCTAAGGTTGTTGCATGCACCTAGTTTGTTCGTGTGAGGACTTCATGCATGTTGTACGTTGGTTTTATTCTCTTTTCTTGGGCACTGTGTGAGTATTTGTTGTTGTTGGGGCTCTTACAAAGTTAAAATTGCTCTTCTTTGCTTGTTGGCTTGTAGTCTTGGTGGCTTGTGCTACTTGGCACTATCTATTGCTAGCTTTTAAGCTTGATATTCTTTGCTATGTGTGGTGATGCTAGGGCTTTGTGTCTTCATTTTATTGTTATTTTCTTTCTTTTTTCTCCTTTTCTTTTGGATCTAAGCAGTGGTGATTGACATTGCAGCTTTCAAGGGTTTAGGAGACCCCCATTCTAGCTTTTTCAAAGACACTTTGCATGGTAATTCATCTTCTTTTGGTCACATTGATGCAATTCTTTTTTTTTATGCATGCAATGTAGGAAGCCAAATTGGAGCAATGTTTCAGGTTCCATTTGAAACACTGGTTGTTTGGGAAAAAGCAAGGACAAACCTATTGTAGTGATAAACCTTGAAGCTATAACAAATGATGTTCTTTATCTGATTGAACATGCATTGATTTGTAAGTTTTATGGGTCTTCTCATTACCATGCTTTTTTGGAGAATTGGATCAAGAAAAATTGGAGTTTGGATAGTGACATGGAAATCATTTTGGTTGCAAATGGATTTTTTTTGTCGTTTTCTCTTGACTAGTGGATTGTAACTTTGTATTTGAAGTGGGTTCATACGTTCACAATCAAGCTGGACATGTAGGTTTTGATCCCATGGAAGAACTTCCATCCAAGATCCTCATCTAGATTCATCTCCCTAGGCTCCCAATGGAGTTCTAGAGACAAGACATTTTGCAATCCATTGTTGTTGTCACAGGGAAACCTATTGGACCTTCTCGACATGTTGATAAAAGGGTTGCCACTGTTGCTTGGATTTGTGTGGAAGTGGAAATTAATCTAAATAATCTTCTTGATTTTGATGAAATAAAGGTTGGAAGTATGAATTAGACTTAACAGGATGACTATGAAGTGCTCCCTTTTCATTGTTGTACATGTCACAAGTATGGACTTCTTCACATAGATTGTCCAAAATCGAGGTCTATGCATTCTCAGCCCTCACCTGTGACCTAGACAACTAATTTAAAGGTGAGGAAAAACATTGATTCAAGTCAATGGACCAAATGTACATGGGTTGATTTTAGTAAAGCCTCACCAAAAGGGGATGCCCCAAAATCATTAGCGTTTAGAAACCTCAAAAGGAATTACCAGCAACAAATTCAATGTTCTTGAAAGTTTTGAAGAAATGGTTGTGATGGATCATGATGAGACCATAATTGGTCTAGAATTGTAGGGCCTAGACCAAGGTATTACTATAAATCCTTATCTCGTTGTTCCTTTTGTAGATTTTCAATTTCCTATGTTAGATAAAGTGTCTCTCTCCTCTAGTCACTTGGAAGGGGGATGAAGACAAGAAGGGGTTCTAGACCTAACTGTTGAGAATATACAAAGAAATATGCGAAGCAATATAAAGAATTTACATTATTAACATTTGAAATCCTTAAGTTTTATTCAAAAAGGGATATGTAGAGATCATTGAATATATATTCTAATGATTTTAAAACTATATGACAATATAATGGAAGGAAGGTGCTAAAAAATTTAAGCAAATTAAGCAACTCCTTGACTAACTATATTGACTATTAGATTTGTGAATAACACAAGACACGGGTCAAACAATGAACAACACCTTCCACGCAAGAGCTCTATAAAACAAAGATTTGCTATTCCTCAACAAGAAAATACTTACAAAATGAATAATATATATAGAGAGAGAGAGAGGCAGTAGGAGGGAGGGTAGAGAGTTTTAATAAGGGTTTAAGGCTTGAGGGATTAGGGTTGAGCGTAGAGGGGAGAGAGATAGAATGGGTGAGTGAGTGAGTGAGTGAGTGAGTGAGAGAGAGGGAGTTAAGAGAGGGGGAGTGGGTAAGAGGTAGAAAGAGAGAGAGGGGGGAGGGAATGGGAGAGAGATAAAGGGTAGATGATAGTGGATTGTAACTTTGTATTTGAAGTGGGTCCATACGTTCACAATCAAGCTGGACATGTAGGTTTTGATCCCATGGAAGAACTTCCATCCAAGATCCTCATCTAGATTCATCTCCCTAGGCTCCCAATGGAGTTCTAGAGACAAGACATTTTGCAATCCATTGTTGTTGTCACAGGGAAACCTATTGGACCTTCTCGACATGTTGATAAAAGGGTTGCCACTGTTGCTTGGATTTGTGTGGAAGTGGAAATTAATCTAAACAATCTTCTTGATTTTGTTGAAATAAAGGTTGGAAGTATGAATTAGACTTAACAGGATGACTATGAAGTGCTCCCTTTTCATTGTTGTACATGTCACAAGTATGGACTTCTTCACATAGATTGTCCAAAATCGAGGTCTATGCATTCTCAGCCCTCACCTGCGACCTAGACAACTAATTTAAAGGTGAAAGGAAAAACATTGATTCAAGTCAATGGACCAAATGTACATGGGTTGATTTTAGTAAAGCCTCACCAAAAGGGGATGCCCCAAAATATTAGCGTTTAGAAACCTCAAAAGGGAATTACCAGCAACAAATTCAATGTTCTTGAAAGTTTTGAAGAAATGGTTGTGATGGATCATGATGAGACCATAATTGGTCTAGAATTGTAGGGCCTAGACCAAGGTATTACTATAAATCCTTATCTCATTGTTCCTTTTGTAGATGTTCAATTTCCTATGTTAGATAAAGTGTCTCTCTCCTCTAGTCACTTGGAAGGGGGATGAAGACAAGAAGGTGTTCTAGACCTAACTGTTGAGAATATACAAAGAAATATACGAAGCAATATAAAGAATTTACATTATTAACATTTGAAATCCTTAAGTTTTATTCAAAAAGGCATATATAGAGATCATTGAATATATATTCTAAGGATTTTAAAACTCTATGACAATATAATGGAAGGAAGGTGCTAAAAAATTTAAGCAAATTAAGCAACTCCTTGACTAACTATATTGACTATTAGATTTGTGAATAACACAAGACACGGGGTCAAACAACGAACAACACCTTCCACGCAAGAGCTCTATAAAACAAAGATTTGCTATTCCTCAACAAGAAAATACTTACAAAATGAATAATATAGAGAGAGAGAGAGAGGCAGTAGGAGGGAGGGTAGAGAGTTTAATAAGTGGGTTTAAGGGTTTAAGGCTTGAGGGATTAGGGTTGAGGGTAGAGGGGAGAGAGATAGAATGGGTGAGTGAGTGAGTGAGAGAGAGGGAGTTAAGAGAGGGGGAGTGGGTAAGAGGTAGAAAGAGAGAGAGGGGGGAGGGAGTGGGAGAGAGATAAAGGGTATAAGGGTTAAGAGTAAAGGGTAGAGGAGAGATAGAATTAGGGTTAAGGGTAGAGGGTAGAGGGGAGAGATATATAAGGAGTGAGTGAGAGAGATAGAGTTGAGAGAGGGAGATGGGGTAGGAGAGAGAGAGAGAGAGAGAGAGAGAGAGAGCAACCCTAAATGATAAAAGGATTAAATCATGACAAGTGTCATCATCCTGTGTGATGGGACAAAATGATCTAAGAATAGCTCCTCAGTTAACAAAAAAAACACTCCGAAGTTTAGCTTAAGTGCAAGAGAATAAGTAAAGCACAATACTAATTAATTATTATCTAACGCATGATTACTCTATCATGCCCCCTTAAGTGTAAAGTAGGGAGTAGCTAAAAACTCTAAAGTCAATGCATAAAAAAGCAAAGAAATCATGAATGGGTCTTGACAACTAGGCCTGATGAGGTACCCAATACAACCAAAGAAATCTCTCATAATTGGAGAAAACAAGAAAACCTCATAGGAAAAACTCCTCTTTAAGAGAAATGAAAGCATGTATAAAAAAACACTAAGGAAGGAAGGCCTCATGAAGACCCCCCAAAGACAACTTCCTTCACCCCAAGCATTGATCACAACTGGAGGTAATGAGGCGAGGCTAAAGGTTGTGTGAAGATGTCTGCAACCTGCTCCTCTATAGGTATGTACTCCAAGGTGAGAAAACCATCGTGAATCAACTATCATATGAAGTGCATGTGGATCTCTATGTGCTTAATATGTTAACACTCCACTGGATTGCGAGAAATGTGAATGGCACTTTGATTTTTGCACCAAAGAACAATAAGACTATCAGGAGGAAAATCAAACTCAGTCAATGGTTGACAAAGCCACAAAACCTCTTGGCTAGCCAAAATTGTTGCACAATACTTAGCCTTTGTGGATGATAATGCAATAGTAGATTGCTTCTTACAAGACCATGTAATGAGGCCACAACCAAGGAAAAAAACAAAGCCAGAAGTGGACTTCCTATCATTGAGGTCACCGACCCAATATGAGTCAGTGAAGCCAATTATTTGAGGATCTCTTGATATATAGTGAATACAATAATGTGAAGTGTCCTAAATATATCTAAATATTCGTTTGGAAGCTTACTAATGAATCTCATGAGGATCATGTGAGAATCGAGAGATAAGACAAACCACAAACAAAAGATTAGGATGTGAATGTGTCAGGTACAAAAGACTACCAAGCAATTGCATATATAAGTAGCATCTATTGAAGTAGTACAATTGGAAGACAATACAATACTTGACTGAAACGATGTGGGGGAAGGCTTGCAATCAAGCATGTCAAATCTCTAAAGCATGTTAAGAGCATACTCCTACTGAAATATGAAAATATCATCCGAAGACTGAATAACCTGTAAACAAGAAAGTAGTGCAGAAGGTCAAGATCTGTCATCTCAAATTGCTTCATCAAAGCTCAATGCACATTTTGGATCATGGAGGATGAATCGCCTGCAAGAATCAAATCATCCACATATAGTACAAGGATCAAAAGATCACCCTCCTATCTCTAAGTGTACACTATGGGATCAAAATAATATTGTGTGAAGCTAGAAGAAAGTAGAAAAGTATCCATCTTCTTATACCAAGCCCGAGGGGCTTGTTTGAGAACATATAATGAACAATGAAGTTTGCAAACCAGTGAATAGTCCTTAATAAAACCATGTGGCTAATCCATATAAATCTCCTCATGAAGATCACCATGAAGGCGCTTTTCACATCCATTTGAAATATTGTCCATCCTTGTGAAGCTGCAAGGGAAAGTACAAAGCGTATAGAATTCGTCTTGGCAATAGGGGCAAAGGTCTCAAAATAACCAATATCTTTGATCTAAGAGAAACCCTTTGCAACAAGACGATCCTTATATTTATCAATAGAACCATTTGCAACATATTTGATACGATACACCCACTTGCACTTACCAACTTTCTTCCCTTAGGATTAGGAACAAGATTCCAAGCATTATTCTTCATCAGAGAAGAATACTCAGCTACCATAGCACTATCCCACTCAGGAATACCAACTACCTCTGAAAACTTTTGAGGATCGTCCAAAATCGTCTGACTCAAAATACTAACACTCGATGTTTGTGCACGAGTGTGACAGGAGTCTGAAGGATCACCTACCAAAGGTCCAATTGCATCAATAATATTGTTGGGCCACTTGGGTAAGGGTTGAATATCTAGAGGTGGAGGGATAATTGGAGCATCATCCTCATCCTCAAAAGATGAGTTATCATCAAGATATGAGGAGTGAGTGGTAGGTGATGAGGGAGAACCTGGGGATGGAAAATCCATCTAAAGAAAGTGCTCATCAAACTAGGCATCCTGTCAAAACAAGACATCTCTGGAATCATGATCAAACGATCTATATGCCTTAACATCCTCATAGTAGCCAACAAATATGAGTGGTTGACTCTTCCTCTCCATGGATTTCCATTGAGATTCAAGAATGAATGCCCAAGCCTCACTACCAAAGACTTTAAATGAAGATACATTGAGCTTGAAATGGGACCAAGCCTCCTCAAGATTTATATGTTGCAATGCCTTATGAGACATACAATTTAGAATATAATTGGCACAATTAACTACCTCAACCCAACACAAAGAATGCATTTCTCATGACTGAATCATAGTGTTTTCCATCTCCCATAAAGTTTTGTTCTTTCACTTAGCAACACCATTCTGTTGAGGGGTGTATGGAACTATAAGTTGATGTTGCAAACCTGTTATCATGGAATCTAGCAGCGCTCGATTCATAGATAACCCCCCTACGAAACTTGTTTGTTTCATAGTTTTGTGATGATCAAGCATGCAAAATGAGGTGAATTTCAATCCACCTTGATATGTGTTCCAAAATCTCAAACAATCCATTTGAGTGTCCTCCCCTGTCCGTCTTTTGAAGAGCTTTGAAACAAGCATTTTCGTCAGGTTCTAATCTTTGGGAGTTGTAAAAATTGCCAAACATGTTGGAGCGCTAAAAATCAGTGCTCCTACATGTTGACTTAGTCATTTTTTATACTTCAGGTGTAGGAGTGTTGATTTGCAATGGTCCTGCATGTTGCTTTTGCAAAAATTGCACAAGCGGTGATTTTTGTCCATACTTAGACTTTTTCATGCACGAGCAATGATTTTCACCACCAGTGCATATTTCACAGTTTTTCGCCACTTAGTTCGCCATCTTTAATGTGCAACTTAAGTTCATTTATTACATTTTTAAATGACTTTTAAAGTGATTTTAAGTTAATCAATCCTCATTTCACTTATCCATTCTCTCCTCATCGTGTTGGGTGATTCCTAAACCTGCAAGGTTGCGATTTTGAATATTTCTTCATACTTTCAAGCTAGGGTTTTCGCATCTTTTTCTCAGGTATGTCGTTATTTCTCTTTCTTCATTGAGTCCTTGTTTTTTGTTCTAAGAAGCTCTGTAAGTTTCAATTTGCCATGATCATTTTCATTCTTCTTGTTTGAAGATTTGAATCTTTGCACTTTCGAAATCTTTGTTCCTCTTTTCATATCACACCTAGTTTTCCTCTTCTTTTTCTATGTCGCGCCCTATTCTTTAGGGGTTTTGTTTTCATTTTTCAAACAACCTAGTTTCTTTTCCTTTGTGTTTCATTTTTGGTTTTTGAATGTCTCCACCATGTTTAGTTTCACCAAGTGGTGAAATTGTATGTGTATGCATTGGAAAACACTCGAACTTCACCATTCAAACGTGGATTAGTCCAGTTGTTTGAGCAGTGAAAATCACCGCTCCTACATGGAGTGACTTTTCCCAACAATGTTGAGGCGTTGAAATAGCCT
The DNA here is from genome assembly GCA_007258455.2 of Sequoia sempervirens. Taxonomy (NCBI): domain Eukaryota; kingdom Viridiplantae; phylum Streptophyta; class Pinopsida; order Cupressales; family Cupressaceae; genus Sequoia; species Sequoia sempervirens. Next base: position 10,156,853 of record VDFB02000007.1, on the reverse strand, counting down.
GCCCATGCACTCTTCTTTCAAGTCATTGAAGACATGCTCGAGCACTAAAAATCAGCACCCGAGCATGAAACTAAACTTCATCAACATGCTCAAGCGTTATTTTTCCACGCTTATACACTTCGACCTTTTCTCAAGCAAGATCACATGTCAAGGCGTTGATTTTCAGAGCCTTGACACATTTGGCAATTTACATGTTGAACATGTAAGGGTGCTGATTTTTAGCACCCTTACATATAAAATCATCTTTCCTAGTGTAGGAGCACTGATTTTCAGTGCTCCTACATATTTGGCAATTTTTTCTTCTAACACTTCAAAATCACTTTGTTTTTGCTCCAAACACTGTTTCTTCGCTCTTGCTCCATTTTTTGTTCCAAATTGCTTGTTTCCTGCTTGCTCCACATCGCTTGCTTGTCTCACGCTTCCCAATGCTTCATTTTTGCCTAATGTCTATTGATTCACCATCCTTGCAGTTTCTCTCTAGATCTCGTCAAGTGATCCTAAAAGTATATCCTTTGATCCTGATTCTCCTTGATGACAGCAAAGAAGCCTCTATTGTCTTCTAAGAAAGAGGGAAAGATGAAATATAAATACTAGTGTGTCTATACACCTACAGTGGTGATCTCGAAGGTGGACAAAATAAAGGACACCGAGTTTGGTCATCAAGACCTTGTAGACTTTGTTAAAAGAACTAAACAAAAGCCCTTGGAAGACAATTTGAGAGCTATTGTACATAGCAATCTGCATCTGGTGTCCACATTCCCGACATCTTCTCATCATACATAGTTCACTCTCTAGGTTGCATCCCACTACATTCGAAAGAGCAGAAGTGTAATAGATTCCTCTGGACAACTGATGATGAGGCTAGACCCTAAATTCTTTGACATTGTTTTCAGAGTTCCACACATGGAAAGATACATCAAGATTTCAATGCAACAAGCGCGGGAGATATATGATGCAAATCCAACCAAGGCTTAAATTTTGATTAATAGCCAATGGTTGAAAACACCTAAGCCTACCATCTCAAGATATATGAAGGGGCTTCCACGAAGTGACTTCAAAGAAGATGTCAGGGACATGATTACACTCCTAAGCAAGGTTAAAGGATTGTCTGAATCATCTCATTTTTAGGAATGGATGTTTGAAAACATTTGGATCATAAGAAGACAAAAAGCTCACATTGATTGGGGAACACAAATCAGTGACGAAATTCATGAACTGATAAATGTGTCAACCACTTTGAAGTTCTATATGACTTCTTATTCGATGTATACAGCAGCCGTGATGAGGTAATTCCCAGGTTTATCTACAAAGGGAAACTAATACTCGGTGCCTGTGTACAAGTATTTCTATCAACTGGAGCTGAAGGAAAGTCTGCATCATTTCAGGAGGGTCACAAACGCCTTCTTTATGTCTGAATCATAAGAAGATAGAAAGCTCACATTGATTGGCGAACACAAATCAATGACGAAATTCATGAACAACTGATAAATGTGCCAACCACTTTGAAGTTCTATATGACTTCTTATTTGGTGTATGTTACAGTTGTGATGAGGCAATTCCCAGGTTTATCTACAAAGGGAAACCGACACTCGATGTCTGTGTACAAGTATTTCTATGAACTGAAGTTGAAGGAAAGTCTTCATCATTTCAGGAGGGTCACATATGCCTTCTTTGTGCCTCTCCTTTTCAATTTTGACCCAACTCTCAAAAAGAAGAGAGTATCTGACGAGGCCTACAAAGTGGTAAGTAAGGTCGAGTGTATATTCTTGCAATTTCCAACTTTCACTTACATGAGGGTAGGTTGCTACACTGGGTGCCCTTACATGTTTCCCAGGTATCCCTCAGATAAGTGGATACTCATGGAGTTGTCCAGACAACTTATCGCAATTCACAAGGAATGAATGAGGATTCACAAAATGGGTTTCAAGTTTCCACTAATGATTGGTAGATATACCATTCAGAGTGTATAAAAGGCCAAATCAGTCTATGCAGAAATGCATGTCATGACAATAAGGACATACAAATACATATTTGACTTTGATTACTAGAATGTGAATAGGAAATTGAAGAAGGATCACAAACACAAGTACCGCTTTGAAGACATGGGTTGAATGCAGAGATGAAGAGGATATCTGCAAAATGGACTATTACAAGATAACTGTAGAGCAGATCAGGGATCTTGGTGTTGCTGACCTACCAGAGGGTATCAAAGATCTTGGCGACATCATGAATGTTTCCTATGATGAAAATGAAATTTCTAAGAGACCTTTGTCTGCAATACAATGGTCAAAGAACGAAAGTGTTTCCATCAGATAAAGGGCTTGCTCCCATATTGGCCAACACAATAGAATGGTTGGTTTCTAGATGAAAGCCTTCAGGACAGAGTCAGAAATAGAAGAACCTAGAGCAGAAGCCAGTCAACAATAGGAACTCCGCACAAAAGAAAAGCATGCGACTATTCCCTCTTCTTCCCGAAAAGGTCCTAGAATTAAGTTCACTATTGGCAAGAAGGATACACAGGAAGTTCAAGAAGAAGAGGCCACAAAATCTGAACCATCTCATTCAAAAGGAAAAGGGCATGCTTTTGAAGAGGTAGATTCTGAAGAAGAAGGAAATGAAAGCAAGGAATTTTTTGAAGAAGAAGATTCTAAGGAAGAAGACTCTAATGAGGAGGAAGATTATGGAGGAGAACAAGAGTCTGAAGAGCAAGAACAAGAACAAGAACGTGATCAAGAAGGTGATAAACAGGAACTCGGGCATGATGAAGAACAAATTCTATCTCCACATGAGAATGTTGTTGAAGATCTTCCCCAAACGTCATCGCCCATAACTTCAAATGTTCCTCATACACCTCCTAATCCTAACACTCCTCCACCTCCTTTTCCTACATCACCTCCTCCCACATTCATGATACTTGTAGTGGACATTTCTCATCCCCCTGCAACATCAATTGTGCTTGTCACTTCTATAGTTTCAAATGCACAAACTGTTGATATTTTGTCAAGCTCTCCATCATCCATCCCCAATTTGTCATTTCCATCTTATGACATCACTTCTAAAGTTGAGTTCAACAAATTTATGAGTGGATCTTTGCAAAATCAACTTGGTGTGCAATCTACTGGAGTTGTATGACAGACATTACCCCAATTGTCACCATACCAGTCATTTCTACAGAATCAACTGTGACACAAGAGTTGACGGTCAGTCAAGAAGCGTATACTTCCTCTCTTCCCCCTTGGTTGGTATCTTAAGTATCGAAGTGGAAGAAGTAGATGATCTCTCCAAAAGAGCTTGATCTTGAAGAGATAGCCCCTCCAAAAGCCAAGGGGGAGAAAAAGGCCAATGTACATTCAAGGCTTCATATTGACAAGACTGGTCATAATTTTGTGGAGATTGGCATATCGCCACAAGAGGAAGGAGATGTAAACATGGAGGACTAAACTGTCACTAGAGTCCAAATTGGCAAAGTGAGAAATGAAAGTGCCAAAGTAGATGCACAAGTAGTCCTAGATGCATTGGTAGAAAGACTTGACAAAATGGAACAAGCCTGAGATATGTACAAGCAGAAGGTTGAACGCTATGCAGTTGTTCTGAGGAGACTTGCAGGATCTTTAGGAAATATACAACCTCTAACTATGATAAGCACTGAGGACCCAACTATGAAAAATGCAGAGAATTTTTCCTCTAAAGGTAAAGTGTTGTATGATTTCATTGATGAAATAATAGAACATAGTTCTCAGGTCATATTCATTGCAAATGAGAAAGCTACCCATATAGCCAAGCTCAAATCAGAGCTTGATAAAGAAGAAACTATTCTTTCCCAAGAGCGAAAAGAAATGGAAAAATGCCTATCATTTTGGTCACAAATGAAGCAGGAAAAGCTCAGTAAGTTGGTGGAAGTTGGGGTAATTCCCTACAAGGAGAAATATGTGGAAGAGAATCACTCAAACACCGCATTCAAGTGATCAAGTCTCTGATTGAATATCTCCACCAAGTGCAAGAAGATGTCGAAGGACATCGTACTATCCTTGAAAATGGAATTAAGGAGTTACCGGGTAAGCTCCTTGACGAAGATCATATTTTCCTCCCAGCAAGTGAATTGTCCTAGATCTACAAGGAAGCAGTCATCAAGCAAGTGGAGGATGTGAACTTTTCAAAGATCTCCATGCATGTTATTTGTGATATATGGCTAACTCTTGATAATCTCAAGACGCATCTTCACAGATGCAAAAAGATTCACTCATCTGCTAAAAGATCAATCACCAGAATTCACACTATTATAGATTACACTATTGGTCTAGATGATGCATTCATACTGGAAACAAAGAAGAGATATGAAGACTTTCATGCCCAAAGCAAGGAACTATGAAGGCTTCTTTTCTTCCAGTGTTGAATATTTTTATGCTTTCCTCTATGCATTTTGTAAATAGTTTTTGACATCTTAAATGTCTTTTGAGCAAATGTAATTACATATAAAATTTAAGATGTTTTCCCAAAAAGATGGACAACATTTTTTACTAAGTCAAAGTTAGGTGAGATTTTCCTAATTTAGCTCACTTAACTTTCCTAATTTTGCTCATCTAATTTCCTAGTTTTACTCTTCCCTCTCTTTTATAAATAGGAGGGATTTCTATTGTAATCTTTATCTTTTATCTCTAGCAACGAAATGCTACTCATTTTGAAACAAATATATGAAACTTTGTGTTCAACTTTGTGAATCTGAATCTAATCAATAAAGAAGAAAGTTGCATACCAGATTTTTTGTTGGATCAATCATCTTTTGAATTTGATTAAGATTGGTGGTAATTAGTGTGTGAGATCTAAGGGCTTTGGATAAATCTATGTAGATTTTGTGTTACACTCTTTATTTAGATTTGTGTTTATGTTTGGGTAACTATTGGTGGATGATCTACAAGACTTTGTGCGTGTAATTATTCATGTTGTTTGTGGAATTGTTGTATCTAAAAATACTTTGTGTTTCTAATACGACAAACGTTACATCTCACAGGATCCATCGGTGAAAAGCTATGGAACAACTTTGTGCCTTCGTGAGCTTTTCTTTCTTTATTTTATTGTTTATTATTATGATACCTTGTATCTCTAAGTTTTGCTTTGACAAGATAGAGATATTGGAATTACTGCTTTTTTTAGTTTAAAGTTGTATCAAAAATGAACTATCAACTGTGAAGCATTGTAAAACATATTCTTTGAAAAAAAGAGAAGTATGAATGTGACACACCCCTCATCTCATAATTGTAGTGTACATTTTGTGAATACTTAATTAGTTTTACTTTAGTTTCAATTAGCAGTAAGAAGGTCACCTCCCTTTTCTGAGAGGAGAGATCATATCTCACACAGTTGTGGTTGAAATCTAGGTTGTGTAATCTATTGAAAAGGTGATTACATAATTTTCACCCAACAAAACCATGCACAGTGCAAAAGTCCTTGAAATTTTGATTGACATACTCCCTCCCATTATCTACGTGTATCTGCTTGATAGAAAAACCAGATTGTTTCTCCATGAATGCCTTAAATATCCTAACAGAATCAAGGACATCATTCTTGTACTTAAGAAAGTACACCCATGTACGCTTGGAGAAGTCGTCAATAAATGTGAGCACATGTTTGGCCCTTGAAAATGAAGTGGTCAGAAATGACATGAGGTCGCTATGTACCAACTCTAAGGGTTCCTTAGCACGTGTGGATCTACCCATAGGAAAATAATCTTGGTGATGTTTTCCAATAGAACATCCATGACAAACACCATCAATACAGGAAATCTTAGGGAGCCCTAACACCAATTCCTATGTACTCATCTATTAGAGATAGCGATAATTGGCATGACCAAAACGTTCATGCCAAAGCTTACTCTCAGTATCTACATGTGTTATAAAGGATGAACCTATACCAACTAATCTCTCAAAACCATAAAATTGATATAAATGAGAGGAAGAATCAACACTCCTAGTGGCCACAAATATCAGGATCATGAAGGTCTCAAATAACTACATCATGTGGGGTAAACTCAATTGTCCTACTGGTGCTAGATTGGAAAATCGGATACACTGAAAGAAGGTTGGTGGAGATATCATGAACAACAAGAACTTCCTGAACAAAACCACCATCAAGTGTGACAATATCTAAGCCCAAAATTGAAAGTTGTGTAGAATCCCCAACTGCAATCTAAATAGTGCTACAATCTGAAAGGGATGAGAACAAATCCTAAGAGTGTGTCATGTGATGTGTCACACCAGAATTAAGTATCCATGGAGTTGCAGAAGGTAAGGCCTGTGTAGAAAGAGCATGACCTTTACTTGTAAATGAGGAAGAAGATTTAAGGGTTGAGATGTTATGTTGTTGCATGGATTCCTCCAAAGCCTCTAATCTTTTCCAACATCTAGTTGTTGGATGGTTCACCTTACCACAAAAGCTACAAGGTTCTCCTAATTTCTTCAAGATTCGTCTTGGAGGAAGACTCACCAAACTTAGAAGATTTATCATACCGAGGAGTGGTTTGAGGTTTTTGTTCAGACTTCTGAGATGGTTTTGAGGAACACTCACTACCTGATGAAGAATTTGTCTTTGGCTTATATTTCTTGTTGTCTTTCCCTTTGGATGTTTTTGCTACCAATTATTGGGTTTTCGAAGTAGAAAGAGAACCAAACTGAGTCAACTTTTCCTGTTCATGAGTCAAACACTCACAAAATTCCTCGAAAGTAGGCATGGTAAATGTATCGCCCAACACATCCATAGTAGAGTAGAAAGTAGAAGAGAAGACCTTAAATGACCCTCTAAGATTAGACAAAATCAAGAAAACACATTCTTTGTCAGTTTTATTCTTCCCACAACCCTGCAAAAGAGATGAGTGACTTAAAATTTTGCACGAAGTCCTCAATGGAGGGGAAAGAATCAAGTACAAGTGATATTAATTCTACCTCAATCTGTAGAGCTTTGTACTCATTGATGGTGCCAAAAAGATCACTGAAATTTACCCACATAGCCCTAGGAGTGTTGCAAGACTCAAGATGAAATAAGAGACTATTTGAAACATGTAGTGAAATCAATCCCATAGCCTCATTTGTCTTGTTCCTATACTGAAATATCTCAAATTGACGAGTCAATGCTAGTTGTACTTCATCCAAAGTGGATCATAAACCCTTAGACATGAGCATTTTGGTCATATGAGCTTTCCAAATATGATAGGTGTGGCGTAAGACATTCAAACGAAGAGGTGTTTGCCATTATGGGTGAGGTTTTCAAAATAATTTTTGATAAAGGTTTGTTGTTTGATGATGTATATAGATACTGAAAGCGAGAAATATTCCCCCCACAACAAGAAAAACCAAACCCTAATACAACTTTGAGAGCAGAAAAGCTTAAAAAAGTAAAAATCATATCAGATATATTTTTGTGTGCCTGTTGAATATTTTGGAAAAATGGATAGCATGACTATGTAGAGCACCGAAACACCTTTCCAATGCCTATTTGTTCACAAAAAATAGAGTTTGTATGCCCAAGATATGACTGGAAGCACAAAAAAGAAGATGTGACTTTAGCAAATTTTTGGAAAAAAAAATTAAAAAGTACTTACACCACTGGATCAGGCTCAGAACCATCTTTCCAATGATATAAAAATTTTGAAAAACAGACACATGACACCCAAGATACACTCAATTTTGTGAAAGTTGCAAAATTTGGCCCTAAGAATGATTTAGGGGCTAAAAAAATAGGCCCTAATCCTATGGCGAACCAGATAGCTAGTGGCTTGGGGCTTTGTTGGAGCCCTTGGTCACAATATGACTGCAGACTTAGTAGGTAAAGTCCCCTTAGGGGGCTAGCATGAAATGCTTGTGCGCTTAAATGACCGTGGGCTTAGTTTTAAAGCCCTTAGGGGCTAGGTAAGCGATGTGGCGCTGAGAACCACTAGTGGTGGTTGTTGGAGGTAGCTTTCACCACTTGTGGTGGCACAATGCTTAAAATAATGCCTATGCTTTTCTAAAGCACTATTTTTTTTAATTTATTTTGAAATCCATCGTACGGTACGGCCTAACAGGGGTCATATAGGGCCCCTATTAAAAAATTGTCTTAGAAGCTCTCGACACCAAAGTTGGGAAATTTTATAGTCAATATTCATCGAATAGGCCTCCTAAATGAAATGGTGAGGTCCTTTTTGCCCCAAAATGCACCTAAAAATTGCCCACCTCCAAAAATTGCAAAAAAAATTAAAAATTCCATATTTGATCTTGAAACCCTAGTTGAGGAGAAAAGCTCAAAAATGGAGAAGGGGTTCATTGAATCCACACTCTAATACTGTATTAGATTTGTGAATAACATGAGATGTAGGATCAAACAACAAACAAAGCACCTTCCATGCAAGAGCTCTGCAAAACAAAGATTTTCTATTCCTCAACAATAAAATACTTACATAATGAATAATACAAAGAGAGTGTGTGTGCTTTACAAGAGCAACCCTAAATGATAAAGGGATTAGATCATGACAAGTATCATCATCTTGTGTGATGAGATAGAATGATCTAAAAATAGTTCTTCAATTAACAAAAAAAAAAAAAAGCACTCCTAAGTTTAGCTTAAGTGCATGAGAATAAGTAAAGATTAATTAATTATTATCTAATGTATGATTACTCTAACATTGACGAGTCCAAAAGGAATACCTTGAAAATATGTAGCATTGTAAGAGAGAAGTATATAAGAGAAAGTTATAATTCTTGTGTAAGATCATTGTAGTAGATTCAACAACTATCATGTAGATGGTTCTAATATCTAGTAGATCTTAGCTCTAGTTAGAATAGATAACGATCCACTATTATGCAATAAAGCTTCAATGACATGTGCATATACACAGAGAACTAAAATGTAAGATACACTTAAATTTTAGGAAAAACTTGTGTGAAGATAATTGAAGAGGACTTTTACCTATACCTTATTACCCAAAGAATGACCACTACTAACATTACCATGATTTTTAAGATGTAATTATCAAATTATTACAAGTAATTGTAATATCTCAAATTATTGAGCTCTTTGAGTTATTATTCTTTAACCCATTTTGTTGTACATTAGACATGGAGATTTTACTTGTATAATTTTTATTTTATGTCATGGATTTTGTGTGGATTCATTACTTATTTTTATGCATGTAATTATCAAGTGTGTTTTTATGTGTAAGGAATATTTAATTGGACTCTTTGTTATTTTACTATATTTAAGTTTTAACATGTGCCACATATGCTATTAATAATATAGCTAGTGTGTGATGTTTCAAAAATGGCTTTGTGAGAACTAATTGGAACTAGGTTTGAATTATAAAGTGGGAAATACTTGGTCATATTTTATAAAATAATATCTATCTCTTTAAATGTAGGAGTTGAAAATTAGCTCTATCCTAGGACCACTTGCAAAAACAATGGAAACCTTCCATAAGAGAGTATGCAAGAAAAAGAAAATTGATATTAAGATCTATCAAATATGATGATGAGGTATATTACAAGTGTACAATGACCTTGCTTATATAGACAAGGTGTGATGAAGTACCAACATTAAATGATTGTCATTATTAAATGACATGACTCAACATTAAATGACCTAGGACACTATTATTTAATAAAAGTTAAAAAGATAAATCATATCTAAACAACTTAAATATACCTAGGACCTAAGTGGACTTAATATGTAAATAGGACTCCACTAAGTAACTAGATAGGAAAAGTACCTATTTGCACCAACACTCCCCCTTAAGTGCAACTTAGAGAGAAACAATTATTATGAAAATGATGCAAAGATGCAACGATGGGTCTCGGCTACGAGGCCATTTTAGGTACCCATGTACAAATGGGTAAGTGCAAAAATTGAGTCCACTTCTAGTGGAAGAGTCATTTTTTAGCTTTAAAATAGGCACCCATTCATTTTTTTAGAATAGGTACCCATTTTAAAGTGGGTACTCATTCCAAAGGGTTTGGAAATCACAATCCATGCTTCTCATTTGGATTTGGGCTTAGAATAGGCATGGTAATCCAACTCTTAGCCTTGGACCTACAAGTACAAGGTCGTGACAATATTGAGAGAAAAAATTGACTATATCAATATGGCTAACAAGATTTTTTTTAGAATTATTTTATGAAATTAAAACTCATTTTAGATAAGATTGTGTAGATTCTAAATATGTAAATTTTTTTCCAATTAGATTATTTTTTCTATTTTTCAAATATTTTTTTATGAGATTGGTCCATAAACCTGAAATATCAAAAAAATATATTATTTTAATAACTTTTTATTAAAATATTTTTTTGATAAACAAATTGTACATGAACAATATTTAGATAAAAAATTTCAATTTGAAAAAAAAAAAATTTAAAAAATGATAAGTTTAGGTCATCTTATGTGTGATGTACATGTGGGATTTCCAAAACAACAATTATGACCAATAAAAAATTAATAAAAAATATATTCAAAAAAAATTACAAAAAATATCATGTACATTTTTTAATGTGTTAAAGATAATTTCCCAAAGGGATTCAAAAAAAATATAGTTATTTAGGTCAAAATATGGATGACGTACACGTGCATGGTATGGTAAAAAAAAGTGACTTTTAAATAGTGGTTTTTAGACATGCCTATTGAAAATCAATTTGTGTGATATGGGTATTAAAATAAATTACATATTTGGAAACTAGACTCCAAGTACTACATTTCATATTACTAAAATGTTTTAAGCTTCAGTCTTTAAGTGCTTCCAATTTTTAGGCCAATTTTGACAAATTATGAAAATCAGGGAAAACGCTTCTACTTTTTGGCCAAAAAGTGGACTCAACTTCTTGCACACACCCAAATGCAAATGAATTCTCTCACAAATAGATAAAAGAAGAAAACTATTGGCATTGGTTATCATTGATGTCAACACTTGGGGAGATTGTTGCATATGTTTGTGAGATTGTTGTTGGCATTGGTTGTCATTGATGTCAACACTTAGTTAGGGTTGTCATTAATGTTGTGCTAACAGTGAGTTGTTGATGTTCATGGTTGGATGTCATGCCTTGTTTGGATGAGTTGTTGATGGTTGGATGACATGCCTTGTTTAATGATAATTAAAGATGTATTGAGTATGGTTGTTTTCAAAAGAGATGATATCATGATGATATATTAAGATGAGGATTAGAAGCATTAAGATGAGGAGTAGAAGTAATGTTAACGTTGGAGAGATGTTGTTGATAGTCTTTAGTATGTTGTATGCTCTCTCCTATTGTTCTTGAGGAAGTATGTGTTGTTGCAAGGAAGTTTTGGTATCTGCATGTTGGTGAAAGGTTCTGGTTTAGAAAGTTTCTTTGAAGACTCTTTGGGAGAATGCCCTACATTCCTCCACCTTTCCAAATATAGTCTTGTGGTTTGGGATTCAATGTTTATATTTTATGGATGTTACACTCCTATCTTTTCATGTCACCAGTGTTGTCGAGGAGGTTTATGGTACTTGCAGTGTATTAGCAATTATGTTAGTCGTCTAGATTGGTCTAGAAAATGCTCCACATTTCTTCGCATTGATATTTATGCTCTTGCGGCTTGGCGAACATGCTTTCAGTATTCATGCAATGTCTTAGTTCAGTTTTCATGTAATAAAGTGTTTCGCAAGTTGGTTTATTAATGTTTCATGCTTCTAGGATGAAGTGTTCTATTTTTTTTTGGTCTGTGGTGGTTGTTTGTGGTATGATAGTGTGAAAGAAGTATCTGGAGGTGTTGTTGGATGTTCATAGAACATCCCTTTGTGGTCTGCACATCAATGTTTGATCTCTTTGGTGTCACATATTGTTTTGAGTTGGTTTTCTAGGAAATTTGTGGATGTATGGCCAACAAGGCTTGTTTTCTTGCTTGTGCTATGTGCTTGGGGGTTTGCACCACCATTTGAGGTTGTGTTAGGATGTATTTGGGTCCTGGCCTATCTCGTTGAGAACTGCATTAAGTAATTTCAGTTGAAGATGTGTTTTTGGGCCGACTATTTTTGTGCTACACATTTCATCTACATGTTTCCTTGTTGTTGTCTTGGGTTGATGCACACCAGCATATGTGTTGTTTGGTATCACATTGAAAGATGTAATAAGATGTTATTTTGTCCTCTATATCTTCTAGATAGTACCGAATTATGTCTTTGTGGCCGACTTGTTGAGGTTATTATTTATCTTCTATTTTGGCCAGCCTAATTGATGTTTTGAGACATTGCAGAGGATATAAATGAAAGAACATTTCAGTTGCAAGAAGAGTGATTGGAGTGTGATGGAAGAGCATGGAATGAAGCAGTGAGTTGTGAAAAGAAAGGAGAAATGAACTTTAATGCCTTAGTCAGCAAAGTGTATTATTGACACATGTTGTAATTTCATATTTTTCATGTATCCTACTATCAGACAATGACTCTCTTCAGCAGGCCCTTGTAATTTGTATCTTTCCCTAAGGTTGTGCACCTAAGTACTACAAGTCCTTTGTATCTTTCCCTAAGGTTGTGCACCTTAGCCTACAAGTCCTTCCTGGAGCAGTATGCTTCCCTAGGTAGTGAGCCTTAAAAAAATTGTAATTTTGTAAGCAGTAAGCATCCTATATTGAGAGATTTCTCTCTATGGTTTTTTCCCTTCTTGGGTTTTTCACAAAAATCTGGTGTTATCTTGTGCATGTATGTTCATTGCCTTATCTTTCATTGCTACTGATTTGTCTGTGTTGTTGATCTAATTAAGGGTTGATGATCTTGTTAATAGTTTGGATTTGTATATTGTTGAAGGGTTTAATATCTAGAGGGTTTAAGTTTTGATAGATACTAATTCACCCCCCCTGTCTCAGTATTCGAGTGTGTTCAACAAAAACCACATAGAAAAAAATCCCTCTCAAAAAAAGAGAAAATATACAATCAAGTGATGAAAGATGGAGGACTATATGATACCCTCCAAGTACAACATGTCCATCATATATATACATTACAAATTCCTCTCCATAAGAGGGAAAGAAAGAGACCACATAGCCCCCCATAATGAAGTAGTTCCACAACCACTGAAGAAAATCTAAAGACAAAAGATAATCCAATATCGAAAAATAACATTTGTTCCCTTGGGAATAAATACATCCAATGGTTGATGCTGAAGAAACCTCATCTCCATGATGAAGCAAGAGGGAAGAAGCCTCAAAAATGTTATATTTGAAGATGCATCAAGTATCTGTGAAGATGTCTCAACAAAATTAGGTGTGACCCCAATCAAGGAAGACAACAAAGGATGTGGAAACTCAAGAGTAACCTCCAAAGAAGATGTGTGATCAAAGAGGAGAGTGACCCCTCAAACATGTCCTCCAAATTTGCAGAAGAGGAATGACAAGCCAAATATGATATACCTATCATGAAACCATCATGCATAGACAAATCTAGAAAATAAAATATATCCTGCTCATTTAAAGTCTTGGAAACCAATTCAACACTCATATCTAAAGAAGCGAGAGATGATAGAACCTCATCAAAGGGTTGATGAAAGGTGAGGTTCAAAAAACAACCAAAACTACCCACACTTGATCTAGGAGAGTGGTCCTTAAAACATTCACCGTCAGGAATAAAATGAGAAAAGGTGTAGATATTTGCATTATGGTTAGCCCTACCCATTGCAACCTTGTCTAGTATGCAAATCATAAATGAAAATTGAATCTAGAGTGAACTCAATGGATTTACCAGTACGTTCTATTTGATATACAGAAAGAAGATTATGTTGAATATCAGGAATGCAAAGAGCATCATGAAAACTATCATTGTACACATGTCAACAACTCCTTTACCAAACACATCCAAATAAAGACCATTAGCCATCAAGATCTTCATGATTGAATTATGCCTCGAGGATGAAAGCCTATCAAGGGATCCTGCCATATGATATGAGGCTTCATAGTCAAGAATCTATTTTTTAGACTCATCAACATGTGTTCCAACAAGAGCATGACCCTTCATCTTATTATCTTTTACCTTATGATTGCCATTAGCAATTCCTGCAATACCTGAGCATGTAGAAGATGAAGGTTGTGAAGAAGAGGGTGAACTTGTATATTTAGAAGGTAAAGAAGTATTATTTTTCTTTAGAATTTTCCTCATTTTATCTAACTCTTTCTTATAGCAATTGTGTTCACTATGCCTAGGTCTGTTACAATAATCACACTTGGATTTCTCCTTAGGTTTATCCTCTCTAGGAGAGGTGGGTGAATCACAATATTTTATCTTAGGTTTTGAATTCTTCTTTCCTTTACCTTTAGGTGATGGTGCAATCAAAGCATGAAGCATGATTGTGTCTTAGAGTGTGTATCATGTTGACTAAGTTTTGCTTGTTCCCTAGTCAACCTACCACAAAATGTCTCAAAAGAAGGCATGACAAATGAATCACCTTATCAATCCATTATAAAATAAAAGGAAGTAGAGAAGTATGCAAATGAACCTTTCAAATTAGAAAAAATTAAGAATATTCATTCCTTAAAAGTTTGATCCCTACCACAACCTACCAATTAAAGCCTTAATGATTTAAATTTTACCAAATAGTCTTCAATGGTATTAAAGGAATCTATGGAAATTTATGCCAATTCTACCTCCAATTGCATAGCACAAATATCGCTAACTAAACCAAATAATTCCTTGTACATATCCCAAACCTATCTAGGAGTAGTACATTCCTCAATATGGAAGAACAAACTATTAGAAACATGGATAGCAATCAAGCACATAACCTCATAACATTTATTCATATGAGAAAATATTTCATATTCTTTGGAAAAACCAAGTTGTTCATCATCCAAGGTGGACCACAAACCCCTAGACTAAATTAATTTTCTCATTCTTTCCTTCCTTGTATGATATTTATGAGGATTTAGGACTTCAAACCCTGATTTAGCCATTAGAATAAGTGCCAAGAGTGCAAAATAGACAAATATTTGAAAAAAAACTAATGTGATACCCTCCCAAATATGAAATACAATTGAAAATGAAGCCCCCTCACAAACAGAACTTCTCCAAGAAATAATATGTCCAAGTAATCGGTGAATATGCCAAATATGCAAAAACTAAATAAATTATACCTAGGATTCAATCTAGAAAAAGTGCATGAACCAAATGATAGAGCTCTCGAATACCTTTTAATTGTCATTGGAATCACAAAAATAGGATAAAGTGGAAAAAAATTATGAGCTAAGAGGTCTAAAAGGAAAAGGAACTTTAGTTGGCAATAAAATGTACCTGCAGCAAAATCTAGCAAAATTACCTACACCACTGCGAAGTATGTGGAACCAACTTTCTATCAATACCTCATTTGTAAAATTTTGATATTTGGGTGAAAAGTTATGCTCTGGGGAGAAAAGGGCCCAATTTGGGCACTTACGGCAAAAAATAAGCCCCCCCCCTTAGTGGTTAGCACCTAGTCACATTATAACTAACCGCTTAGTAAATTAGCTGCTAGAAAAAA
The DNA here is from genome assembly GCA_007258455.2 of Sequoia sempervirens. Lineage (NCBI taxonomy): Eukaryota > Viridiplantae > Streptophyta > Pinopsida > Cupressales > Cupressaceae > Sequoia > Sequoia sempervirens. The sequence continues at coordinate 10,141,380 of VDFB02000007.1, read as the reverse complement.
AAATCTTGCCCATTGTAGTGGTGGTTGGGTGGCGCTTAGTGGAGGTGCCATCAGTGTAGGCTAGCGGGTGTCCTGCACTGCCTACAAGGTGTAGCTCCTGGTGCTAGGCCATGGGACTAGTGGCTGAAAACTAGTAACTACAGAGCAATCAACTGCCGAAAATCTAAATATTTTTTTTAATATTAAAACTTCGCTACCATAAATAATTTGTACTGTCCACAAACTAATGACATAAACCGACATACCCTCCTACGCCAACATAGAATACTCTATGGAATATGCCAACAAAAATGCTTGTCGATTGTACAATCTTTGTCATACCTGCATAAACTATATGAACTGTACAGTTCTATACAATCGTACAGACAATTTTGACAGTGAATTTTTATAAAAAACCTTTGAGGGCCTGGGGTAAAAATCTCCAATTTTGGCAATTCAATAAGTGATCTTGGGGTTTTTGGGCCTTCCAAATGCAATGGAAGAGTTTGTTTTAGCCCAAAGTGTTTCAAAAATTTAGCTACCTCCCGAATTTGGTAACACCTCCCAACTTGAAACCCTCATAGATTTGGCAAAATATGTCAGATTTTGACGAAAAAAAAGACAGTCTCAACTTTCTCAAATGCCCTAAACTTGATGGTGAGATCAAATTACCTCCAACACACACCAAAATTAACTTGAAATAAAAAACCACAAAGAGGAACCCTCTAAAACTAGTGTTTTTTTTCAATTTTTTTATTCCTCAGATCACCATTGGATGCAAGGGAAGAGCATACTCAACTTTACTAAAATTCACCAAGATATCTCACTGGAAATAGCTCTACCCTCAAATATGAGAAGGAATTTGCAAGGTCATGCTCTAGTACCATGTAGGAGCTAAAAATTAGCTCTATCCTAGGACCACCTACAAAAACAATGAAAACCTTCCACAAGAGAGTATGCAAGAAATGAGCTTGCTTGATATTAAGATCTATCAAGTATGATGATGATGTATATTACAAGAGTGTGTACTGACCTTGCTTATATAGGCAAGGTGTGATGAAGTACCAACATTAAATGATTGTCATTATTAATGACATGAGTCGGCATTAAATGACCTATGACACTAATATTTAATAAAAGCTAAAAAGATAAAATCTTATCTAAACAACTTAAATATGCCTAGGACCTAAGTGGACTTAATATGTAAATAGGACCCCACTAAGCAACTAGATAGGAAAAGTACATATTTACACCAACATTAAATTCAAAATAAAATCAATTTATAATAAGCATGTAGGTTGAGAAGAACTAAAACCAAAACATAATAAATTTTGGGGTTAGCATGAGGGAAACAGAGTTGGATGGAAATGCATGCAAGTCAGAACTGCAAAACACTTAGACGAATTTCAACATGGGCAAGAGCAGGTTCAAAAGGAAGAAGTATTGGGGGATGGGGAAGTTTGAAGTCTCAATAAATTAAAGGAAAGTGGACATGGGTGGGGTAGCATCAAGGGGTAGGAAATTTTGACATATTGAGAGGAAGCGGGGGCAACTAATAGCATTGACAACTCCAATTTTTGCACAAACTTTTAAACATTTCAACCTACAACCCTAAAACACTCTAAAAATTTGGCAACTACAACACATTAAAATCACATGGAGAATAAAAATGAATGACACATGTAATTTTTTACCAAGGGAGAGCCATCTAAGACTTCTTAGATTAATTAAAAATGAGGAAAAAGTATGGTGAAAATACACAAAAGTGAAGGGGACTCAAGAAAAAAATTATATTGTGAAATTGAATCCCAATAGGCTTAGTTTGGGGACATATGTCTCCTGTAGGCACAATGATAAATCAACTAAATCCAAGCATAAAAAAATGGGGAATCAAAAATAACAACCAAGACTAATTTATGATTCATCGTGACAAATAAGGATCATGACTACATAAACACATCCATATATACAAGAATCAAGTCACCACAAATAAAAAATGCTATACACGTGAATGACAAGACAAAGCCAATGATATGGAGACATGAGAATTTTGAAGGTATGACTACAAGTAAACTTAGAAATACAATTATAGGCCTGATCCTACATGAAGATCCATGACACTAACTCATGAATGAATTGATGCATTTGTTCACCTGTATCAAAGACATGCTTATTGAAGGAATTGATCTCCCTCAAACAATAATTATATTTTCCACTCAATTGAAACAAATAAACCTTCCACTTGCATGCACCAACCTAGATATAATACCCTAGGAATGATTACTAATCTCACCTTCAACTTTAATTTTGTAAGAAAACCATAAATAATAGGTACTAGACCTATTCCATAGTACATCATGCATGCACACAATAGAGGTAAAATATTTACAATCTAGACTATCATCAAAAGAACATACCTATTGAGGTCCTTAGTAGAATTGAAGAAAAAATAAATTTCTTCCAACTCATGTTGTAATGAAAAATATGCCATATTATCCTATTGACCTGCACAAAAAATCTCTTCCTCTAACTTATCAAAGTGAATTTTTTTAAATTTGGGCAAAGGAATAACTTGAGAAACAAGTTGATCTTCTAATTGGCATACATGTTGCTACTCAATATCACTAAAAATTGTATGCTAGTCCCAAGTGAAAGACTCAAAACTTAGGCATGCTATCATCCATGATATAAGAATCTACATCTTTATCATTAAGGAAATCTACATAGTCAACATTACTCATAGAAAACTATTAGATTATAATTGTTCAAAACACCTCATTTTTAAATATGTTGATGCATTGTGTATCCAACTCAATAAAATTGGCCTACATCTTTATCATTATTATCAACACAAAATTAGAACCGCAAAATGCCTTTTATGAAGAACTGCATTCTTCAAATTGTCTCATTGTTGTAATTTCATTTTAGCAATTAGTTGTGCTAAATTTGTTGTTAAAATCAGACTTGTGGCATAATTCTTCCCTCACATTCACTATACCAACATTATTTGATGACTCCTTTGAGGTGTAATTGGCATAAGGAATACTTCAAATTTTATACCAAAAAATAGGTTCTCATATGTTTCCATATGATCACCAACTTCACATTCGCCTAGAAGTGTAAAGTCTTCAACATGAAAAGCATTGGTTGTACCGAAATTTATTTCAAAAAATTTATCATCATGTATAGTATTGTCAATTCCTCACTCAAATAGCCACTAGAGAGAGTTGCAAACAAAACCAAAGACTAAACTAGATTAGCAACCAACACTTTGAATGTTGAACTCATGGGTATTTGTAGATTTATCATCCATGTATCCAACTTGCATAAGGAAGCCTTAGGATGATAAAAATGGTTATGATGCATGAAAACTAACCATCCCCTATACATAGTCATCTATGAGTCGCAATTCACAAATGCAATTGTGTGAAAACCACCAAAAGATAAGTCAAAAATAGCATGGGAGAAACAATAAACAAATTTGTAAATCACATTTCATTGATGACACCTCTAGTCTAGAATGGCATAGGCTAGATTACTCTAAAAAATACATTTAAGAAATTACCCATTAATGGCACGTAGACATTGGGTTGTGAAACCCTAGTCCTAGCAATAAATTATGCCATTCATTTTCCCATTAATCATTGACCTTTTAAATAAAAAATTATTTTTGGGTGCTTATCAGTCACTTTTGATAGTCACAAAGATTTACTACACATTAATGGGTTTTTAGGATATCTATGGAGTAGGTGGGGTTTGGTATGAAAAAATTTTGCAGGTTAGGGATGATAGATGCTTCATACCACTACCGCACTGTTGAGGTTTGGGATCGAGCATGACAACAAACTCATACCACTAGGGGAAGGAAGAATATGGAAGTATAAATGAGGGGATCCAAAGAGGAGGATTAGAGGAAAATGTTGGGATCGAGGATGGTGAATTATTTGTACCACTAAGGCATGAGAGAAAGGGTAAGTCTAAAGGTTCAACTCTAATGAAGGAAGAGAAGTGGGAAATATTAAGGTTGAGGTTCAAGGGATAAAATAAGAATTTACTTGGATAAGGATGGCCTGAAAGTCCAACTAGAAAGACTGTGAATTTTGGAGTTAACATAGAGGATTTTGAGTTGGACAAGGTTGCATGTAAGTTTTAACTTTGAAACACTTAAAAGGAATTTCAGCATGGACAAGCACAAGGTTTGAAAGGAAGAAGTATTTGGGGATGGGCAAGTTTGAAGGCACAATAAAGTAAAGAGATGTTGACTTAGCCAGGTGAGCATGACAAGGTAGGAAATTTTCACATACCAAGAGGAATAAAGGGAAGCGAGAAAGCATGCTTGGTAGGGAACCTCTAACAACTCTGACACTCTACACAAACAAATATTTCAACCTAGAACCCAAATAATTGAACACTCTTTATAAATTTGGAAACTATGACATGTTACAAAAAGATGGGGAATAATATTGAATGAAAAATGTAAAAAAATTGACCAAGGGAGTGATGTTTGTTTTCCCTCTTGCCTTTCTGGGTCAGGCTTATCCATATATGGGGAACCGATAGGAGAGGTTGAGGGACTCCCCCGCCCCTATAGATCTGATCTTATCTCATCTTGACTACAAGAGTTATAGGTCAGGTCGGTGCGAGTTCTTGCCCTCCCCAGATAGATCTATAGGGCGGTTGAGTGCCTAAAGGCCCATCTAATATTTCTTAAATTGGTTAAAAATGGGGAGCAAGTATAGTGAAAACACACAAAAGTGAAGGGGACTCAAGAAAAAAAAATTACATTATGAAATTGAGTACCAACATGACCAATGTTCAAAGTAACTAAATCAAATTTCAAAAAATTCCCAATAGAATTACTTGTAGCTTCATAATAGTAGTCTTCCCAAAATTGATAAGGAGACTGGCTAAATTGAGTAAATTGGAAAAATATGAAGGGCTTTTGTAAGGGGATTAAAGGAAGTAAACCATGGCTTGAGAAAGAGGGAAAACTCCCCATAAAACCACAATCTACCATCACATATCAACTTCCTATCATCGTGAGAACCAAAGTTAGCAATGAAAAGCTATTTTGCACAAAGGTAAAACTCAAATTTTTCTTTTGAGAGGGGCCTTCAAAACTCAATGCTCACTTATGTAGGTCATACAGAGAGGGATAGAGGAAATTGAATCTATATATTAAGGCATGATTATTGTAGTGGTAAATATTCTAAATGTATTCCTATCCATAATGCACAACATGGTATTGAGCATAGGGAAGTGATAGAGATTTAGTCTTAGGAGGAGGGAAAGTAGTAGTTTTGGATGAAGAATACCCCGTTACCACAAAAAAAAACATAGTAGCTTAATGGGAACCGACACCAAGCACCTAAATTTTCATACGACCAAGATTTAGGGCATCAACCTAGACAACAAGAGACACCACCAACATATCACCTAGAAAGCTCCCACCACCATTGTTAGCAGGGCATGTCAAACTAGGTGTATTATGCAAAACAGCTTGAGAAATCATGACATTAGATATTCCCCAACACCATGCCCAAAGTAGGGATGTCAATAGAAGGAGAGCCAAAAACGTCCCTAGGTGGATCCAACACCTTCAAATCATAAGAGCAAGAAAAAACATTGTTTGAAAACCCAACAAGGAGCATGAGTAGGAGCCCATACTTATCTTGATTAGTTCTCTAAAGAAATGTTGTGATATATTGAAAGAATGTTAATTTAATAAATAAAAGAATATTTATTTAAAATAAATTAAGAGAATAAAAAATAAAATACGAGTACAAATCTATTTATAAAAACTAGAGACATATTAAGTAATTAAAAATCATATCATAAGATGAGATTTTAGAGAATAGAATAAAGATAATTTATTAAAAAAAAAATGCTAATAGAGGAGAATCCTTAATAAAATAAAATAATATAATTAGATAATTTGGGGAAGAAATAGATGGAGAATTGTGTGAGAATAGAATTCAACCAATAATATGAAGGGTGTTGAGTGAATATATAAATCACTTATTAAATTATCACATTCATTATTCACATATTGGAGAAGAGGGTTAATTTTTTAGATCTTGGGGAAGGACAAGTTCAATAAATATTAATGGTTAAGGAATATAAAGATTTAACAATGTTCAATAGAGATTTGGATAGTGAATACAAGGTCTTTTCTTTAAAGAATCTTGAATATAATAGTGTATGTTTAATGAATTAAAATATTAATTAGAAGTTAATTATTTCATTTTTGTATTGTTGAAACCTACAGACATTTCTTGTGAAGAAAGATAACTTTTTAGTTTGAATAAATTGGCATGCTAGTAAAGTAGTTTAAAAATAATGTTTTGAGTGTTGTTAATTGTTTTTAGAATCAATGAATAAATAAGAAAATTAGACTTGGAACTAAACCCTAGTATTTGACAAATCTGGGAGAGAAGCTCTAAAACCTAGTTAAAAACTAAAAAATATTAAAAGCACTAATTTGAAAATGAGTTAGTGAATTTATGATGCAATAGGGTTCCTTGCTATTATGTATGTTATTTGAATCTTGTGACTTTGGGGATTGTGTAATCTTTCATTACACTTGATTTTGTTACTTGATGATGATCTGTGTCAATTTGAATAATTGAACTTGATTTGTTATTTGTATGAATTATATTTATGAATGTTCATTAGGTTTGTTAGAAAAATTTTCATTGGTCATTTTTTTCTTTATACCTCAAGATTTATGATTAGGTCACATTTGGAAGTTGTTTTTCTTGTTCTTGATGTTTTTGAGATCAAGTTAAAATTATGGGCTAATTGAAGCTTGGTGAAAATCCTAATTGACACATCTAGACATTTTTTCTTTAAGAATATACCAAGATGAGATTGTGTTGTAGGATTATGTTATTTAGGTCATGACCACACTGTCAATCTCTATCCAAATATGAATTCAATAGATGAAATACAAGTCTTAGACTACAACAACATGAAAATCTAAAACTTACATGCAAATTTGAAAATTAAGTTACCTTATTATGGAATTACCATGATTAGATCCATCTTCTTTATGACATCAAGCTAAAAATCAACCAACATAACATGCTTAATAATACCATCTTATGTGAACTTATAAAAACAATATATAAAGAATAACATCACCATAAAATAGTAGCAATGAGGTACAAATCAAAAACACAAGAGCATCGCATAACATAGGTTTTACGTGGAGAAACCCTTGTAAGAAAAAAATCACCAAGAAGAGAGGTCAAGTATGCATCATCTTCAAATAAATGAGATTACAATGCAATCACTTCCATTCTCCTCTTTTCCTCCAACATGGTAGCACCTGTGAACAACCTTCTTATGCCTCAACCTATCCTTGTTCCTACAATGAAAATATACATTCAACTATTCCTCATATTTTTTACATCCAAGAGGCTGAATTTATAGAAGTGTGAAGACATATTAAGCCCCAAACATGGCTCCCAAATCTCCCCAATCCTTGGATTACCTCCTCGAAATTTTAAAGGATGTCGGTTTTGGCTCCAATGCTTTCTCTCCAACTTGGGTGCCCAAACATAGAAGATAAACATTGCATTAAATGCAATAAATGATGGAATATCAAGAGATGCCTATTGCCTCTTTCCAAGCTCCCACTTGGAGAATACCAATAGTCACTAATTTTTCCTTTCCTTATCTTTTATTATTCCATTCTAGGCATCCACATGTAGGGAAAACAATATTAAATATTTATGTCCACAAGGTCACTTTTATTGCTAGTGGACCCATCACCCCTTATGAATATATTATAAACAATGGTGAGAATTAATATTACAAAATATTTTCCCAATACACCCTAAGTTCCTAGAGGCACTTTCCAAGGATGTTGGAACCATGACATAGGATTTACAAGGTGGATGACACCTTAATCCTAACATTTTTCCTATTTGTAGTGGTAGAGGTGCTCTATGAAGTGATAAATAGAGGTAATTATGGGAGTATCCTTGTGATATGAAATGAATATCCTATGTTTGTTATGTGTAGTTGACAACAAGTGGAGATCCACATTAGGAGTGATATAGTGCGAGATTTTATACATAAGGAGGAGTATGTAATGTGGTACTACCAAGTCGTAGGTGTCATATGATAGCTTGGGGGAAATGAATTACAAGGTGTCAATTGGGAGTAGAATTATGGTGTAGCAATCCTGGTTAATCCAAGGTGTGAGTCATTTTTTGGTCTTTGTATTTATTTATATTATTTTTTAATATATTTTTTTATCCATTACCTTGTATTGTTTGTTGTCTTCTTGTATTTCTCCATTGTATTGATTCTTGTGTGATTGTATGAAATGTGATAATCAATAGAATTATAATAAAATCAAGAAATAAGCCTTAATTAAACTTGAATATTATTACATGAACTATGGAATATTTATTTAACCACTTCAAACTAAGTTGATGGTTAGGGTGGATTGGGTTTTCCATTGATGGTGGATTGATGTTATCTCCCCAACAAAGCAAGAGCTTGGGACAATATTAAGAATATTGGACATGCTTACATTATATTGTATGTGTATTAATTAATATATATTAAGTAAGAAAACATGAGCTCCATTTTAGGGCTTGTAACATTGGTAATTGATGCAAGAGCATCCATGGCTCAAAGCAATCTTGTATCAACCAATTGGTGTCAATTTCGTTTTGCAATTTTTTATGTGGTTGGATTTCATGTTTGATGTGTGAAATTCATATTTTGGTGTGAATTGGAATGTCTTGTAATGTGGGAAATTGGAATTTGAATTTGGATTCAATTTGGGTCAAATTGGTTGAATGGCGATCATGGAGAATATGATTTAAAACTGAAAAAGCAAGAAAAAGCAAAACATGGTGTGGGTTTTTGGGAGCCATTAAATTCATTTGTAACTCCAATTTTAAATGCTCACAAATCCTAAAAAATAGGTACCTAGGAGGTGGGTGCCCAAGTTTGAAAATTTTGCTTTTTGCTTTATTTGTGAAAGCATCAAAGCCATGTAAAGCCCATCTCTCATATTTGCTAAGTCTGGAATTGGGGAATGATATTTTATTCATTTTTAAATATTAAATTTAAATTTTATTGCCATTATTGGCGAGGGGCATGGATTTTTCCTGAGATGCCTTTGGAATGAAAGCAAATCACAATGAAATGCATTGGAATTTCATTTCAAGAAAGCAAGTGTTGATAAAATTGAATTTTATTCATTTTTGGAGCATTTTTTCACAAGAAAAACACAAGAAGAGAGGAGGAGGTCATGTCTTACCTCCAAGAGGGGATTTGATGGTGTGTTTGTAGATGTGAGAGTATTTTTTGCAGGGCACAGAAACTACCAGGAGTTACAGATTGAAGGGTTTGAATGGTGGAAGTGATTTGTTGTGCAGGTGTTGGAGAAGCTTTGTTGCAAGCTTTGATTTGCTGCTGCAAATATTTTATTTTTGAGTCTTGTAAGGCTTGATGCAACCTTGTCCATCATTGGATTTTAATAATTCATTTTCCCATTTGTTGAATCAAGAAATTTCTAGTTGCACATTGCAATCTTGGATTGGAAATTGTATTGCAAAATTTTTTGTGTTGTTGAATGGTGTTTGTGGGCTATTTAATTTAATTTGCATCAATTTAAATTATCTTATCTCATATGTTAATGGTATCAGAGCATGTTGATCCTGAGAGTGTAAACAGACCGCTGAAGAGAGGCAGTTTACACCAGGACTTATGATTTGAAGTGTTGTAGAGATGTATGCCAAAGGAGCCCCACGAGGTAGGGGTAGAAGAAGAGGAAGGGTAGATAATTTTGTCAGAGATGATGATTTTAGAGTTTTGAGAAGGCAGATTGAGACTCTACAAGAAGAGATAAGGAGAGGATTTGCAAGAATGAGAGACCCAAGAAGTGATGAAGAAGAAGAAGAAGAAGTTTCAGAGGATGCTAGTTTGGATATTGAACAAAGAGAAGAATTTGGTTGAATTGGAATGTCTTGTAATATGGGAAATTGGAATTTGGATTTGGATTCAATTTGGGTCAAGTTGGTTGAATGGAGATCATGGAGAATATGATTTAAAATTGAAAAGGCAAGAAAAAGAAAAACATCACATGAGTTTTTGGGAGCCATTAAATTCATTTGTAACTCCAATTTTAAATGCTCACAACTCCTAAAAAATAGGGACCCAGGAGGTGGGTGCCCAGGTTTGAAAAATCTGCTTTTTGCTTTATTTGTGAAAGCATCAAAGCCATTTAAAGCCCATCTCTCATATTTGCTAAGTTTGGAGTTGGGGAATGATATTTTATTCATTTTTAAATATTAAATTTTCCATTCCTAGGGAGGGGCGTGGATTTTTCCTAAGATGCCTTTGGAATGAAAGCAAATCACAATGAAATGCATTGGAATTTCATTTTAGGAAAGCAAGTGTTGATAAAATTGAATTTTATTCATTTATGGAGCAGTTTTTCACAAGAAAAACACAAGAAGAGAGGATATCGTGGCTTACCTCCAAGAGCGTATTTGATGGTGTGTTTGTAGATTTGAGAGTGTTTTTTGCAAGGCACAAAGACTACCAAGAGTTGCAGATTGAAGGGTTTGAATGGTGGAAGTGATTTGTTGTGCAAGTTTTGGAGAAGCTTTGTTGCAAGCTTTTATTTGCTACTACAAATCTTTTGTTTTTTATTCTTGTAAGGCTTGATGCAGCTTTTTCCATCAATGGATTGTAATAATTCATTTTCCCATTTGAATCAAGAAATTGCACATTGCAATCTTGGATTCGAAATTGTATTGCAAAATTTTTTGTGTTGTTGAATGGTGTTTGTGAGCTATTTAATTTAATTTGCAGCAATTTAAATTATCTTAATTAGCTCATACATTAGTAATATAGCATTATTTAAACACTAGGGCCTAGTGTTAACTTTGAGTTATCTTAGAAGAAATTGTAGAGAATTTTTGTGTAAGTCATTGAGAGTTAAATTTTTTATGAGATATTGAACATCTAATTGGAGATTTAATGAATTTTTAACATGTATGATTAGATGAATCTAGAATAAGGAATAAAATTAGGCAAGGTCATGCAAGAACTAGCAATGTTGAAAGAGAAGAAAACTCTTAAGGAAACCAAGATTTACCTTAAGACTTAAAGGTGTAATTAGATGGGTTGAGAGCACATACATATCTACATAAGTAGAAATTTTAGAAATCATAAAAATTAAAGAGCTAGAGATATTATTTCATGAAATATAACCAAGTATTTTCCACTTTGTAATTCAAGCCTAATTCCAACCAATCCCCACAAACCTATTTTTGAGACATCACACACTTAAGCATACTATTGGTAGCATCTATGGCACATGATAAAACATATAGTAAAATAACAAATAGTCTAGTTAAATATTCCTTACACATCACACACAAATGCACTTGATAATTACATGTATAGAAATAAGCAACAAATCTACACAAAATCCATGAGATAAAATAAAATCATCTAACAAGTAAAATATTTATGTCTAAACTGCAAAAAAAATGGGAAAAAGAATATTAAATCAAAGAGATCAATAATATGAGATATTAGAATTAATTTAAGGCTTGTCACATCTTCTTAAACCTCATGGTATTGGCACTTTTGATTATTCTTTTGGTCAAAATTTGTTGGTGCATAAAGTTATAGGTTCTCTTAGTGTCAAGGGTATCAAACCTAGAGAAATAGACCTCTAACTTATGATTAGGAAGGGCAACTTTGGACCAATTTTCTAAAGTGGGTAAGACCTTATTTGACTTAAAGCTTAGCTAGACCCAGGAGGCTTCCCTAGAGGTATCTTGAATAGGATTAAACATAACTAAATATAGATAGATGGATAAACTATTGTAGTAGTACTTGATTTACACTTGACCCAAAAAGCTATCACTAGGCCAAGGACTAACCTACTACAATGAGTTTTATTAAGTTGATAAGCGCATAACTACATAATAAAAAGATGTGGATAGGCACAACATAACTCTCTAGGATGATAATAACTTAATGATTGTTGGGATTTTTCCCTAGTTATAATGTTGAATCATAAGGTGCACACAAAACTACTATCCTAATCCTAAGCTACTAGTATACAATATTTTTATTTCAGGAATATGGTGGATCATTACCTCCAAGACTATTGTCTATTCATTGGGTTATAGAGTCACAACACACAAAAATCACAAATTACTATGAGCTATGCATAAATATACACCACAAAAATGATATGAAGAAAATGAATATACTTAGTAATCAATCTTCAAATATAAAAAATCCATATGTAATAAGGATAAGTCCATATCAAATCTTGTAATGAATTAGAATGTTGTCTCCGTCATCTAATCATCATTAAATTCATACTAGAATATGTGGCAAGAAGAAACCCTAAGTTAGAATTCCCCTAAATATCTACAAATGGAGCCATGGAGACATTCGACTACATGAATCATTTATAATATTAACATCCTTGATTTACAAGAGATAATGCTCTAATGGAAACAAGATTTGTAGGAGTCAAAAACCCTAGAAGCTCCTTCACACTCACAATCAAATGGAAGAGAAAAATGACTTACCTTTTTTTTCTAGAAAATGAACCAACATATATAGCACTTTGTTGGTTTCTCTATCACTTGAGGAATTGAGTATTAACTGCTATTCATGAATGTTGCATGTAAGGTGAGATTAGATCTTGTAAAATCCACTAAAATGGCAACCTATAGATGGTGTGAGAACCATTGGGAGTCGAGATTTCAACCAATGTATTAATGACACCTTGCTAATTTTCATTCTCTGTCATTAAAAGCGCCTTTGAGTTCATGCCCTTGGAATAAATAATTGTTCTAGGTAGTAAAATCTATTCTAGTAGCTTCAACATCAAATTTGGTCAGTAATGATGACTTGAATCATGCAAGGAAGTAGGTGGGATTGAATATTGCAAAATGTGAGAGTTTAGAGTCTTAGGGATCAAGGTTCAGGGATACCTCAAACCTATAACATTTATCGAGGATCGGATTGAGAGTATGTCATACCTTATGCTCAAAAGAAAACAAGTAAAAGTATCGTTGCATCATCAAATTCAAATAATTTATGCAAGGAAATATCAAGAGTTGGGTGTTAGGGATACAAAAAAATCAATACCATAAGGTATATGAGTAAAGGTATGACTAAAACTATTACTTCAAAAATAGCATAGTGAAAAGGATTGAGGATACACCATGCCTCATGCCATAATGGATGTGTATACGAAGATGAGTGAAATTGTGACTTTGAAAGATAACTTGGTATAAAGCATCAAAGTGTGGGGCTCTTAGGAAAAACATGGCAATAAGAGAGAGTTTGAAAACTCAACAAGACAAAGGGTAAAAGGTGGGGGTTGGAGGAAAGGGATTCCAAGATGGAAAACTCTAAAACCTTGGCATTTAACAATCTTTGAAATTTGAACAAAGAATCTTCACACTAGGATCTTCTAGGACCTTTGCGACATCCAACACATCATAGAGATGTGGGGGATGGTGTAGAATAATAATTATACAAGCTTTAACCAAGGGAAAATCATTAGGAATGATCTCAAATCAATTGTCTATGACAAAAAATCAGATCAAATGCATAAAGAGGCTAGGATTAAAGCATAATTGGACACATTCAAATGGGTGCCAACACAAGGTATAGATAAAAATCCTTTTTAATTATCTTTAGCTAAAATTATCCTAAAATTTAAGTGTATCCTACATTTTAGTTCTCCATTTATATTTGGGTTGTTGAAGCTTTTTTGTCTAATAGTGGATCATTATCTACTCTTAACTAAAGCTAAGACCTACTAGATCTCACCACCATCTACTTGATATTTTTTACATCTACTACAATAATCATACACTAGAAATCCAACTTTCTATTGTGATCTCTTACACTACTACACATTTTCATGAGTATTCCATTAAGACTCATCAATATAATTAATCAAGGATTTGCTTGTCATTTGCTTTAAAGTATCAACACCTTCCTTACATCATGTTGACATAGAGTTTTTGTATCTTTTAAAATTTATTTAATGATCTTTACACATGATTTTCTGGAGAAAACTTAAGGATACCCAACATTAGTAGGGCTAAGTCTCTTTACTATGTCGTATACTTCTTTGTATATCAAGGGTTTAAAAATTATTAATTTATATTCTTGTGTTATATTTACATTATGGATTGGGATTTTTGTATTTCTTTTGTAATATATTATTTATATGAGAATTCAAAAGTTGCGAATGGGGAATTCTCTAACTCTACTCTTCATCTTTTTGAAAATTAAAAAAGCAAAGGCACTAGATCTTGTGATTGAATGAGGCTTCTTTATATCTTGGTGTATTGTCAATTATATTATATCTTTATAATTGTAATCAATAAAACGTAGTATATACATTTGTTTAGTTGTAACTATTCCTTCAAAATCATATATTGTTAGCTAGACCTTAGATCTTCTTTTGTATATATTTGTACAAGTTGTGACAATGATATTTAATTTTTGTACACCAATTAGAAATTCTTGATTGTTTCTTCTCTTCTTATATACCTTTACATTGGTGTATATCAATAGTGGTCTATGAATCTATAGTTGCATGATCTAAGAAAGTCATTGGCCTTATACAATTCTCTCACTCCCCCTTGTTAATATATTTTATATGCATGTTGAGGTTATGGTAGATGTAGTATTTTTTTTATATTGATCAGAGCTTAAATAAATACAATGAGAAAAAAATGCAGTCCAAAAGGCGGACTACGTAAGGAATGAACAAAGCAGCACTAGAGACAACAAGAGTACAACTCACAAGGAGTTAACGATACCAACCAGTAATAACAAAGAAGACTGGAGCAACCAACAATTCACTTGACCCATAACACAAAGTGCCAAAGTGTCAATTACATATTAAACTTGAAAAAAAATTGCAGCTATTTGGCACAACTGAATTCCCCTTCATGGTGTTGTAGAAGCTAGTATTTGATCATGGTAGATGTAGTATTGATAGGCCTAACAAACATGGATTTAGGCATACCAAGTGTGACATTGTTAATAGCTAGAAAATAGTTTTTTTAATCAATCAAAGTTTGTGAGGCCACAACTAAGGAATCTCCAACCGCAAGGAAAATGAATAAACACCCCATGTGCCCAAACTTGATAACTTATCATTTCACTACATTCCCATACATAGAAGATGAAACTTGTGCTCGTATGAGAAAAACCTCTTATTATAGTAAATGTGATAAATAGTGTCCATATCAACTTTCTAAAATGACTAATTGAAAATAATCCCCTAAATTAATAATATTTTATTTATTAACATTAGAAAAAAAATTAAAAATCAATAACACAAATAATCATAATAACAATATTTTTTTTCCATGAATTACAAATCTATTATTAAAATCCTAATCAAAATCTTAATGTAAATTCATGAGCTTGCACGAGTTTAACGCAATATGGGCCTTACTTGTCGGTTAAGATAATATGGATTATTCAACTACCACTTTCGGCACCCAATAACGACTTTTCTTCAAGGGCGGCAAAAATGACCGACTTTACCTTTTTATAGAATTTGTATACTTTTCTTTTATAGTTGCCGATTTATGTTAGATGTTAATTTGTACAAACTACACATTTGAGAATTTAATAAAAAAAGTACAACACCACATTTGATTTTGTCTTTGGATATCTCAAGGAAAGGAATAATGTTGGGTGTAAGCTTTTATAAAATAAGGAAAGAGATTCTTTTAGTCACGGCATACAACCCCATGGACCCTTTCTCTTGTAAATTTACCAAGATCAAAATTTTATAATATAATAATAAATATTTCAATGTAGAAGAGAACTAACAAATTATATAATTTTTTTCTATTTCATAAAAATAATGTTTGTAAAAATCAATGGATTGTGTTTTTTAAATACAAAATAAAATGATAGAGATAAAAGTTATGTAAAGAAAGTGAACATATATAATTTTTATATGAGAAAATTTTCAAGTTGGAAGAGAAATTAGCTTTGGTTTGGAGACAATTGTAATTGGATGGTAATATTAATTAAAGTAAGAAGAGTTAATAAGATATAAATGTATGTATTACAATCTACCTCTTGTTTCTCTTGGTTATACCTCATTGTCAAGACTATAACTTCTAATTACAATTGGAATTCTACTTTCAATGTCCACAATATTTGATTCTACCTTCTCGTCTCTAATAAGTCCTTTAAAGATGCTAGAGTCCTTCACTTGCATTGGAAGGTCACCAAGTCGAGAACATGAAGAGACACGGCACATGAAATTCTCATACAAACAATTGAGGCAAAACTATCACTTTTAACAAGCAAAAATTAAAAAAAATTGCTCCCATGGAGAATTGACGATTTCATTTTGTTGTAATTTTTGGGTACTATTAAGAGTTAGGAATTTCTAAAGCATGATTTATTTGATTTCTAAAATCTATTTAAGATCAATAAGATCAAATTATCAATCCTAAGAAATGAGTTAAATCTATCATTGAACCAAACTTATTTTAAGAGATGTATAATTAAAGGTACAAATGATTGTATACAAAAATATATATTTAATGAAATCTAATACAAATCCATTTAAATAAGTAAGATTAGTTGAAAATCCATCCTCTCATGTGTTCTAACGCATCATGAGAGTGAATCTTTAACAAACCGTGTTTTTACAAAACAAAATCATTGGAATTTGAACATGGAGAGAACCATAATTCAAATGTAGCATATTAAATTCCTTCCATAACTGTATCTTAGAATCTTTGACACTCTTCGTGTTTAAGAAGAGTGGGCTTATATAGTAGTAAATTAGTAAAATGGGTCTTAATAAGGTGAATCTTTTCATAAGTGTCATCAATCATATTATATAGAAAATGGAAATATTGAATAGGTTCACTATACTAAATCATGTTGGCCTCATGGGCATGTTCTAATCATTGAAAAATCTTTCAAAATTGATAATCCATGAAGTGGTGACAATCATAACTAACACACTACACATTGCACATTCCTCAAACAAGAATTAAGTTGAATATGACACCACCTATGAAATTGTTGGCATAATTGATCCATTCTACCTCTACATAAAACATAAGGGTTAGCTTTCTCATTAGCATGATAGGGTGCCTCATATGCATCAAGGATGGAAACTTGGACTCTTTCCTAGCAACCAATGAAGATGTTTCTCTTGATAACATTGTGTTAAACATGTAAAAGAGTGTCAAGATGGTTGAAAAGGCATAGTGCTTGACTCAATCTACAAATAACACTATTAAATATTTTTCATTATAGAGATTTTTAAGGCATGATTTTCCATTAAGGTCACTGGGCATGTTCTTCACAATGAGAAAGCAAGTAATAAACTTAAAACTCATACAATAATAAGAAAAAGCTTTGCTAAAATCACTTTCTATCACTTTAAATTGTAATCCACACAATACATAAAGTGACAACATTTTAAAGCCCACAAAAAAGTTATCATAGATCCCACATATTAAGACAAGGTCACACTCAAAGTATTATTAATAAGTTCATATCAAAGTTTCACAAAAGGTAAAAATATGTATGTATAACTAATAATAAAATTTTACATAAATAATGATAAAATCAAGCATATTTTATGATCAAAACTAGGTAAGGAAATATAGTAACATATGATCATATAACTATCAAACAACTACAATATCATAAGGTATTTATAACTGTCAACTTTGGCAATGTATTAATGTAACACCATCAAGATGTAATGATACACATTATGACAATTAGGTATTAGTACTTTCTTCCTAACAATATTGTGTTAATGCTTCAAAAATGAAGGCAATGTTATACAATTTGTACTCTTGACTTCTAAAAACACTCACATTATCCTACACAAGCCACAATATTAACAAGTAGGAAAACCAATATAGCTAGATACATATTTCTGAACATAACTACTACCTTTAGTTGAATTTTGTTAGTTGGATTATGACGGATAAAACCTTTACCAACACTATTAATTTTATATATCCCGTTTTTATGAATGTTAGAGAAATAAATTCAAGTAAAATTTTCTTCATAGAATTATTTTTTTCTTATTTAATCTTTTAGATGTATAAAGATTTTAAATAATTATCTTATTTCTAATTGTAGAATAAGATTTTTTGTTAGTATAGTACATATAAAAAATTAAAATAATTTGATTTTAATTAAATTATTGTTATTCTAAACTTTCAAAAATTTATTTCAAACATACAACCACATTTTATAATTGCTTATATATTAGAGTCTCCCTTATTTCATATAATCATGATTTAAAATTTTATACTATTTCTCTAAAAATTATGATTAATAAAAGACCTAAACTAAATGTCATTATTAACCTTCAAAATTTATTTCCTTCATAATTGTTTTAATTGAAATCTATCTAAAAAAAATTATTAGAAACATTAAAAATATATATAGATAATTCTCCTATAAAGTTGTCAGTGTGTGAATTCAGGCCCCGGCAAATAGAGGGAAACACCTTGTGGGCGGTACAAAAAGAATTCTATCTCCACAGGTAAAAGAATGTCCGCGGCAAGCGCATGATAAAAAATATATTATTGTTTGAAGTATAATCCAAGGATGATATCACAGTACAAATCTTTTGGGAGTACTCCCTGCCTTTCGGAATAATTATAAGTGAAGATTTGCTTTCTTTTAGTTATTCCGATTCTTTGCTGACCACAACAAACTTTCTCTTTTGGATCTTCCATCCCTTCTGAGAGTAGAAGGCTTTTCAGGAAGCAGCAGCTTGCGCATTTCCAGCTTGGAAAAACAATGAGGTCAGAAAGTAAAGCGAAGGAATCCACAAACAAGATTTCTCAAAGGAATAGAAGACAGGTAGTTGCACAGGGCAGCCCCACCTGTCCCTAAAATAAACTTTGATTGAATCACATCATAACAACCATTACAATCTTACTGTTTTCATGAGTGTCTCCATATGCCCACAGAATTAGCATTTGAAAAAGGAAATTGAAATTGTAAAAAGGAGTAAAGGGTCCCCAGCTATGATAGCCTTAACTTGCTTTACAAGTCTTCACCTTGCAGTGGCAGCTACGGTTGTTTCTTTACTTTTTTGCATAGCTGGCCAGGGCCATGTGTGGGGTTCTTTTGAGGACGATTGGTTTGTATAGTCTTTATGAATTATCTCAGCCAACACATTTCATTGATGCTTTTGGTCCCACAATCCGAACAAGTTCCTTACCTTGGCCCTTGAACAGGACATACATGATGCGTTTGAGAAGTGGATTCTGAAAGTGGGCGTTGTGGAATTTCAGTTATTTATGTTATTTGAGATTGATCGAGAATTATTTTCGCCGTTGTCAATTCCCGCTCTTTGGTTGGGCTGCATCAAAGATCACACAGAAGCTCACTAGCTGAATCGGGAGATTTTCGTGTAAGTTTTGGCTGGCCCCTTTGTATTTTGTTTTGTCTGGGTTTGGGGTGATTTGTCATATATAGTAGTAGTACTTGCATTGGGACTGTCAGTTAGAGTGAGATTGAGGCAACTTTTTATTTGTTGCTCTTATCCCAGAACTTGAAGATCCTAGCAGGAAAACGGTTGTATTGTATTAGAATTGAGTTAGTGGTAGAGGTTGATTTTAGAAGAGAAATAGAGGAAATGGCATTGCATACAAAGAAAGCAGCATGCTTTTTGATGAGTGGTATTACTGTAGTGTCAGTATATTGCTATAGATTTGTTAGAAAGTATCCTTTCATCTCGTCCCTGCTCTGCAGCCTTGGGGTGTTGTATGTATGTTACCCCGGGGTGTTTTTCTTTTTGGTTTCATCTTCCCCTGTTCTTGTCTCAACTGCTCTATTGCTGGGAACACTGCTTAGCCTTGGGCAGCCACATATACCTCAGATTGATGATTTGGATGAAGAGGAAGAAGATAATTTAGAAGCGTCAAGCAAAGCCCTTGAGGATGATGAGGATGAGAAGAAGAGGAGCATTAACATCGTCGAGGAAACAATTGGTGATGATCATCAACTACTCCACAGAACAGATGATCATGACGATGCTAATTATGTTGTCACAGATGTTCCTGTCACAAAGGTGTCGAGACGAAGATTCGAGGAAGGTATAGATGATTTCTCTGCAAGACGGTATATTGATTCAGAGATTCTTCTGGGAAGTAGGACAGAGATTGTGGAAACGATTGAAGAAGAGGAAGAGCAACCCAACGTGGAAGAGTTGGATGATAGTGGTGATCGAATTAGAAATGATACACTTCCTGAAAGTGTGGATTTCACACCAACCCACAAGAGAGAAGTGGAAGAAGTTGCAGCAACTGAAAACAAAGGAGCAGCAACCGTCGTTGATGAATTCAATCATATTGTTGAAACTAATTTGGAGAAGGAACCAGAAAATATGGCCCATAAAGAGGAAATATCAGAGAAAACTGGGGAGGAAGCTACCTTGGCAGGTGTAGAAGAGCATTCCATAGAAGGTAATAACAAGGAAGCACCTGAAAGGGAAGATCTTGCAAAACCAATCTACTTCAGTGATACAGAAGAGACTATAATTGAGAGATCATTAGAAAAACCTATGAAGGAAATTGAGGAAGAAATACCTCTACTAGGCCATCCAAGCTCTTCAACTCCAGAGATTCATGAAGAGGTGCTCCATCCAAGAAAGCTAGACATGGATCTGTCTGAAAGGACCTCTGATTCACAAGGCATCAATGGCAATGCTGAAGCTACAGTCGGGGATGAGCCTCAAGCAAAGGTTTCAGCTGATGGAGAAGTAAATGCCCAGAAGCCTTCCCTTGAGAATTTCTTCTCATTAGAGTTGCGTTCCTCTTGGAAGAGATTTACAAATCGCCATACTCCTTCAGATTCTGGTTCAGATGCTGCAGAGAGTATATCTTCAGATGCTTCATTGGGTCAATTAGATCCCATGTTTGATGAACACCATCCACTCTTAGCATATGAGGGATCCAAGCCATCTTCGGTGAGTAATAGTAGTGTTGAAGGGTTTCATGTGGAAGATTTCTCTCCAAGAGAGACAATCTCTGAAGGCTTCATTGCATTCCCAGATGAGCCTCAAGTTCCATCTGATGTACATGAAGATGAGGAAGAGGAAGAGGAGGAAGTATCTAATGATTTTGGGTTCACATGGACTGAAGATGATGAGAAAAATCTCAGGGATCTTGGACTTTCAGAGAGGGAGAGAATGCAACAAGAAGAAAGACTTATTGTTGATCATGTCCAGCATCCTCAAGGAGCTCAGGAAGAAAATTTGATAGATTTTTATGCAGAAGAGAGAGCTTCGCATATAGAAGAAGAGAATTTGGTGGAGATCGGTATTGCAGAGGAAACAGCAGCAAAGGCAGCAGTTGCAATTAACTCTGAATCTGTAGATCACCAACCTGAAGGGAAGATTGACTCAGCAAGCAAAGAGATTGCGCTTGAAGTGTGTGTTGACTCAAGCAACAGAGAGATTCCTTCTAATGTGCATTCCGATTCAGGAAATGAGGAACAAACAACTGAACTTCAGTGCGATCAGGTACACAAAGAGAACCCAAATGACTTACCAGAAGACAATAGCTCGCTTGATCACCTAGATAAGTGCATGCCATATGATTTAGAATCACCAGAAGATCAAAGCCAACCATCAGGAGATGCTTTCCTAGCTGAAGCTCATCAAGAAATGGCCCATGTTGAGGCTAGCTCTATCGAGGAAATTGAATCAGCACCAAGAAGTGTCATTGTAGAGGATGTAGAAAATATGCTTGAAGAAATTCAGGTTAATTTTCCAAAGGATTCTCTAGAATCCGCTGAAACAAGTGAAATAGCTTTGCTGGCTTCTTCTACCAAAGTTCAGATGCACGACGAAAGTATACTTGCTGATGTTGCTTCAATACAAGAACAATCAAAATCCCACAAGAACACAGAGCTTGATGATGATTTAAGTACTTCATCTTCATCAGTTGATGAAATTGAAAAAGAATCAGCAACTGTGCTAGAAGAATGTGGGGTTATTTCTCTAGAGAACTCTGGACATCACAGTGAAGATGTTGAAGCAAATAATGTGTTCTCTGCTCCTGTTCTGGAGATTCAGCCAGAAAGTATAGACACTGTTGTAGAAGTTCTTTCTACAGAGGAACATGAATCCAGACAGGAGGAAAACAAAGAGGCATCTGATGATCTGAAGAACTCTGGACCTCACAGTCAAGATGTTGAAATGAAAGATGTGTTATCTGTTCCTGCTGTGGAGATTCCGAGGGAAACTATAGACACTGTTGCAGAAGTCCATTCTACTGAGGAATATGATTCTGGAGAGAAGGAAGGTAAAGAGGCATTCGATGATTCAAGTTCTTCTGCATCAGAGAAAATTGAGATGACTACATTGGAAGTGATGGCCGATAAGTCTGCAATTATGGAAGAAAATATTCATGTGCTTTCCCCTAAGGTTTTTTCAGAATCTATGGAAATGATTGAACCATTCAGCCAAGATGCTTCTTTAGCAACAGAGGTGCTGAGAGATGATATAACTACACCTGCAGAAGAAACTTTCTCTGAAAACCAACTTGGAAAAATGGAAGCAACACATTATGATTTAAGCTCTCCTGCATCAGGTGAGTTTGATTTGGCAACAGGGGAACTTAGTGCAGAGGAATCTACCTATAAGCATGATGTGGTACAAGTTGAACCTCTCGAGGTGGAAGAACAACCAAATGAGAAAGGGCAGGCAATTGAGGAAGATTCTACCCTAGAGACTGAAACAGAAAGAGCTATAGTTTCAAAAGAAGAACAGGAACCAAAGGAAGAGAAAATTGAGGAACACTTAAATGACACCAGCTCTTCTGCATCAGTAGAAAAGGAGTCATCATCTGGTGAGTTTGTTGAAGGGGATTTAGTTGGTAAACATGAAGAAATTAATGAAGTTCCTCTGAAGATCTCTCAAGGATCAACTGAAACAATGGAAACTGTAGAGATGAATTCACCATTAGTGGTTGAAATGCTTGGGGATAATTTACCAACTGCCAGGGAGAAGGATTTTTCAGAAGCAGAAGGATCAAAATTGGAGCGTAAAGAACTATCTGATGATTTGAGCTTTTCTGCAACAAATATAGCTATTTCTGATAACCAGGGGTTGATAATGCTTGATGTCAAGTCCAAGGAGGAACTTGAATCAGTCTTTGAGCATGTGGTTTCACATGAATTGGACAATAAATATGAAGAAAGTCATTTAGTTTCTCCAGAGACTGATCAGGAATCTACAGCAATAATTGAACAAGGTGAGCAAGATTCTACTCTTCAAATGCATATGCCCAGAGATGCTTTTAGTGAAGATGCTGCATCAGAAGAACAACTACCAGTACCAGAAGAGACTGAAAACACATCTGATGGTTCCAGCTCTTCTGCATCAGACATAAGCTCGTTTGAAAGGATAGAGGAACTGACCAGTCTTGAGATTAATTCTAAAGAGCAAATTGAAGCAGCTCTCAAGGAAGCTGTTGCAGAAGAATTATCCCATAAGAACAAGGAGGTTCAATTCAGTCCTACACTAGTTTCCGAGAAACCCACTGAAATAGTTGAACCAACAATACTAGAATCTCCTCCAGAGATAGACATGCAGAGAGATGTTTCACCTTCTGCCATACCAAGCACCTCCCTGACAGAAGAGCACCACTCAAAACCTGAGATAACTGTAGAAGCATGTGATGACCTGAATTCTGCTGCAGTGGAAGTAAGGAAAAGACCTTCATCTGATGGTGGGGAGATTCAGTAGCAGAGGAGTTTAGTTTATAAATGTTTGACTGATTTATTTTTTGTAACAGTTGACATGATTTTCAGTTCAACCCTCTTGCAGTAACAAACAGTGTAGATAGACCTTTCACTTTTTTGTCACCTCTAGTGTGTTTATCTGTTCAAAAAGCCTTACCATTTTGCCCCATTGAGGATCACAGGTAAAGTACTGTTATTATCATCTGTTTCCCAGCATATGGACATGTGAATCAGGTGTTGCAGACAAAAAGGTTTATAGAGTTCAGATCAACCAGATGCAGCAGGGTGCAGACCAACTGATATTGATTTTTCCTCTAATCTGTCAAAGGTTTGCTGCAGATGCAAGTATGTTGTCCATATGAAAACCATGAGAATAAAACCACAACATCAGAACAGTGTTTCCTATTAGTTTTTTGGATTTTTGTCACTACCAAATAGTAAATATGCACACCAATGACTCCTGAGAAGTCTCATTCTATTTGCTATGATTAATAATATGCTAGTTTTGAGTGCAATGCACTATTCCTTATGTTTGCCAATATAAGAGGCCGTTTCTTCTGTGCAGGAGGAAACAGTTTGGCTGGTCATTGAGAATGCAGTTTCTGTGTTGCTTGGCAACTGCTCTTCTGCATTCTTTTCTTCCTTGTAGTGTTGGAATTTGCCAGGCTTGTGTCTAGCAGGGTATATTGTCCGTCAACATTCTTTGGTTTTGATTGTCCTATTTGGAATACTATACAATTTTAGAGAGATGAGTGTTTAGGTGCAGAATCAAATTTATGCTTATGAAAGTTGTGAAGATGTTTACATGGCTTTGGCAAGATGGATTTCATCATCTAGCCCTAATGTTACTCTGTAATGTGAATCTAATATATCAAGGCTTGATTTTTTTAGTGAAGAACTTCCTCTATGATTTGATACTCTGCTTCTGTACCATATTAACACCAAAGCAAGGACTGCACAATCTCTGTCTTTTGCTTTTTGGTTGTCTATGACATACTTTATCATTGTAAATTTATTTGGAAGTGATTAGATCTATGACTGTTAGAGAGGAATGGATATACAACAGTGGAAAAAATAGCCCACTCTATATTGTATCTTTCAAGCCTCCAATCACTGGCATTCTTCTGGCTAGCAAGCTAAAAATGTAATTTGATGTAAATAATTTGGTCACTCCTATTATGACGGTTGCAAAATAGATAAGAGGGATTATTGGGTTGTGTGGTGTCCTGGTTTTCTTACTTCAGTAAGTCTATAAGGTAGAAAGTGATTTTTGCAAATTTGAAGCTTCGTGTTGCAATTCTTACATCTGACAGCTTGCTAAATTCTCCTAAGAATGATTCTTTACCCTTTTCTTTTATAAGCAGAAAAAAGAGGATGTTTCAAAATATACATGGCACAATCACCAAGGTGCAAGTTCATTTGCTGCACATTATTGCTCTAGATGAAGATGAGGACCAGAGTATCCATATGACAAAAAAATCAAATTGGATCCTGAGCTGAGCACCCCAAAATTTCCCACCAAGACAATTAAAACTGAACAACCTTATGATTGAAACATCAGCTAAAACATTCCCTGTTAATAGGGGGTTAAGGGAGGCAAAATACTGTAAAGAGGTTACTGATCGATGGTCCAAAACCCCCTTCGATGACTCGCTAGTTGAGTTGAGACAGAAAAGTCTTTACAATCCATAAAAGTACTTTTTTCTTATATTTGTGAGCGACAAATTTTGTGTGATGGGTGAGACAGAAAAGTCTGTCCTAATCCTGAACTAGTCCCAAAGTCCCTGGGACAATATTGCCCTTAAATAGGCACAAAAAAGTTGTTCCTTTGTTTTTAGAAAAGCTGGAATCCTTCAAGGTCCTCATAAGCTAAACATTGTTTTTGACCAACAATAATGATCCCTTTTGATTCTTCTTTAGTGACAGTACGATGGTGGTTGGCTAGCTGCTAAACCGAGTGATGAAACCTGAACTAAGCAAAAACACAGAACCAAAAGCTGTCTACCTAATAGATAATTACAAAGGCCACTTAAAGCCAGTAATAAAAAAATCAAATAAAAAGCACAATTTTGAAATGAAAATCAATTTAATCATGAAAAATCTAACTGTTTTCAACTGGGTTGTTTCTAAAATCTTTTAGATCAATATAATCCTCCTTTTTATCAAAAATAAAATTTGAAAACTAGATTATATGTATGCAAATAATATATTAGATTGCCTCCAATTATGGGGTTAAATTTAATAGACGGGATGTTGGAAACTATCCCTTGCACCATAAAGCTTAATTTTGTCTTTGACACTTTTCTCTGTACATTGCATTCAACATAAACAATAAAGGAGAACCCTTATATAATGCTTAATGGGTTTGAAATTGGCAATTGTGGAAGGAAGCTGCAAGTTTGGAAAGACATTGTTACCAAAGGAAACTCAAAGATTTTGATTCGTTGTTCCTGTAATCAAATGCCTCTTTAAATTGTTACACAGTTGTGCGAAAAGAACCTTGGTTAACCAGCTTTAACAAAATATGCTAATCAGAGATTTCAAGCATCTACAGTCTCTGGAAACCAAATAGATAGATAGATTCAGGAAGAAACTGTCATTTACGTTGTAGGTCATACTTTGTGACTCCATCACGAGGGCAATGAATAGATTGGATGGCCTAATAAGAATTAACCAAAGCAGAAAGACTGAGTGTTTTATGACAAATTGAGATCCGTACTTTCAGAAAGCTGTTCGACCTCCTTTATGAATTATGTACTCCAAATAACTGCTGTTTATGAATCTAATTATATTCAACGTGGAATGAGATCATGATTTAACATTAGTTGAGGTAAGCTAAGTCTCTATCATTAAATTGAACTTTAAGGAGAACTTTTGAAAACAAGAGCTGCATTGCAGCTGCAGTCCTTGCCAAGGTCTGCAAGGTCAGAGCAGAATTTGCATAAGATAGAGCACTATTACATAGAAAAGGACAGTTGTGTCATGCTTCTGCCTTCATGTCCTGTTTGATCCCTGGTCAAGCTTGTACCTTGCCTCTACTCGAGTCATGTAGGATAATGAACATTAAGATAAGTTTCTGTGATTAGTTATTAGTTATTTGGTAGTTGTAAATTTCAGTTTTCTATTTTTTAACATTTTCTGGTCTATATATGTACAACATATATTCACAGAAATTAATGAGACTTTTGGAAAGTTTTCTACAATTTGGCTTTGTACTAGATGATCTGTAGATCATAATTATTCTCTTCTATGTTTTAAATTCCTTCAATTGGTATCAGAGCATTGGTGGTGAATCCTTGGTTGTTACGAATATGGAGATGTGAAAATATTTTGCCAGAGAGAAAGAATCAGGCAAGTTGTAAAAGCCGACATCTAGGTGTAAGGATTTTTAAAGTTATTTTCTTGTTCCCTTGAAGGTTGTTATTTTATTATTGCCTTGCAAGGTTTCCAAGTAAGTTTTACAGTCGCTTTGATTCTCAATCACTTTGATAAAGGATTGTGGTTTTTAATCTCTAACAATGACCATGCGTTTGCTTGGAAAGTTGTCACATTTGCCTCAGGACTGCTGAAGAAGTGCATACTGTCATTAAAGCACAAAAATTGATGACTCTGTGGTTTATTCTTGCCACCAATCCTGGTAAACTGTTTGCTACAATCGCTATTGCCAGGTATTCTGTTTTATTGTTCTCAAAATTGGAGAGAGGTAGCCTTTGATTTGTACTTTTGGTTGAATGGGATTCAAGGCTATAATACTTTTGTTTGCCACTTCATTATATTGTACACGTTGATTGATAGAGATTAAGCCAGGAAATTGTTATTTTCAATTTGGATTTGGTCTCAAGTTTAGTGGAGATAGATTTGGAAAGACTATACAAAGCCGTTTTAACTTTTGGTACCAATTTTAAGGAAGGTTCCTACTGTATTTGGGTAGATGGTATGAAATTCACATAAGTGTTTTTTCTTTTTAAGTTTGTTCCTCAAAGAACAATTCAAGTTTGAAGTTACAGAGACATGGGAGACATAAGTAGTTAATTGTTTTCTACTTAATAAGTAGCCTTCATCAATAATGTTTGTGACATTTTTTTTCATTGTTAGGCGGTGAATTAAAATTTCGTTTTCTGTAGTAACATAAGTGGCCAACATGTTTGTGACATTTTTTTCATTGCGAGGCAGTGAATTAAAATTTGGGAAGCACTAGTCGGAATGAAAGTTGATTTCATGCATTGGAACAAGATAAGTTAAAAAAATTATTGGTTGGGCAAATTGTGTTGATTTTAAGAGTACAATTGGAGTTATTGGAGTTACATTGTTTTCTTCTATGTTTCAAATTCCTTCAATCCATTAGTACTTAAATGAGCATCTCTGGAGAAGAATTGCTCAGTCATCGAAAAACTTAGTCAAAACCCCCTATAGCTTTGAATTTTGATTACGTCCACATTGAATGAAATGATTTTAGTCCGTCCACGAGACGAAAATGGTCTGTGGGACCACCAAAATTAGTTTGACTGTGTGCATCTCTGGACATCAGATTTTACCTTCAATAAGCCGACCTTTACCATTATTATATCCCCGTTTCGTTTATTTGTCAGAAAACCGGCTCCTCTGAACTCAGACCGTGTTGACACCATGTTAATACGCTAAGTACTAAGGCTTTCTCAACTTAATGGCGGTCGGTCCGGTGGGTGTGAGGAAGGTTGCAGAGCAGAGGATGGTGCAGCCGTCCTTGACATTTTTGTGAGATGCAACAATGTTCAGCTCCTTTGAACTCAGACCGTGTTGACACCATGTTAATACGCTAAGTACTAAGACTTCCTCAAGTTAATGGTGGTCGGTCCGGTGGGTGTGGGGAAGATTGCAGAGCAGAGGATGGTGGAGCCATCCTTTGACATTTTGTGAGATGCAACAATGGTCGGCTCCTGCCCATCACCGGCCACATCACATTGGTCTTCTTCTTGGAGAGAACCACATTTGGCCGTAAACTCTTCTTTGGCATGGATAACATGGTCTCACCAATGGTCCTATATAGCCCGCCCGCTATTGTCTTGAGCCATAGCCGCATTCACTTGCAACACACCAGCGTTATTGAGATTGACATTACATTAGCTGCCCCACACTACACCGCCTGTGATTAACATCACAATATCTCACATGCCAGCACGCTGACCATTTGTGCAACTTGTAGCTGTAATAAGAACAAAAAATGTTAAAATTATACAAACTAGATTAATTTATAGTTTTCATGACATATTGGTAGTCAGAATTGTTTCTGTTTTTTCAATAAATAGAAATTTTAAATAGCACCCAAGAAAAAGCATTGGTCAATCACTTTTTTTGATTGTCTAATAAAAACTTGGTATTTTTATCTAGAAAAGGACTAATAAAAACTTTTAAGATTATTTGGTGTTAAGAAAATATAACACTTTTTTAGGGTAATTTATATTTGATTAATTGATAAAACAATAATAATAATGAATTGGATTTAGATTAACTACTACTACTCAAGAGTGATTAGATGTTTATTTGTTTTTAGTGCAATATTGATTTGATTTTGTTGTTTATTGGATATTGTATTTTGATAGATCATTAGAAACTAGAATTAGATGTAGATAAATGTTCAAAATAGTGCACCATAGATGTGTGGAGATTTGTGGATATTGGTTAGGCCATGTTGTGCAACCTTATCCTAGAATAGGTCATATTATGTGGATTAGTCTAGATTGTGTGACCTTGTTCTAATGATCCCTCTACAATGTCGGTATAATACTACAATAAAAACCTTCTAAAGTGCATATTAAGTTTTTCTATAAGAATTTAAGAACATACATCTATCATTTCAATGTAAAATGAGTGCAACACTTATCATATGAAAGCAATACATTCAATTAATAATAATAGATTTCCACAATCCATGAAGATTTGTTGTAGTGTTTCTGGATTAGATTGTGTAGTATTTTTTGCATCAACGTTTGGGATCACACTTTGTGATCCATCATCAGGATATGACAGAGCATAAGGAGTAAAATGAAAATTTGCAGACCAAGAATTCAATAAAAAGGAAGAGAGAGGTGGGAAAGAAAGGCAAGCACAAGAACCAAGGAGAAAAAAAGAAGTAAAGAATTAAGTAAAAAGAGGAAAAATTAAAGAAAATTAACAAAAAATAAAATACAAGCAAATGTATATATATAAATATATAAAAATATAAAAAGAAGAAAAATTAATAAATAATATATATATTTAAAATAAAAATGTGACGAATAAATATATATAATTATATATAATGAGAGGAGAAAAAAGAACAAACTAAAGAAATATAATTATATAAATGAAAAAATATATATTATATATATATAAATAAAGAGAGAAGAAAAGAGAACAAACTAAAAGAAAATGAACATAAGCAAAAACTAAAAGAATCAAGGCAAGCAAAAAAGCAAAGATTACAAAAAATAAATATAAAAAAAAGAAAGCAAATATAAATGAATGAATCTAAATAGAAAATAAAAGATGCAAAACAAGCCAAAACATAAGAATATGAAACTTAACAAAATTAAAAGTTGCAAAGCAAGCAAAAAATCTCAAGAAAACTAATAAAATAATGAATATATTTATAATAAAAATGTATTGATCTATATATAATAAAAGAAAAGAAAAAATATAAAATAAATCAATATATATAAAAATTATAAATAAGACAAAAGAATAGATGCAAAGCAAGCAAAAAAAATAAGATACAAGCAAATAAATATAAATAAATATGTAAAGAGAGAAGAAAACTAATAAAATAATGAATGTGTTTATAATAAAAAATATATTGATCTATATATGATAAAAGAAAAGAAAAATATAAAATAAATCAATATATATAAATTATAAATAAGACAAAATAGATACAAAGCAAGGAGAAAAATAAGATACAAGCAAATAAATATAAATAAATATGTAAAGAGAGGAGAAAACTAATCAAATAATGAATATATTTATAATAAAAATATATTGATCTATATATAATAAAATAAAAGAACAAATATAAAAATAAATAAATATATATAAAAAAATAAAAAAAAGGCGAAGGAAAAAAATAATTAAAAATGAATATATTTAAAATAAATATATATTGATCTATATATAAAATAATATAATATAAAAAAATCAATATATATATATATAAAGAGAGAAGAAAACAAGACAAAGGAGAACAATCAAAAAGAAAAATAAAGATAAAAATAATAATATATAAGACAAATAATATAATAAATAAGAAATATAAAATATAAAGATTCAAATAAATGTATGCATATAGGTGACAAAAAGAAAAAATGAAATATGCATTTGTGAAATATTCATAAAAGAATTCAAAACATATAAAGATTATATATGCATATATCATAAGAAACATAAAATTAAATAGAGAAAGATACAAAGAACACAAACACAAACAACTAAAGACAAAGAGAAACCCCAATAAAAAAGGAAAGGCAATGAAATGAGACCAACAAGAAGGAAAGATGCAACACAATAAGCTAAGAAATAACAAACTAAAAACCAAAACAAACCACCAAAGCAAGATGCAAGAGGAAAACTAAGTAAACTAGGGGAAAGGACCGAGAAGAAGGGAACACAATAAGAGAGGGACAAAAGAGGACCCAAGGACAATTGGAGGGAAAGGGGAGAAGAGAAAGGTGAAGGAAAAGAAGCAAAGAAGAAGAAAGGAAAGCGAAGCGCCAACCAAGCAAGGAAGGGAAGAGGAGGGGAGGGGAAACCCAAATAAAGGCAAGAGAGAAGAGAAATAGAGGAACGCAAGGAATGGAGAAGGGGGAGAACAAAAACTAGAAGTGAGAAGGATGAGATTGGGATCTCAAGCTAGAAAGCAACGGTTGCCAAGACAAGCTCAAGTTTCAACCCTCATCACGATTAAGGTTAAGCGGATGATGGTTGATTTCAATAGCTTCTTTAAGCTTTCTTTTGAAGAAATTATCTTCTTTGGATAAAATTTGGACACTTTCTAAACATATGTGGTGCTTGGTGGAAGAAGAGTGGTTGGTCAGGGTTGATTTGGAGGTGCATTCGTGTCTAATGTCGACACTATGCTCCTTGATTTTGGTGGTAAAGGAACAACCGGTTTCCCCTATGTAAGGAATTCCACACGAACAAACAATTTTATAGACTCCAGATTCGAGAAAGATGTCCCTGGAATCTTTGAGGGAAGGGATGCATTTTCTCAAGGTAGAGAGGGGTTTAAAAGCACAACGAAGGCCTTTTTTAAGAAGGATCTTGGATATTTTTTGAGAGATACCATCAACAAAAGGAAGAGAAACATTAAGAGGGATCGAGGAAGGATTGGGATTGGATCTAGACAGGAAACTCGATTTGGCTTGGTTGAGAGCCCTAGAGATTTAAGTCTCAACACAACATTAGAGTATAATATTAGAGTATAATATTGTTTAAGATGTCTTTTCAACACATCATATTTAGGTTTACTATATCAATGTTCTAAGTCTCATAAAACTATTATTTTTTTACACAAGGTTATCAATCTCAATCATTATGAATTCATAAATAGTTTTTCAAACAAGGTCATTGAACCCTAGTTACTACATTTAGTGAATTGACTTATATGAAATTCCTTTTCATAAGCATGGTGCATACCCTATATCTATGGGATCAAAGTTTAACATTTGGTTCTTCTTTTTTAAGTTTTCTTACACTTGTAACTATTAGATTTATCCACTAGTTGGTTACTTATAGCTAACATTCATTCATTTGTTTGATCTTCATATTCCTTACAAAGAGGTGCAATAAAACCTTTAACACATTACTTTTAGATCAAATGATGCATGACATTAAAATTATAATCCAATAAAAAGGTTGAACTTAGACTTTCCATTCTCCTATGTGTTTTGAGATTCTTTTCAATTACGAGAATCATTATTTGTTTTATGATAGACCTTGAAAATAATTTTGGAAATCATATACCTAAATTAGGATTGCCAACATAAAACTTAGAAAAACATGATACAATGTTCAAGTGTTGGGATTAGATGCTTGTGAAGACTATAATGCTCTATCTTAGCCTAGACTCTACTTACCAACATGTGTCCTAATGTAGACATATGCTTATTAGGGGTCCTAAAATAGAACTTGACACACAATAAGGGTGCATATGTAGACATTCGCATTAGACCTAGGCAATGGAGCCCTTGTAACACATTTCCCAAGATTTGATTGCTCATATATGTTCATCATAATTTTTACAAGTCGCTATTTTGACCCAAAATTTAGATACAACAAATATAAAAATAAAAATAAGAAATACAATTACCTTGGGTATGTAGAACACAAAAACATTAAATTTTTAGAAGACAAGTATCAAAATTTAATTTTATATCCTAGTAGCATTCCTAAAAAATTAAACAATCAAATTTCAAAACCCAAACCCTTCAATTTGATCAAAAACATGATTTTAGACTGTTTTTCCTCAATTTACCTTTTCATTGAAATTCATCAAATTGATCTTTCAACACTATAAATTAGTAATTAAAACATTCACAAACATCATATAGTCACTTAATCCATGTTATAATCTTTTTTATGTCAATTTCTTTTTGTTAGGATTTCAAATCAAATTATAGGGTTTAAGCTATTTTATTTTTCTGCATCATCAAATCTAAGGTTTTGAACATAGTATTCAAATCTTAATTCAAACCAATACAATTCTTATTTAAACATGTTCTACATACATCATAACCAAATTATGAGTAGATTTTATATAATCTTTATGTTAATTTCATTAAATTTCATAGTTTCTATTTTCACAATTTTCTCTCTCTAGAATTTAGCAATTCCCTTGTTTCCATCAATACAACCAAATGATTGAAGAGAAAATTTTGGCCAAATAGGATGAGGTCCAAATTCTATCATGAGAACATGGTCTAATTCCAATAGGAGGGAAGTGATGAGTTCTAGTGACTATATCTTATTTTCATACAATATTGCTACATCTCTCTATTTTTATAGAATTGGTACACTTAATGCATTGTTAAAAACCTTTCACTATTTAAAGAATGAATATATTATGTGTTTTAAGTGCTTACTCTTTCATGGTTGAATTTTCTTGAATGATTGTATAATTTCTTATTTATATGTATACAAATCTATGTTTTTTTGAAAAAGGCAGCTACAAGATCCAAGGATTGAGTATTCTAAATCTCTTTGGAGCTAGTCATAAGGAAAAAGTGACTAGCTCCAGAGTAGGTCATAGAGCTCTAGATTGGGTTGTAGAGCTCCAAAGTAGGTCACGACATTTCAAAATAGCATTCTAAGTAATGATATGTCTATTCCTCTTCCAGATTAGGGATAGCTCAACCAACTTCACCCTTCACTTCAATATTGATAGGTGTCATGCAAGAATAGGAGTTTTTGATTGACTTTAGTTCTATTTTCTATATTATATTCAGTTCAAACTTAAATCATCTAAATAATTGTAGTTTTCTCTCAAAGGAACTCCCCCTTAATTAGGTCATGATTGTACACTTTTTGTGCCTTCAATTAATGCCATCTCCTATTTGAGTTGTTTGAATCTCTTGTTGAATAAAGAGACTATAGGTTTTAAGAATAAGATACAAAAAGAAGCTCAATTTAGTTAAGTTCACAATTATTTTTTATTTTCTAGCTAGAAAATAAGGCTTAGAGGTATAAAGGAGCCATTAGATTCCATTCTATTGTTGTTATTTTTTATATTATATATTTTGTTTCTACTCTCTATAATTTGATTGCATATGGTCCCATTAAATGCAAATAAGAAGGAAATTCACATAACTTTGTGTTAGCTTCAAAAGGTCTTTCTAGAAGAGAGGTCAGACCCTCTATTAGAAGGAGAAGATCTTTGAGTTTTCTTTTAATTTATTGATTTATTTATTAGGTGATGTATTGCACTATGATTAGATTAGTTTTTATTTCATCATTCATTTATATTAGCTTGCAGGCGTTCATACAATCATAAAATCATAAAATTGAATCAAAACATTTTGTCATGCATTAATTATGTTCAATTTTGTTTTAGCATGTGTGTTTACTTTCCACGCAGTATAGATGGAATTTTTCTTTTATTTTTGCGTGTGTTTAATGGATAGTAGCATACATAATTGTTTTCAACATGAGTTTTTATGTTACAACCAAAACAATAGGAAGTAGTATCTTTGACCAATCTACTTTTCATTGTTAGAACTTAGGAATAGAATCACCACCTTGAAACCCCCCAAAGCCTTACCAAAGGCAACTCCAGAGACCCCTCCAAATGGATAAAATTACATGATAGGAAAACTAGATGACTACAATGACCCTATCAATTATTATATTTTTAAATAATCATCCACTTAACTAATTATCAATTTTAAGAATTAAAGTATCTAACATACTAATTGATCAAATATTAATAATCCAATATAATCAAAATACAAATATAAAATATCATCTAAGGTGATGCATTACATTCCTTCCCTTCATCCTCAATGCAACATAAAATAATAAAGCACTAAAGTAAATAACATGATCCTATAATTAAAATAGATGAGGAAATAAATGTTGCATCTCAAACAATCCTCTCGTGTAGCACTATTAGGACTTTATTGGTCCTAAAGGACCTTACACTATCTCACTAGTCTATTGCACAATTACAACTTACAATGCTCCAAGATACATAATGACTTTACTACCAGAATGCCTATATCCTAAACATGTAAAGCACGTCAATCCAATAAATGTTTAAAATTAGTTACATACTTCTTCAATAGTGACACATGGAATACATCATGGATTTGAATTGGGGTTGGAGGAAAAGCCAACCAATGGAATGACTACCTTTTTTACATCAAAAGGTGATATATGCTCAATTCTACACAACTTGTCATCCTACATATTGATTCAACATAAGCTCACCTCATGTTGCAATATTCCCTTGTGTGGTCAACATAGTGCCAATATTCTATGCACATGAATGAAACTAACAAAATATCTTTTTGCACATCTACATAAGCATTGATATAAAATCTTTACAGAGTTATGAAAGGAAGTTGTGTGCACACTCCTTATTTACATTGTGCAAATTTAAGAGTCTTCACTCAAAGCTTTGACAATATCATACTAATATCCTAGAACATTGCTCTAGAATATAAACAACATGCACATGGGTGTACATGCATCCACTTTAGCAAGTTGGTTCAACATCATATTTTTCAAACACATGGCAATGCATAGAGCCACATAATACAACTATTAGACTTGCACCAAATAGGTTTTCCATATGCCACCCACCCATTCACATGTAAAGCACGTTGTATGTGCATGGTATATGTAAGCCTTATATTTATGTGGATCTAGAATACCTAAAAATTTCAGTCTCAGAATTCATCCAAATCAGCATCATTGGATAGAGCTCGCTGACACGATCCTGATGCAACTTGAACGGGCCCAAAAGGAGTCTGTATGCAGAAGTTATGCTTAGTCAAAGGTTTGGTCAAACAAGCGAATTAGGCATTTAAAAAGGAAAAAAAATTGATCATCTCAAAATGAAACAAAAATGATGCCAAGTTGTAGTGCTCGTTGTGCTGATTTCGAAACTATATTTGGTTTCAAAAACGAAGCTCGTATGTGAAAGTTACGGCTGGTCAAAGGTTGGTCAAAAGTTTGACTCTGGTCAATTGATGATGTCAGCAAATGTACAATCAGCATGATAATGTGGCAGGAGTGGTGAGTTGGCATAAATATATATTAAACAATAATTATTAAAGAAAAAAACACGTATGGTTTAAAAAAAACAAATTTAAAAAAGAGAAGATTTGGTGGGATTTTATCCCTTAAAATCCTCTTGCCTTCCCCATAAAACAAGGAGAAAAATAAAACCCGTAAACTTATATTTCAACAAATTAAACCCTTTAACCACCTTTCTCATATTTCAACGAATTATGATATTTTAAGGAGTTTAAAATAATTGGTTACATATTTTTATGATTTAAAAGGGGGGTTTAGAATATTTCAAGGATTATCTTGTAAGGCTCAAATTATAAGAGCCATTATTTCTAAAAAGGGGTTAGGATTACTTGAACGGATTTTGAAATATTTTGGAGATTTTTATGTAATTAAGGGGAATTGGTTGGAATTTTTAGTTGTAAACGGGAGATATGCAATATTTGCAAAATAATATGGTTAAAGCCATATTAGCAAATAAAAGTGTATATAAAGGGGATGATTTTTGTAAAGGGGGACATTGGAAATTATTGAGTGGAGAATTTTGTAAGAGAATTTTCTTGGAGAAAATTGTAACATGGAGAATTAGTGAAGTTCATTTTGGAGAAATAATTCTTTGGAGGAGAATATTGTAAGCACGAAGGCCTTTTGAGTGTCTTCAAGTGTTGAGAGGAGATTGTGAGAAATTTTATGCAGTTTTTGGAGCTTGGATATTGTAACAAGGTAATTCGATTGCTTGGAAACATTAATAAAGCGGTCCTACTTGAGAAGCAAACCCGGAGACGTAGTCCTAATTGGACGAACTTCGTTTTCAACCTGCATGTTTTGATCTTCTATCTTATTCTTCTATATTCTATCTATCATTCTCTCCATTTCTTTTCATTTTTCAATTCAAAATTTGATTTCTAATTACAACATTATAGTAGTTAGATAATCTTTTCAAATTATGTAAAGTTTATTGAACCAGTTTTACATTTTCAACGGTTAAGAAGCATAATCACACAATACTACTTGGATCGGGAAAAACTGTAATTCGAATCAATTTACAAGTTAATTTTATAAACTCTAATTACAAATCACCTAGTTAACAACCACTACATAAGTACAACATATATACATTGTTTAATTAAAGGTTTCCAACTAATAATACACATATATGGTTTTGCTAAAACTTTGTGTAGGAAAACTTACAAAACTACCATTACTATGGGTTGTACCTCTCTATATTTCCTTGAAAAATTAGTTGCACACATTATTTTAGTACTTAATCATATGAATTTTCTTCCCACCATAGCCTTTGTATAGTATTGTACATGCACATGCAACATCAATGAATATAATACTATATTATTCATTTTTTTTCATGTATTTATTATGCTTTAGCCATGGGTTTATATAACAATGTGTCCACAACTCAAGCTTTAAATTATAAGAACCTATTTCCACATGCTTAAACATAAATTTGTCAATATACAAATTTGTATTTTGATATCTAAAAAATTGATTATTGGTATCAAAGTGTAAAGGTTTGGTCTTATGTTGTATATCATTAGAAACATTGTTTAGGTTCAAGGTATTTTGGCACTCTCATTCTCCTTTACACCATTCAACACAAAGAAAGATGTAGAGCTAAGATTTTCCCAAGGAAAGGACTTTCAAATATCATCCCTAAAAGGAATTAAGTATTTACATCTAGAGATTGAATCTCTTCAATGTCAAAATATTAGTTGTAAGATGTGTGCTTCACTCATGAAGTAGTAATTCACTGCCCTAGTCCTTAGTAGCTTCACTACAACAAAGGATGGAATCAATTGGCATGCACAAAAGCTTCCTCAAGATTTCAGCACTATGTAGTGTTTTCCCATGCTTGTTTCTATAATTATGGAAAAATTTATGAAAGGAGGTTTTGAAATATTTCTCCCTTGATTGTGTACATGTAAAATGGTAGCTAAAAGGTCTAGACCTTCACTCTAGGTACTAGCACTTTCAAGCCAATCCCAAATTGGTTGCAGCTACACATCCTCTATTACTAGTTGTAAAAATTATTCTACAATAATCCACATTGTGCCCCACAATAGTGACTTAATTCTCTATTTGTCAATCAACATTTGGAGTAGAATTTACATGCTCTTCCAACCAATGCAATTATGACATCTTCAATGGGTGACTTGTGCAAACCAAGACATCCACAACAATTTGTACAAGAATATTCAACTATTCCATAGGCACATTTTTATAGAAGGAAAAAATATACAACTCTACACTTGTAGTAGGCAACATCCATGCACACATCAAAAGTGCTCAACTCTCAAGATAAGAAATGCACAAATCCTATGTAGTTTCACTTTGACAATCAAGATCTTTGTTCAACTAGACTAAACTGTGTTGCATCAGACAACAACTGCATTGTTGTTCTTAATAACACTCATTGCAATCCTACATAGCACTAATTTAACATTCTACACCAATATGACACTTTTTAATCTAGTAACACCAAGTCAAATCATTAGTATTAAACTATATGCACTAATCCATTTTCCATCTTCTTTGTATATAGATTGTCTTCTCTTGAAAATGGTGCACATGTTTAATGATACCCCATCCTTTTAGTGTTGAAGTACAAGGGTAAGCTCCCTATGAAATCTACAAGAATGTATAATCATGACCATTATTTAAACTGCAACCATGTCAAAAAACTTTAAACCTTCATTATTTCCTAGATATAATTATGAATACTTCATATCTTCACTAACTTGATATTTTAAAAGTTTTTAAACTTCACATTTGCAAGCCAACAATAAGCACAAACATCACCAAGTCATGTGTAATTTCATGTAACTTGTGCTTCTACACATCAACTTAACATAAGCTCACCTCATGCCACAATCTTCCCTTGTGTGCTCAACATAGTGCGAAGATATGTTGTGCATGAATGAGACTCTGATAGAATGGCTTTGGGCACATCTACAGAAGCATTGATTCTAATAGCTCCACATTATTTTTTGCAAGGTATTTGTGTATGTAATCCTTAATCACATCATGCATTTTTAAGGGTTTACACTCAAATATTTATTAATAGTTTAGTTAGATCCTACAACACCTATGGAATATTCACAACCTACATATGGATGCACATGCATATGCTACCATTCCAATTCAACACCATATTTTTTAGATGTGTGGCAACACACAAAACCACATAATACAACCATCCAACCAAAACTATATGGGTTTGATATCTATCATGTGCTAATCCACATGTAAAGTGCACCACACATGCATGACATTTGTTAGCCTTATATTTATAGGCCTAGCTTATAAAAATTATATAAGTACAACCTATATACATTGCTTTGATAGAGGGTTTCCAAATCACGATACACAATATAATCTACTACATGTTTGCACGTGCAGATTTATAAAACCACTATTATTATGGGTTGTACCTCTCTAGGGCACCTTGGCAAATCAAGTGTATGCATTACTCCACTACTTTATCATGAGACTTTATTTCCCACCATAGCCTTTATACAATATTTTCCACACATATAC
Organism: Sequoia sempervirens; assembly: GCA_007258455.2. NCBI lineage: Eukaryota > Viridiplantae > Streptophyta > Pinopsida > Cupressales > Cupressaceae > Sequoia > Sequoia sempervirens. The sequence continues at coordinate 10,101,312 of VDFB02000007.1, read as the reverse complement.
CAAATCAATGAATATAGGAAATTATTCTTCATGTGTTTTTCATGCTTTAGTCATGGCTTTATTTAACAATACTTTCATAATTCAAGCTTTTCATTGGAAGTAAACCGATTTCCATTGACAACCATAATTTTTTCTTCCATGAGAAGTTGTCCTCTCATATTAGACAAAATTTAGATCAAAATATCCTACAAACTTTGATACCAACATTCCCCTCCAAAAATAGAACTCCTATGTGGTTTGACTCTCAAAAACACCTTGCTTCTAAAATTTAAATTTTTAGGTTTTATATTATTATATGAATAGTTCTTTTACCTATTAGACACTTCCTTCAAATTGTATCTAATCAAATTTACTTGATTTTCCATTTCTCTAATCATTTTAGGATCAATTACACAAAATAATTTAATTATCTCGACTTAGTGGATTACCAAATTTAATTAATCTTCCCACTTTGATTAATGATCCATACAATAAATCCTCAGCAATTCTTCTACAATCTAATTCACTCTTTGTCTAATAACTAGTTTCAAGATGGTAAGCAATGTAGAATTGATTTTAAGTAGAGTGAATCTAGTATCTCTATCTAAAATGATCTTTTTAGGCACACTCCTCTTCTATGATAATCATATATTTAGTCAAATTACTTGCTATGAAGTGGGCCACCTTAGTCAACCTATCAATTACCACCAAAATAGTGTTATGTCTATAAGGTGTTATACACAATCTTTGGACAAAATCCATACACTTCACTTGCCATTTATATTCAAGAGTGTTATGCAGATACATCAACACCATTGGATTCACATGTTCTTACATGTTATTTTATTTTTTAGCACTCAAGACACTTTTCCACATAAATATTCATATATCTTTTCATTCCTCCCTAAAAGTATAGTATCCTCAAATATGTATACATTTTTATTGCCACAAGATGCCTTGAATAAGGTATATTATGAGCCTTAGCCTAGCATGTCTTGAATAGGGTGTGTTATTACCCTCATTCATTACCATTATTCTAATGTCTTCATTATTAGGTACATATATCTTGTAATGCCATAAGCCTCACACCCATGGCATTAACCAAGCAAATAATTTTTTTGAAAGAGCAACACAAGAATGACTCTTATGATTAAGATATAATATTGACATGTCACACTACATGCTAATATACACACAAAGTGTTGTGTCAAGCGCTACACACAAGACTTAATGAGGATCTTATGGTGACATTTCCCATCACATGCACCACGAGACATCAACAACACTTGGGTCAACCCACAATACTATGTCCTGCTTTTTGGAAAAAGGAGGACATTGAAATCAACATTTTTCACCAAATTTTCACTTTATGAAACCTAGAGCAACTAAATCATTAATAATTTGGAGATGATGTGAGGATTTGTGTGTAGATACTAATTTTTTATTTAATTAGAAATAAATTGTGAATTTTTTTACATAACTTTTAATAACTTGTTTTTTATAGTAAACAACATTTTAAAAAAGTGGCGTTCATGTTGTAATGCATAACTTTTTTTTAGAAAGTATAGAAATATATTTTTTAAAACATAGATTTGTAACATCAATATCTAGTGCATGGATCTTTTCTCATAATTTTTTGTTGCATATTTTTTTTTAAATAATTTTTGCAGTCTGAGATTATAATTTGGACATAGGTGTATGTCGTAACACAACTTGTTTTGTATGCATCAAAATTCTTTTCTTTGTTTTAACTAAAACAAGGACATCAATACCAAAGGCACAAATATTTTTTAGAATTTGTTTTCTCTATTTTTTTTGTGTGAAACAAATACCTTAATGTTTGGTGAAAAACCTACATTCACAAGATATAAAAAAAAAATATAACAAAATCAAAAAAAAAAAAAAAAATTATACTTTTTGGAAAGCTTGTAATTATGGCTACATACTTATAAACATAATTTTTAAATGATTTTATTTGATCCCTCAAAAGGTAAGGAAAAAGTGGTTTTTTGTCAATATTTTGATAGGTGTGAAGGAGATTCCATTGTGGGTATGATTTAACACTAGAGGGGTTTTATCCAAGGGGGTTTGATCTAAGGGGGTATTATCGAACCTTCTTCAATTAAAACCCTTTAGATGGAACCCCTCAAGGCTTAAATTGTTAAATTTTCTAAAGAATATGTGATTTCAAGTAAAAATCAAGATGTCCCAAAAGTGGGACTCCTTTTTGTGGGATCACCCACTTAACAAACATGACTATTACCCCAAACGAGGTGGCATAAGTGAAAGACTTACAAAACATGTAATGAAGTTTCCATGAGGAGCCTACAAGATAATGGAACTACATCATGATGGATAATTAGGTACTAATCCATGATCAAATTCTCTCACAAACACAACAGCAAGGTAGGATGAGGGAATCGTCTACCTAGAATCTATTCCCTAAAACAACTTGATGACACTCGCTACACCAAGGAGACTTATGTAAGAGTTGGGATAACTAGGAGATACTGTTACTTGACTTGTCAAAAAGATCACCAGTATCTTTCATCCATGCACACTTACTAATGAAAAATGGGGAATCTCCCAATCAAGGACAACCAAAAGGAAAAAATCTTCACAAGAGGTTGGTCCACTAATAGGTACAAGCCCTCCATCAAATGGAATGACAATGGGTCATTTTCATTCAAAGGCATGCTTCCAATGTAAGAGATAGTATAACTTCCAAATTACAATATTTGTCAACAAGGTGATGACATGGGAAGACTCACAAGGCCAAGGGGAACAAATTTTGTATTTTTGGGGATCTACTGGTACATTTGAGGGATCTTCTTTGTGATTTAATTACAAAAAGAATAAAAAAATTAAAAATAGTGCTTCTATGGTCAATAATGCTTTTGCCACATCACCCCTTGTCACCTTGGTTGCTTCTATTGCTCCACCTAATAGAAACAAACAATTCACTAAATTATCTAACTCTCTCCAATCTATTCTCCAATAGCTCCTAAAAAGAAATTTAGTGTAGTTGCACCTTATTCATCCTCTAGATACAAACTAGCCCTTACCACCTTCTTATGACTCGAAGGCCTTTTTTCAATTTCATTAAGTATGCAGTTATGACTCAAAAATATGTGTCTAAAGCACATTGTGCAAGACTACATCTATTTTAGCATCATTCAAGTCTCTAAAGTAAATGACTAAAGTAATAAGTTTGTCATAATGCCAAACCAATAACTTTAGATCTATATTAACCCATTTCTCCAACGCTCTTCCAATTTTGTTGACCTTTCTCCCACTTCACCTACGCAAGAGGTTGATGTTGGTAGATCCTTGTCTTCTTTCTTGGATATGGTGGGGATAGGGGATTCTCACCCTTGACTATCTCAAAAGTGATCCATCCCCAAACACACCCATTAGTTTTCCCCTACCAACATTGCCAATGGCATATATGATAGACCTCTATACATTCCCACTAATTTCAATGGGAAACCCATTAAGGGAGTACTCATTGACCCATACTAGAAATTCTATATGTTCATCAATTGTATAAGGATGAGTTTGAGTAATTTAAAGTCTTTATACAAACACATGATAGCCTTACCTTGCTTACCTTGGGTTCAATCTTGCTTTGTCTAGGTAGGACCGAAATTCTTGGGTGCCCCCTTCTCTATGATTCTTATCTCCAATCGCTTCCATGTGAATTTGGGCCACTTGTGGCTCACTTCGATGCAAGTTGTTGCCTTTGTTGTGCATCAATGATTAAAGTTCCCCCATAATGGAGTTGAGCATACAATCAACCATAATGGATTTTAGCTACTCTCCTTGCATGGGAACTTTTTGCTTGATTACTTTTGGCTAACCCCTACGAGACCTCTCCGACCTTACACTAATTTCCTATTTAAATCTTAATCTAATTCAAAGCAATTCATGTAGCACCCTTGACTGGTGATCCTTGTTTGTTCTCTTTCATGGCTACTTCCCCTTTAGCTTCTCAATTTGTGTTGGTTTCTTCTCTCCCTCCACTCACCCCTTCAATGGTTAGAAGAAATTAATTATTGTTGGGATGCCCTCTTGTTTCTCCTTTAGTTTTGCATCCTCCAATGGTGATTTATATTCCTCCCCTACCTATTTGACTATAGTAGATAACCCACCTTTATCACACAAACTTGCTCCTTTGACTCCTCACTCTTCAACAATCAAAGGAAAGCAACCCATAGTGTAGGACCCTCCAATGGTTTCTTACATTCCTCCACCTACCTCTTCAATAGTTAGAGGAAAACAACCTATGGTGAGTGATTCCTTTCATGCTCTAGTGGTCTCTCAACCTATAGTGGCCATTTTTGTCCCTCTTGTCCCTCTGACAAAGGAAAGAAAGAAGCCCATGTCGATAGACCCTCCTCTTCCCCTAGTCAAAACTTAAGCCTACACTATATGCAATCAACTTGTGAGAGATTGCAAGCACCATCAACATGTTGCAACTTAAGAGGGTGTTGCCTTGTCAAGCCTCAATACCAAGCATCCCCCTCCCATGTAATAACTTTCCGAGTTGTTGCCACCTTCTCAACCACCTCCACCTCCTCTCCCTCCTAATCCTAAGCATCTTCCTACCCTACCACTTTTGTCTTTCCTCCAAATCTAAACAAGAGGAATCTCAAAAGGGCTCAAGTAGTCTTAGCTCTATCAACCCAACCTCACTCATCCATGCCACCCCTAACATGCCTCCCCTAGATGAGCCTGTAGACATGCCCATTGTCAACATCATTTCCAATGGTACCCTTTCTTTTTTAGTTCCCTTCTAGCATACCCACCATGAAAACTACTCAATTGTCCTTCACCCCACAACCATAGATAACCATAGATATAGATATCCCCTACCCACCACCCAAGTGTAAACAATCTTTCATCCACCATCGTCCCACTAATTTTAAACCATGTAAACAAGTCACGTTTTTCAAAGTAGATTTGCATTTTGGCATTTTCAACCATACAAGACTACTACACGATGTGCAAATGTCTACGCTTAACACTAGCATCTGATCTAGTGGGCTTCAAACTATGATACCAAGCTCTTCTCTATTTATCATTTCCAATTATACCTTCAACTTGTCATTTATGTCATTTATTTTCCAATGAATAATAACAATTTATTTCCATTCAAGTGTTCATGCTTGTCTAGCTAACTTAAATTGATTTCAATTAAAATACTTTAGATTAATTTGTGCAATCTGCTCTAAACAATAATGGATTAGTACTTAAACACAATCAAGTCTAGTTCATCTTGAGTGTAAAGCCTATTGAGATCACTCATCAAAGGAAGTTAATATTTCTTTCACTGGGTCATCTCTATGGATCCATCATCAATACAACATCTATTATACTAATGATGCTTTATGGAGAGGCATCTAAAACACTCGTTGAAGAATTACTACACAAATTACTCCACAATCTCTAATTTGTTGAGTATGTTATCATGATGATAGGTCATGGAAGGTGATTTGAAACATTGATTCAAAATCAAGTGAGCTGAAATGTTGATTCAAAGACTATTACACAACTTACTAAATTCTCTATAATCTCAATCTTCATTAGCCAAGTCCCTTCCCCTACATTGTTGAGATAGTCCGCTCTTGTTGGTTGAACCACTCATTGAGATAGAAAGGCTCTCATCCTAAAGATCTAATGCACAAAGGCCCTTGATATGATGTATCATTTTTAGCCTTATGGGCCTCCATATGACATCAAATACATTTCAAAATGAGCATACACAATGATCAATTAGAAGGTAATAGCATTGGCTAGACTTTATAACATCATCTTTAAACACTAGACCTAACTACCTACAATTGGTACCTATATAACCAATGAGCTCAACCTAAGGAAAAAGGCTCGATCATACATGACAATATCTTCATGTTAGAAGGCCAAATCACATATGACAACACCCTTGTCTAAGGAAGCCCCTCACTAGGATTTGAAACATTGATTTAAAAATTATTAGAAAATTTACTCCAAATTCTCTACAATCTCAATCCTCAATTGTCAAGTCCCTTGCCCTACATTATTGAGAGAGTCCTCTCTTGTTGATTAAAACATGAACTAAGACCTAAGGACCAACCAAGATTGGGGAGAGGACCTGGTAGTTGTGCACCCTAACTTCACGCTTCTAATTATCCTACGTGGAAATTTCAAATCACTCCCATTTTTTTAACAGTAGTTTACTTGGCAAGTCACCTGCTTATAACTAAGGTTTCAAGGCCGCATCATCAAATATGATGCCACATCAGCATGTTTTTTGTCAAGGTGTCCAAAAAGGCTCCAAAAAAAAGTGAGACCAATACTTGTGCATTCACATCATGTGCAGTTGAGTGCTGATGTGGTATCACATGATTGATTGCTTTTTAGATCAAAGGAATACATTTTGTTTAATTATGGGTAATCAAATCACAACTATTGGGCATTATATAAACAAATATTGGGTATTATAATCATAATCACAATTGACTGCACGACTCTTGGCCCCTCTCCCCTCTACTAACTAAAACAAGTCGCACTGATGGTTTTGAAACAATCTATACATGTGTAAGTATATGCACACATGTATGAGTATGTACGTGTACGAACATCCACACACATGTATGGACGTGTGCACGTTTGTCTATATATATGTACACAAATGTAAAATAAATCCAATGCCTTGTCATAATAATTGCTTCCCATATCATCTATTTGAAAAAGTTGTGTGATACTTTTCAGTTATACTAAAAAGTGATTCAGGTAAATATACATGATATAGAGACGAAAACCAAAAAAGTGATAAACATAAAAGGTTTAAACTAATTATTGCACCCTCTTATTAATTTTTTGCAGTCTTTCTACTTTTCTAGAACATAAGTAATGTCTTAATATTTGTGTATTTATTTCCTATATCAATATATTTTTATAATATTGGTATTTAAATGAAATTACATTAACCATCCTAACAAAGCAACCAACACAAAACAACTAATGGTGTTAATGCATGCATGAAAGAAGAAGACAAACGATCTTGTGATCCCTCAAATGTTAGTTCCATTAAATACCGGCCAATGTAATATTACACATCATTTGTTTATTTTTAACTTAAATTTCTGCATCCTTCCCTCAGCAATGCAATTTTAGCATGCCAAACCTTACGGGATGTGGAATTTTGGCTTGTATATATGCCTTTGAAAGAAAAGCTTGGTTTAATGGTCTAAACGCCTGTGTGCCATTCATCCAAATGTGAATACTATCAAAGTTTCTGTACTGCACAGCTCCATGCAATAGAGTTACGAAATGCTCTCCCTAGTCATACGACAATTAACATCATCCTGGCACCACTTGCTCACCCGAAAAGACGTAGTTTTACATGTCTAGCATAGAGAATTAACCTCTACAAGCATAGAGAATTAACCTCTACAGGCATATAAGCACAAACAATATGATTCTTATGCAATTTACCATTATACTACCTTTGAGTATTTTCCCAAATCAGAAGCTCTTGGACATCAAAACAAGCAAATCCCATATCATAGACACTGTATTGAGATGTAAAATACAGCACTTGTGTAGAACAATTTGAGCTTACCCTGTGACAGTCATGTCAGCATATGGTAACAGATGAAAAGGATTCATCGCAAATGGTCAAATTTTGTAGCAACTATCACAGTCGACAATGAAGATAAGGATTGATTGATTGCAAGGAGGCTGAGGTCAAGTTACACAGAATGAGTTTTCAACGGTCACAAACACGACTCTCATATCCCTAACATCCCTATATCTTGGGAGCATCAAGAAATATCCCTGCAAAGTTTAGAGTACTAGTATAATAAGGGACCTATAAACCACCAAAACTGAATTGAACTTAATTTTGATGCATGGGCGTGGAAAACATAATATACATAGATTGTATTTTCATTGAATTTTCCTTCAGATATCTTTCACTACTAATGACAAATTCAATGATTCACTTAGTTTGGTGTATTTTACTTTGATGCATGCATCTCCATCAGGCTTACCCATTGATCATTTAAACATACCTGCCACATAGATATTGGATCATCCCTAGTATATTTTTTTAGAAGGAATTCTCTATTTTGAGTGCGCTATATTCACAGATGACTGTTCCCAGCCTTGGTTCCTCATCCCTACACCCATGAGTCTGAAACCTAGGGGTTTCACAGGAAGTAAGAAATCATATGGCACACTGAATTTAAGCCATAATTCCATAACTTTGGTTAACTAAAAGAACTGGGAAAACATGCAATCTATAATTGCAGACTAAGGAAAATCTGGAAATTTAACGGGGATACTGATTACGATAGTATTTGAGACTATCTTTCAACATTTGAAGACAACACTAACCTTATGTGGCTACCAACAGATATAAACAATATCAACTACACGTGATTAGCAAGCATGTCTATCAGTCCATTACCTTAAGCAACATTCTACACCAAAAGACAAGTTTCCAAGCTTGATTGAGACATCAAAGCACACACATACAACATATTGCTAGATATAGAGCCCCCGTGATGAAATTTGACTTTCCAGCAGGTTAAAAAAGAGTCAGTTCAAATCTCCATAACAATATTCATCTCAGAACATTTCTTGTGATTTCCTGACAATCCGCCTGGCCTTCCTTTTAAATTCTTCTTTATGTTCTCGCCATTCCTTCTGTAAAAAGGTTAAAAAAACCAGGGTTATTTGTCAATGATGCTTGCCAATACTTTGCATTTGTCTGCAAAGAGCTTTAATATGAAACAAAGTGCTAATTTTTTATTAAAAAATCATTGTCCAAGGGAAGCAGACCAGATTGTTATTCTCCCATTTTTCCAAGCGCTTAACTCTAAAATAATTTCATGCATTTGGTGTTCCATCTAATTAACTATCTTCTTTTCAACATTAACAACACTGTTTTGTTGAGGTATATATAAACTAATTGGCAAACTATCCAATTGCAACTTAATTTGAGAAATTATGACATCAACATTAAGATGCTAATTCTTGTGTCCAAACACAAGAATTTCAAGAACAAACAACGTTTACCTAGTAACACATCTGTGGCTACAAACATATAAAACTCCAAAGGAATCAAAACTAAAATAACAAAATATATGAATTTCAAGAACAAGCAACATTTTACTTAGTAAAACATCTGTTGTTAAAAATATGGGGGAAACCATAAACGAATCAAGCTAACATAAGCAGATATCTTTGGTAGGATGCAAGTTCTTTTCTTCTCAAGAAGGAAAAAATAACCTTGTAAAATTCATAAACACGGTATTAAAATAGGAAGCAAATATAAGTACTGCCAGTCTATCATCTTTCCAAAGGATTAGAATTTAACAGTATGCTGCATTTAAGAGTTTGGTGCAGTTAAGTAGTCTGAAGTGAAACCCACAAAATTTTGGTTTCCAACTATTACTAGAAAGCTACAAAACTGTCTTCTTCCTGGCCAGATAACTCATAAACAGACAATTCGGCATGTTCCTAACAGTAGCATGAACATTAAAACCAAACTATTCCAGATACTAACAATAACTAAGTTCCAAAAATCAAACGTGAAATCACTCACCATGATCATGTACAGATAGCACAGGCAGCAGAGAAGCAACCAACAACACAAGATAACACTAGAGCTCAGCAAGGAGGCTAAATCAAGAACTCCTCAACAGGCCCCAGTAACACCACAGCACATAGCAATGCACCATGGCAAAGAGGTGATTCCCTACCTTCAATAAATCCAAGGATTGTTGCTCAAGAAGAATTGCTCCAAGATTGGGCTGTTCGACAGCCTGGCTTCAGAAAATTTTAAGTTATTCAATAGCCAACCTCCCCTACATGTTATGGCCAGAATCCAGATTGCACTGATATAACGGAGGCACAGCATGATATCATCCAGAAGTCGTGTGTCAGTATGTTTGTAATGTTAATAGGAATTGTGATATATTGTAATCTAATGTTCTATGTATATCTTAAGATTTGGTTGTTATGTTGAAGGTATTAATATAAGTAATAGTTAATGTATTGGTTAGTTAGTCACGTAAAGTAGTTCTACAGTGAAGTTGATGAACTGACTTTATCCCCATATAATATACTGTTCTGTTATTATTTATGTCTTTCATGGTGTAGTTCTTCATTTATCCCACAAGTGGTATCAGAGCACCCAGGTTATCATGATGCAAGGCAAGTGAAGAATAAAGTCATTGGAAATTTTGTGAAAAGTTAGCATGGGTTTTTTTCATTTTATTCTTTTATTCAGGCTGAATTTTGAACAGCTGCAAAGTTCATATTATTTGTTTGCTGTGCTCTCATAAAGAAAGTTTTGAATATCTTTAAAATATTTATGTTAGCGTGATTTGGAAGAGAAACCCACCATACAATTTTACGAAAAAGTAACACATCAATACTCTGATTGAAGGGAAAATTTTCCTTGCATTCTTAATCTGCACTTGACAGGTTCATGGGTGTTACTATGTCTGAAAGGCCATTGCATAGTAAACAAATTTGAAATCAAAAATGTATGGCAGGTCGTTAATTCCCTAGCCACCTCGAGTTAAAAGGTAAATGAAAAAAAAAAAAAATTTACTATGTTACTGGTTTGGTCCCTGCTATGCCCAGATCCCAGTCCACTTTGTACCAGATTTGAGGCCAATCCATCTGGGGACTCCGTGAGGGCACATACAAACAACTGTGGTTTTGTCTTAGACAAACCCACACAAAACTATGAAGACTCACAGAAAAATCATGTGCCCTGCCGTACCCTCTGTAAGTTGCCTTTAAAAAACAAAAAAAATCTGATTTTTTTGTCTTAAAAACCCTAGACATAGATGTGCCAGTTGCAGAGGTCACAGACAGAATGGTCAGAAATACAGACACAGGAAGATGAATGTGTATGATTGAGTGAAGATGAATCCACATCACCAAAATTTCTCACCAGCTAATCCTCTTAATCGTACATATCACATCCAGCCAGCTGGGATAATATCTTCTGTTAAAAGGGTATCGAAGTGCTCAAAGGAAATAATATTTGTTAATATGTTGTGTTAATAACATTAAAATTAATTATGTATTCTTTATGTCTAATACTTTCCATTGATAAGATTAAAATTAATTCTTTATCCTAATAATACTAAAATTAATTAAATATTCTTTGTCTACAATCAAGAATATTAGATGCACGAAAGCATTCTAATTAGAATGTTACATATGTTAGTTAATTTTTAAAATCAACTGCCAATAAGGTTGCAGTGTAGTGGTCAAATCACAACATTGTTGTGGTCGCCCATGGCCACCAAGGTTCAAGCCCCTGCTAGGCCGCTGTGCTCACAGGTCATGTGCCTTCACTGGGCAGTCATGCTCAAGGGCTGTGTGCCTACACTAGCCTGTTGCGCTCATGGGATTGAACATGATGATAATGCCTTGGAGACAAAGGCTCCCTAGTAGTGGTCTCGGTGATAAAGCTATTGAGAAGATATCCCCCCATAAGTGGTCTCTCTAAGCTCAGACCAAGCTAAAACTTGAGTTTACCAAATCACAAAAAATAAAATTAAAATTAATTTATTAATGTTTATTAATCACTATCATTAACTTTATTTAAATAATTTTTTATTATATTATATGTCAACTTTATTAATATTATGATATTGCTATCAGGATTCAACCGTGCAGTTTTTCGAGTCAAACTCATTGAACCATGTTTCATGAGTGGTGGTTCACAAGAACTCATCTCTCGTGATAATGAATGGTCCACTTAGCACTCATTGCATCTAGGTGATGCTCACAAAAGTGAAGCATCGGGCCTTCCCCAGAGGTCACCCATCCCAGTACTACTCCAACTCAAGCATGCTTAACCATGTAGTTTTCCCCAAGGTTAAGCCCACTTAGCTAGCAACCCCATTTGCAAAACCTTCAGCAAGTGTACCGATAAACCTTCAACATCTAGGTTTATTAATATTGTATAAGGTTTATAAATATTAGGAAATATGTATTGTATTTAATATTTCATGATTTTAGGCTGCAAATATGTATATATTTATGATTTTTCTATGTTTTTGTACTGACAAACCTAGCCATTAAAAAAAATTGGCCAAATCTGCAACTCAAACCCCCAAACCCAAACCCAAACTAATACCAGGATCAGTAACTTAGAAAAAAAGCAAAGCTCTGAAACATTAACTTTATTTTCAAAGAATAATGGCGGAGCATGCATAGAGATCGCACAATATACATTTGGTGCCAAATATGGTAATATTTGTAGTTTGATTGTGAGCATTCCCTAGATTTAATTTTGGATGGTTGAAGTCGAATCCTTTTGGAAATAAGAAAGAATAGTAAGGTATAGGAATTTTATGTCAAATCCATAGATAAGAATTCACATTATTTGGCCTCCGATTTGTTCTGGAGGCATTTTTGAAGTGCTAAGTTGAAGAATGTTTTGATGAAAACATTGACTCAGTTTTGTGGGCAATTTGGTAGTTTCTTTGACAAAAAGTTGTGTTCAAAGGTGCATTGTTTCAAATCCTGTTACTTACATGTAAGTCTTTCATTATTGCTAATATATTCTGCAGCAGCATTTGATTTGGAAAATTGCCGGACTAAAAGATCAAACCAATCATGCAACTAAATTGGTTAGGGGACAATTGTAAAGGCATTCTAATTCGGTGTTGTTAAGTTTTGGGACCAGAAATAATTTAAGTAGAAATAAGACAAATTCAAACAATAGAACACAGCATATACCCTGGGAAAACCCTCCTTCTTGAGGGAGAAAAACCCAGCAACAACACCTATATATTGAATAAAATAGCAACAATATGCTTTACAATGAGGCCAATCACAAGGCCGATCTGATATGATGATAATGGCACCACACTAGATGCAAATACACAATCAAAGATGAATATCAAACTTCTTCTCAAGTCGATCTGCTGTAGATATAAATCGAACTCCTGCTGATGCAAACTCCTTTGAATAATACTAATGATGATAAAGAGGAATGAGATGACTTGTATTTAAACCAAGGTTGCAGGATACGGCACCCCCTGCCATCCAATACACGTGCCACCATATCTAAAATGGGCACAAATACTGTATGGCAACGATACGGCAAGGATACCGTGCCAAAACATGTCTGAAATGAGCGATATTTTCAGCCGCACCAGATTCTTAGGGATTCGGCTCCACAAATCAAAGTGGCGAATCTTAGCATAACTTCAGATATCTTCAAATTTATTTGACAAATAGTGAATGAACACTGGAGTTTTGTTGAGTTTTTTGTTGGTTTTAAAACTTATAAATAAGCTGCGATAATGCAATCGAATTCACCAGTATTCTTTTCATCATTTTTTGAGGGTTTTTTCTGCGCGAATTTTTTCACGAATTTTTTTTTGAGATTTTCAAAGGTTCTTGTGCGCCATTTTTTCACAAGTTTTTTCTTGAGAGTTTCAAGGGTATTTGCGCGACACTAGGGAGGAGCGAGCCAGTTGATCTTCGCGTTGCTACCACTTCGAGGTATTCACCAGCAATCTTTGATTTTTTTTCTGAGCTCGGCATCTTCCTGTATTTCATTCCTACGGTTCTTGCATCTTCCTGTATTTAAAGAGAAAAGAGGCACGGGTAGAAGGAGGTTTTTTTTCCAGATTTAAATATATTCATGGGTCAAACTGTATTCATGGAGATAAATATAAACAAAACTATTATTCCAACCCCCTGCAACACTTCCCCAACTTTCCCCGTGCTTGGTGGTTCCATGAGCACAAGAATCTGAATTATTTACAGTAGGCCATCCACATCTCCCTTCTCAATAGTCGCTATCACTGTCGCCATTTGTGGATTGCCCGTGGTCGTCATGAAATGATTTTTCTGAAGAAAACAATACTATCTGTGGTTTCTTATAAGATTTAACTTATGTGCTTTATTTTTAATTAATGTATTTTAGTTGGGATCCGTCGCAACATTTGTGCTTTATTTTTTATGTATTTACTTTAATTTAAAATATTAATTAATTTAGGTTTAAATTTAGAAGTTACTGTGAAAATAATTTTAGATTCATTTTTAAAAAGTTAAATTCAAAATAGTAAATATTAAATATATATTATAACATATTAAAAATAGATATTTAATTCAATTTATTGAATAATTTGTGTTTTATATTTAATTTATAGTATATATGTTTTATAATTTTCTTAAAAAGTTAATTATTGCAAGATATTAATAATGGCATCATCATCATCCAATGACGGAACATCATCAGAGAACAATGACAAGTGGATCAAACCAAACCCTAAATCTCCACTTTGGAAATATGTGACCATTGTGGAAAAAATTCAAGGTGGTGGAGGTTATAAATGGATATGCCATGAGTGTCAAAATGAATACAGAGGTTCTTATACTAGGGTTCGTGGGCATCTTTGCCACATAACAGGGACAGGGTGTGTTTATGTCCTGGTCCAAATGTTGATGATCGTAGAGGGAAGGGATTGTCAGATGACAAAATTGCAAAATATCAAAAAGAATAGGATGAAGCTGATAATTGTTTTCAAGCATCAAAAAAGAGGTCTATTCTAAGTCAAAATAAACCCCCAATGCATCCAGAATCAGCTTCAAGAACATCTATAGGTCACAAAAGGAGCAATTTAGGACCTTTAGAAAAGAGCATTTAATTTGCAGAGTCAAGAGGATACAGATCAAAATGTTGCTCGTTGCTTGTATGCAAATGGTATTTCATTTAATGTGGTGCGTTCTCCATATTGGCAAAAGATGATCAGATCAGTTAATGAGGCACCAAAGGGTTACAAAGGTCCAGGCTATGAAAAAGTTCGTACCACCCTTTTGTCGAAAGAAAAAGATATTATTGATAGACAATTGCAGCTGATTCAAGCTTCATTGAAAATATCAAGTGTTTCTATCATTTGTGATGGATGGAAGGATGCTAGAAATAGACCACTGATCAATGTGATTGCAATGAGTCCAAAGGGGGCAATGTTTCTGAAAGTTGTGGAATGCAAGGCTAATGAAAAGGACACCTAATTTACTGCCAATATTCTAATTGAAGCAATTGAGTCTGTGGGGCCAGAAAATGTTGTTCAAGTGATCACAGATAATGCAAAAGCATGTAGAGCAGCAAGGTTGGTCGTGGAAGCAAGATTTCCAAACATCTAGTGGACTCCTTGTGCAATTCATTCTTTGAACTTAATGCTACAAAAAATTGACAAAGTTCAATGGATACAAAAAATTTATGAAGAAGCCAAATAAATGTGAATGTTTAATTGTAATCATCACATGTCACAGGCCATTTATCGACAATTTTCCAAGTTGGAGTTGCTAAAGGTAAGTTTTATTTTTTATCAAAAATATTTAAATTTTATCATTTTTTTGAAATATTTAAAATTTATTATGTTTTTAAAATTTTGTTTTTCAATTGAAGGTGGTTGAGACTCATTTTGCCACGCACTTCATTGTTCTTAAAAGGCTTGTGGATGTGAAGTAAGCCTTGAAAAGTATGGTGATTAGTGATATTTGGGTAGTTTGGAGGCAATCACAAACAAATAGAGCAAATAATATCAGAACACTAATTCTTGATGATGATTGGTGGGCTCAAGTTGACTACTTGCTCTCTTTCACTGAACCAATCTATAGCCTCATTCGTCGTTGTGACACTGATAAGCCAATTTTGGGTGACATCTATGATTGCATAGATACAATGGTGGAGCAGGTTAGAGACATTATTACAGCAAAAGAGCAAGACCCAACTGATTTTTTTTATAAACAGATATATGAAGTAATCAAAAAGAGATGGGATAAAATGACAACTCCTTTGCGACTTTTGGCATATGCTTTGAACCCCAAGTACTACCATGTTGATATGTTGGCATTTCCAAATAAGACAGCACCAAATATGGATGTTGAGGTAGTTGACGGATATAAGAAAGCCTTCAAAAAAATGTTTACAGATCCTAGAGTTGCAGCAGAGCTTCGAGATGAGTTTGGGACTTTTGCATCCTCTGATGGAACATATGCAGATGTTGAAGCAATGGCAAATAAAAAGGACATGGACCCTATCAAGTGGTGGAACTTTCAATGTGCCATGACTAAACATTTGCAAAAACTGGCTATCAGACTTCTATCGCAGGTTTGATATTATATGAATTATGATTTAATCTAAATTATTTCTTACTTTTTATTTTATTTGATTGCATGTCTTTGTAACTTATAATGATATATTAATTTTTTTACAGGTTTCAAGTTCTTTTGCATCTAAGAGGAATTGGAGCATATATGGTTTCATCCATTCAGTGAAACAAAATAGATTGGCAGCTAGTAAAGCAGAGGACCTTGTATATATTCATTCTAATCTTCGTCTCTTGTCGCATTCCTCCACAAACTACATGAAGGGACCTAGTAGACTTTGGGATGTTGAGCCTGAGATGAGTGACATTGATGCATCCATAAATGCATTGACACATCTCAATCCTATTGTTGAGAATTCTGACATAAGAGGAGGGTCCACTAGTGAATCTTCATTTGATTCTAAGAATCTAGTTGGTGGTCGTACTCAATCCAACTATCATAACTCTTCAGAGAATCTTGATGATTTAGAACTCCAATTTCAAGACAACAGTGATGATATTTTTGATAGCATGTGATTCTATCAAACTATCAATGTATTTGAATTTTGTTTTAATAATAAAATTATATTTGAATATAAACATTTTGAAATATTTTGCAATTATGTCTATATTGCTTATAAAGTAATGATAAAATTCTCTAATAATTTAGAAAATTGTGTATATATATATATATGCGTGTGTGTGTGTGTTTTATGAATGTCATATCCTGCCATATCCATATGAGAGGTCTTAAAAAATGGTCGTATTCATATCCAATACCGTATCCATATCTATACCTATATCTGTGTCCATGCAACCTTAATTTAAACCCATCAAAGTGACTCTCGGTGAAGAGTCGACCTCCTTCATAGTGAAACGACTTTCCCAAGGGTGGCGGACTTTTAAATTTAAGTCGGCTTGCATAAAATATAAAATATAAATTAATATATTAAATGAGACGACTTTCTTCAAGCATTGGCCTCATTCACACAATTATTTGATGAGAGAAAGAATCTCCCGCCGCTACAATGTATCATCAACACTCCCTCTTAGCTAGGGAGATATCTTTCCAGATATCCATGTCATGGAGTCTCTCAACACTACGCCCACAATGGCTACACCCATTTGTGGAAAAGAGTTCATCACGGAGTCACTCAACGTGATATCGTCATGGAGTCACTCAACATGACGTCTATCATGGCTACTCCCATGTGTGGAAAGTAACATGTGCACAAGTGCCCATCACAGAGTCACTCAACATAATGTCGTCATGGTGTCTCTCAACATGACATCCACCATGGCTACTCCCATGTGTGGATAAACACAAGTACAAAGGATTCATCACAGAGTCTCTCAACGTGATGTTTGTCATGGAGTCTCTCAACATGACATCCACCATGGCTACTCCCAGAGGGTGGAAGGAACCACATCTCTGTCTTAGAGATGGACAAGGGCTTTCAAATCAAATTTCCCCGTCTCGGAGAAAAAATGCATTATAGCAAATAAAAAAAATCACTGATGTTGAGCCTCCCTCTCAACAAGGGCTTCATTCTCCACAACTCCAAGCTTATCTCGAAAATGCACAAACTTCACCTTGGAGAGAGGCTTGGTGAGAATATCAGTCGTTTGATCATCAATGCAAATATATATCAGCTGAATAGCTTTCCTCAGTACCATATCTCTGATGTAATGGTATTTGATCTCTACATGTTTTGTTTTGTCATGGAACACTGGATTGACAAATAGCTTCACACAACTTTGATTGTCACAATGAATAACAGTCGGCTCCAACGATTGTCCAAACAATCCTGCAAGGATCTTCCGAAGCCATACTGCTTCTTGAGTTGCTACACACGCTGCAATATATTCGGCCTCTGCAGTGCTTAGAGCCACTGAAGACTGCTTCCTGTTACACCAAGAAATCATGGCAGACCCCAAGCTAAAGCAACATCCTGAGGTGCTCTTCCTGTCAGCTACACTCCCAGCACAATCAGAATCTAAATAGCCTTGCAACTTTAGAACTACACAGGAAGTATATCTCAAGCCATATCCATTGTGCCATGCAAGTATCTTAAGATATGCTTAGCTGCAACTAAATGAATTTGCCTTGGTTCACACATGAACTGACTGAGGGCACTCACTACATAGCAAATGTCTGGTCTAGTATTGACTAGATACATCAACGATCCAATCAACTGCCTGTACATGGTGGGATCAACCAGATCTGAACTAGCTGCAGAATCACTCAACTTCTTCAAATTTGTTTCCATCGGTGTAGCCATGGATTTGCAATCCATCATTCCAAAACTCTTCAAGATATCTATGGTATATTTCCCTTGACTTAGAATAATCTCATTTGGTCTCTGCCACACTTCCAATCCTAGAAAGTAATGCATAAAACCTAGATCCTTCATCTCAAATTCATAAGCTAACTCCTTCTTGCATTTGACAATGAGATATTCTGCTCCAGTAAGAAATAAATCAACATAAAGAACCAAGATTAAAGCCTCACCATCAACTACCTTGAAGTAAAGATTTGAATTTGCATCATTCTTGGAGAAACCCAAGCTCATCAAGTATCGATCAATCCTCTCATACCAAGCACGAGGTGCCTGTTTAAGGCCATACAATGCCTTCTTCAATCTACATACATGAGATTCCTTTCCATGAATCACAAACCCATCTGGTTATTCAATGTACACTTTCTCTTCAATTACACCATTAAGAAATGTTGTCTTTACATCCATTTGGTGTAGCTTCCATCCCTTAGCTGCTACAATAGCAATAATAGTCCTAATGGATGTATAACGAGCAACCGGAGCAAATATTTCCTCATAATCTATTTCCTCTTTCTGAGAGAATCCTCTAGCCACAAATCTTGCTTTGTCCTTCTCAATGCTCCCATCAACTGCATGCTTGATCTTGAAAAGCCATTTAGAAGATACAACTGATTTCCCTTCAGGTCTCGGTACAATATCCCAAACATCATTCTTGATAATAGATTGATATTCTTCTGCCATAGCATCTCTCCATACCTGCTGACTTGATGTTTCCTCAACACTAGAAGGCTCAGACTCAATGATGTGACTCATTAATGTTACATAGCCTGGAAACTTTTGTGGTCTTTTGCTTTCTTTGAATGTGCCTTTAGGCGCTGCAAACTTCTTTGTCTCTTCCATCGTCTGTCTAGCCCATAGAGGTCTCTTTCGACCTATAGCAATATCTCTCGAACCATTAGTGGGTTCTATGGGATCAACTGGATCACTAGCCTCTTCTAGTTCAATAGACTCCCTCTGAATCTCAGGAGTATGATCAACATCCATGTCCTGAGAAGTCTCCTAGTCTTCATTATCTATCTCCATGTATGACCCTTTAGATCTTTTGAATGCAACATCTTCTTCAAAAGAGACATCCCTGCTAATCTCAATCTATTTCTATCCTGGAACGTAAATCTTGTAGGCCTTTGAAGATTCACTGTAACCCACAAATATTCCTTTCTTGCCAAAAGGTTCTAACTTAGATCTCTTATCTTTAGGCACATGAATATAAACAGGCAACCAAAGATTCTCAAATGACTAACCTCAGGTTTTATGCCTGTGAAGGCTTCTTCAGGAGTCATATTTTCCAATATGCAATGAGGGCTTTGATTCTGAATATACACTGCAGTTCTGGATGCTTCTGCCCAAAGGAAGGTTTGTAAGTCTTGATCATGGATCATAGCTTTGGCTGCCTCAACTATGGATCTATTCTTCCTTTCTGCAACTCCGTTTTGCTGAGGATTATATGGAACACAAAACTCCCTCTTAATCCCTGCCTCAATACAGAAATTACGGAAGCCTCCAGAAGTGTATTCACCTCTGTTATCATATCTTAGAACCTTGATCCTCTTTCCAGACAAATTTTCAACTTGAGCCTTAAATTCTTTGAATTTATCAAGTACTTCTTCAGACTCCTTAGACTTCAAAAAGTAAATCCAAGTCTTTCTAGAATAGTCATCAATGAAAATTACATAATACCAAAAACCACTCAAGGATGCCACAAACATTGGACCACACAAATCAGAATGAACAAGATCTAGAATACTTTTTGATCTACTTTCACTACTATGAAAAGGACTCTTGGTATTCTTACCCATTGCACATCCTCTGCAAGTACCATCATGCTCCTGACTGAGTTTCGGAAGGCCGATAACCATCTTCTCCATGGATGGAAGAGCTCTAAAATGAAGGTGAGCAAGCCTCATATGCCATAGCTCACTCGAACTGGTGGAATCATGCAACAATGCTTGAATTGGATGAATAGAAAGTCTATATAGACTCTCTTGCTGAACACTAATCACGCGGGTTGTTTTGATGCTAGAGTTCTTTGGCCAAGCAAGAACTTTTCCTTCAGAGAATGCAACTTGATATCCTTTGTCCTCCAAAGCTGAAATTGATACAAGGTTCCTCTTGATACTTGGTATGAACAAGACACCACTCAAATGAAGAGGGATGCCAGAATCTAGGTGAAGAGAGGTGGCACCAGCACCTTTCATTGAATAGCAAGCATCATCTTCGATTATCACTTGAAGCTTGGTTTCTCTTTCTACCAAATCTAAAAGATGTTCTCTATATCCTGTAATGTGTCGAGAGGCGCCACTATCAATCAACCATGTGCTACTATCAGTTGGAACATTGCTTGATAGGGCAAAGATGAATAGAAATCCCCCTGAGTTATCTCTTGATTCCTTCTGAGGAGAGACATCATCAACATTCGCAATAGAAGCATGTTGCTTTGGTCTAGTTGCACAATCTCTAGCATAGTGACCATACTTGTCACATCTGAAGCATTGAATATGGGAGAGATCCTTCTTCTTCTTTGATTCAGGAGCAAAATCCGATTTCCTGTCTCTATTTCTCTTGAAATTTCCTTTTCTCCCTTCTCTTCCCTTCCTTCTTGAAGTTTGAGCAACAAGAACATGATTGTCTTCATTGTGAGAGCTTCGACCATTACTTCTTGCTGCTAACCTGGATTCCTCTTGAATGCAATCTGCTCTAAGACGATCAAACTTTGGTAACTTAGATCTTCCACTAATACCTTGGATAAAAGGCTCCCAAGATTGAGGAAGACCGTTTAGTGCCAACATGACTAAATCTCTATCTTCAACTATATCTCCAATGGCATATAGTTGATCCTTCAACTCAGTAATCTTCATAAAGAAGGAGATGACTGAATCTCCTTTAGCCATCTTGATGTGATGTAGTTGTTGCCTCAAAGCAAGAGCTCTGCTGGTGTTATTGATCTCATACAATCCTTCCAAAGTATTGAACATATCTCTAGCCGTCTTCAACTTGGAGATAATAGGCACAAGGTGATTCCTTCACGAAATCAATCAATATCTTTTTGGCCTTTGTGCCATTCTTCCTCCATTGTGTTTTCTCAGTCTCATCAGAAGGCTTGGGCACCTCGCTCTCCACGAACTAGAGAATATCATTTTCTTCCAATGCTATCAGAACTAAGAGGTGAAGTTAGATGCACCATCAAGTCTATCTTCAACCTTGAGTCCGTTCACCATTTTCGAAGCTAAGATAGACTCCCTTAGATGAGAAGAAGAGATGAAGATTTCACTACTTAAACAAATCTGATCACGATCTTGCTTAAACCCGCTCTAATACCATGTTAAGTTTTGGGACCAGAAATAATTTAAGCAGAAATAAGACAAATTCAAACAATAGAACACAGCATATACCCTGGGAAAACCCTCCTTCTTGAGGGAGAAAAACCCAACAACAATATATCACCTATATATCGAATAAAATACCAACAATATGCTTTACAATGAGGCCAATCACAAGGCCGGTCTGATATGATGATAATGGCACCACACTAGATGGAAATACACAATCAAAGATGAATATTGAACTTCTTCTCAAGTCGATCTGCTGTAGATATAAATCAAACTCCTGCTGATGCAAGCTCCTTTGAATAATAATAATGATGATAAAGAGAAATGAGATGACTTGTATTTAAACCCATCAAAGTGACTCTTGGTGAAGAGTCGGCCTCCTTCATAGTGAAACGACTTTACCAAGGCTGGCGGACTTTTAAATTTAAGACGGCTTGCATAAAATATAAAATATAAATTAATATATTAAATGAGACGACTTTCTTCAAGCGTTGGCCTCATTCACACAATTATTTGATGAGAGAAAGAATCTCCCGCCGCTACAATGTATCATCAACAGGTGTGACAGGTTACAGGTTCAAAACTCAGAAGAAAGTTTTTTGCTGAAAATCGTGCTTTAAAGAATCTGTTATCATTTTTTGAGATTTTTCCTTTTCTGTCCAAGGCTAGTGGTGTAACCAATTGTTTTGGAAGTTTTGGTACATTTCAGATCCATCCAAGGTTAAGTTTTCATTTTGGAATTTCCCACACATGTTATGGAGACATCATTTGTAATGGGTGCATTATTGGTTGAAACTTGAAACCGACACCCTTATTTTGTATGTGGTCACTTTTATGCCTGCATCACATTCATTAAAAGGGGTTTCAGAGACTTCCCTGATGCATTCAACTGGTAGAATTTAGGTGTCAAAGTGGAGGTTGGAGGACCCAACATTAAGATGAAGTATAATCCCATCTTGGATTAGCTATTCGCTCAGAGATTGGATAAAATGTTCAATGGAGTTGATGCTTTCTTATTTTTCAACATGATTTTGGTTTTCCAATTTGATGTTCTAATGTGGTGGTGTGTTCAGTATTTGCAATATTTTGTTGATTGTTTGCTTTTCAGTTTTTCATGCATGGATGCAGAGCAGGATCGTGGCATGTGGTAAAGCCATTCTGTTTGATAGGTCTTTGTGATCAATCTGCGAGTGGCGTTCTCTTGGCTTTATGTGTTACCATTATATTGTGATAAGGGTAATCCACCAGAGATGTCAGTCATCTAGTTGTACAATGACATATCTTGTTCATGCTTTGATATGGTCAAAAGCGTGTTGTGATGAACTTCAGCATGATTGTATTAGGGAGAGAGTGGATTTAGAGATTGATCGGGATTGCTCAACACAAAGCGTGGAGCAAAGAGTAAAGGATCAAGAGAATGCATACCAAGTGTTACACAAATTGATCAGTGCCAGGACACAGAGGACTGAGTCATAGAGAGGCAGGGTTAGGTAGTTGACTAGATTCGTAGATGCTCCAAATCATCCAGATTTACCTTTTTGGATCAAGGAGGAATTTATTGGATTTTGGGTCCCCTTATGATCAAAAAGTTTTGTATGTGCCTATGTGTAAATAATACTAGGTTGGATTGTAACATATTGTTCTATATATGTGTTACAACTAGGGTGATGTGTTAAAGGCATTGATATAATTATAATAGTTAATGTATTGGTTGGTTAGTCAGGTAAGGTAGTTGCATGGGGAAGTTGAAGAGCTGGCTTTTATAAAGCCTTGTAATGAATTGTAAAACTTATCCCCACGTAATATACTGTTCTGTCATTATTTGTGCCTTCATTGTGTAGTTCTTCATTTTTGTTGTACTTCAAATCCTATAAGATTGGACTGGTATAACAGAGGCATTGCAAAAAGATTATCCCTAAAAAAGTCAGGTGTCCATATCAACCAATCCGTCCAAATATCAGCATTGCGATTATGACCATTCTCCAAATCTTTCAGGCCATAATTTTTTAAAGCAATTTTTGCCATACAAGTGTGGTAAAATTATGTTTCAGATCAGCCCATTCCTGGAATTTTCCTTCCTCTTAACACTCTCACCTTTACTAGCATCAATGGCACCCATCACCCACATCCCAAAATCATGGCCAAGCTTACAACCACCTTTCTAAAGGATGAAGTACATCTCCCCTTATTACAGGAGCATTTTTCTCATCAATTTTCTTTTCCATGGTTTCACTCCCACACCATTACTATAAATGGAGTACCTGGCCCTAATATAGTTGGGTCTTTAGCTATGGCTTAGTCTATATCAGAAATGTCATGTCGCCTTTTTCAATCCATAGTTGTTTAGTGAATGGACTATCAATGTAGGATTAGCAAATCAGATAAGCTGGTAATTACTTTCAGTTTTAAGTTAGAAATATATGTTGCATTTTATGAATAAGGAAGCTGATTACTGTGTCCTCCTATTAAGCAAGGGCTAAGTATTTGTGTCCTTCAGTTAAGCAGCAGTTGAGTCTTTAGTGCCTAACAGTTAACCACTGATCGAGGGGCAGACTGATTAGTTAACTGCCTGCAATTTAGGAGTAATTGCCTGTGATTGTGAATCAAAAGTTTTGAGGGAGAGTTGTTCAATTAACTGCCTACATTTGAGGAAATTAATTCTCAGTTGTTGCTACCATTTGTGGACTGACTTCCCATTATTGAGGATCATTGGGAGCTTGGTCTATAAAATAGAGCATAAGTAAAAAGAGAAGGCACCTTTTGGAAAATTAACAAACATTCAACTCTCATTTCAGCGTTAGTGGGATTACCACAGAAGCTGGGCACATTGGAGACGAAACCATTCCAGCATGAACCTATCACTTTGGGGATGGAAAGCCTCAAGAACAGTACATATCAGTTAGTATAGAGTTTGTAAATTGAGAGTACCTAGTAAGTTGTATTAGATTGGTAGAGTTCCCTTTGAACGTATGTCGTTAGCAAAAAAGTATAAATAATATAAAAAAATATAATTGTTGCTGCAAATTTTGTGTTATTTGTAAATTTAGTAGGGGTCATTACAGTGGTATCAAAGCTGTGATCTTGCCAGCCTGTGAAAGGGGTTTAAAAAGAAGATAGATATCCTTGAAGGATGGGCAGCAACTGTTCATCAATCTCCTCACTCAGAATTTGCAGATGCCTGGACCAAACCATGCCACTATGCCTCCAGGTAATGGCGCACAAAGGGAATCATCATCTTCAGCAGTGAACCAAAACACTCCATGGAAATCAATCACAGGTACTAGACTATCACAAATCACTTTGCTGCAAATATTTTTCAACAACTTTGAGGAAAAAGGATGAGTTTCAAATAGAACTGAATTTTTTGATGATGAATCTAATGAGGAGGATATGACAAATGCCAAGTACAGACCTAACTGTTGGTAGATGGTCAGCACTCCCCTCAGGATTTGTGACATGGCTTAACTGCCTCTTGTGGATCCATTAACTCTGGCGGTTGTATCAGACATTAAAAGGTCAACCTTTTGGTACAACGGCAACCATGGGGCCAACAACTGGTATCAGAGCCAAAGGTGCCAGGTTTGAATCCCCTCGGGTAATGCTGAGGGGGAGATTGTTAGTAGATGGTCAGTGCTCCCCTTAGGATTCGTGACATGGCTTAACCGCCTCCTGTGGATCCGTTAACTCTAGCAGATGTATTGGACATTAACAGGTTGACCTTTCGGTGCAACGGCAACTGTGGGGCCATCACTAACAATAATGAAGAAATAAGAAATCATTCAAATGGATATTGCAGGGACAAAAAAATTCCTTCAAATGCAAAACCATGTATGTGACAGAACTCTTTGTATTGCTAAACCAGCAGATCTAGCAGTTGAAGATGGTCAACAAAAAACAAAGACAGAACCATAATGATGGAGCTGCAGAGCAAGATGTAATGGAAGTAGATGCTGCTCCACAAAACCAAATTCAGGACAAGAATAATAGAGTTTCAACCAAAGAGAGGCTTCATAGTTCATACAATAGCACTAAGGCAGATTGCACATGTTGCTTTCTTTAAGCTTAAAGATAAACAATCCTTAGCTTCTCAGCAGGGCCTCAGCAAAAAACTGAGGGCAAAAGTATTGAAGACATTAATGCCAAGTGCTCAGTAGAAAAAAGAGCAGCAATAGCAGCTTGGAAGGAAAAGCTTGCTGGAAGTGGAAAATCCGCTTCTCTAATTAAATAGGAAACTGTGCAAGATGAAGACCTTAAAACCCACGCTTTATCTCCTCCACTTGATGAATTGTGCTTGAGCGTCTTGGGCAAACATGTTGAATTCATTGAGTCGCTGGAAGGAATCCTTAATGTAACAAAGAACAAAATTTGTTGAGCTAAAGATGAAATAATACCAGTAGGCATAGTATGGAGTGTTGTAGGATGCTGATTGGGGATCTGCTGACACACTAGATCAGCTTTCTTTGTTTAAGGGAAAGCAAATTCCAGAAAGGAGGATTTGACATGTCCCCTTTTTCAAGATAGGGCTATTTAGTGAATGGACTGCCAACGTAGGATTAGCAATTAGACAAGCTGGTAGTTTCTTGTAGTTTTTAATTAGAAATGTATCTTACATTTTATGAATAAGGCAGCTGAGTCTTGTGTCCTCCAGTTGAGCAGTGGCTGAGTATTTGTGTCTCTCAATTAGGCAATGGTTGGATCTTTAGTGCCTGTCAGTTAATACCACTGATTGAGGGGTGGACTGAAAGTTAAGTGCCTCCAATTTAGGAGGAATTGCCTATGATTGCAGATCGACATTTTTGAGGGAGTGTTGTTCAGTTAGCTGCTATGTTCCACCAAGTTTCCAGTACTGGGGGACGGCAGGACAGCGGGACAGCGGGACAAGATTTTTTTAGGGGATTTTTCTTAAGACAAGTGCATTATATATATCATTAAATATGGAAATCTATTATGACATCGTGTTTTTTAACACAACATACCACTTTTGGGATATTTTATTCTATGTTCATTACTACCCACATTATATACCTTAAGTTTGCAGGTATGGCAAATGGGTTTGTTATTAGCGTTGATCTGTAATTTCTATTTATGTGTTTGTTCAAAATGTATCTGAAAAGAGGTTTGTGGGATGGATAATCTATTTCCAGGTACACAGGAATGAGGGGGCATGGTGGATTCCCAAGCTTATTTGTCATCCCCTCCCAACAAGAAAAATTAAAAATAAATTATACTATTAAATATGTCATAAGTTTATATTGGTGTAATTTTTAATTTTTAATATTTGTTTTGTATTTGGGGATTGATTTATAGTCCTACTCTATATTAGATAGAGATCAAACTATATTACCTAGTGTATGATTTTGACACCGTTCTGGTGTTTGTATTAATGAAAGTAACCATACAATCTGTTGTAATATAATTACTGTTCCATCTAGCATTTGTAATTTTCATTCAAGGAAGACAATTCAGAATTGTATAGCAATGTTCTAATTTTCTGCTGGTAATTGATATCATGTCACAAGAAAGTTAAAGCGTATCGAATGAATGGTGTATGTGTCTATCTAGTGCTGTATGCAAGTTGCTGAGTGTGAACAAGAAGTGAATTTGTTTGTAATTTTGTAACAGAAAGGAGTGTATGTAAATCAACTAAGATGCATGCGAGAAAGACAAAAGTGATTTCCCCTAAAACCACAATGCAGAAACATTTTTTAATTTTTGGACTGTTTTTTTAATGTTTTAAGTTGCTGGAAAAAAGGGGACAGCCAGCCATCCCCTTGGTCCCCAAGACATCCCTTGCATTTGGGAACGTTCAAAAAATTAAACACATTTTGGGGACGCCTGGGAAACGTCCCCTAGGCGTCCCCTATCCCCGAAACGTCCCCTAGGCATCCCCTGTCCCCAAAACGTCTCGGGTACAGGTATGGGTATGGGGGGCAAAAGTCTAAGGGACGCATCCCCATGTACCACTGGTTAGCTGCCTACATTTGACAAAATTAACTGTTAATTAGTTGCCACCATTTGTGGACTGACTTCCCATGATTGAGGTTTGTTGGAAGCAAGGTATATAAACAAAGCATAAGCAAGAAGGCACCTTTTGGAAAACTAACAAACATTCAACTCTCATTTTAGTGTTAGTGTCATTGCTACAGCAGCTAGACACATTGGAGACAAAACCCTTCAGTTGTGAACCCTATCATTTCGGAGACAGATGCCCTCAGGAGCAGTATATATCAATTAGTATAGAGTTTGTAAGTTGGGAGTGCCCAGTAAGTTGTATTAGATTGGTAGACTTCCCTTTGAATATATGTTGTTAGCAGAAAATTTAAAAAATATGAAATAGTATAAATGTTGTTGGAGTATTTTGTGTCTGTTATTTTATATTTGTGCATTTAGTAGGGGTTGTTTCAAGAAATTTCTACTGTGTAACCCCGCATCAGAGGGCAGGGCAGAGAAGCCACTTTGGCTTCACAGCCCTGTGATATTCCTCTATTCCATACTAAGACTCTAAAAACAAGAAATATCTTATACTTCATACTAAGAATTTAAGAACAAGAAACATCCTAGCCCCTTTAGCCTGAAAGGATTATACTTACATTTGATATGAAGGCTAGAAAATAAGGGGTTGATGAACTAATCTATGGATCCTCAATAACTTCTTGTTTAGTCAAGTTTGGTACATCTCTTGGTCTAAGTAGCTCAATCGTTGGGTTCCTGCCATCGTACCCGATTGCTAATCATTTCAGAATCCAAATCAGGTTCGAATCGTTGTGGGTACCATCTGGAATCAGAATTTCTGCCCTCGAAACGATTCCGTCAAAAGCCTGTGATTCCAGACGTTTCAGAGCATGACATGGAGTTTCTGGACTGATTCCAAACCAATTCGTGAAATAAAATAAATCCTAAAATCCACTACCGCCGTGTTTCATTTCGTTGAGCCGCAACATCGTTTCTCCCTGGGTGTGGAGCGTTGTTGCTAAGCGCACGTTCATGAGCAACTTTATCTACATTTGATTTTTTTAGGTTATATGATATTATTAATATGATAGATTATAATAATATCGTAATAATCAACTAATAGTATTAGATTATTAATAATATATATTATAGTTAGAATGTATTAGAAATTTAAAATTAATAATAATATATATTATTAATAATATAGATTATAGAATAATAGACTTATAGTATTAGAGTCTTAGGCTATAATAATATATATTAATATTATTAATAGACTAATAGTATATAGATTATAATTTGTATAAATAATAATATTATAGATTTTATTAATAATAGATATTATTTATTATTATATTATAGATTTATCATCATAATAATATTATATTATAGATTGTATAATAAATTAATAATAATATATATTATTAATATTAATAACATAGATTATAGAATATTCAATATATGTTAAATTTTAAATATATATATATATATGAATATTTTATTACATTTTGTACAAACGTACCTGATTCCGTACCCAACCCCCAAAAAAATATGTCGTACCGATGTACCATATCCATGTACCTGTACCCGTGCCCGTACCCGATTCGGCAACTTAGCTCTTGGTTGATTATATACTCATGACAAACAGTTGAAAGAGTTTTCTTGGTCATTATTGTCCATTTCTTAAAAACTATGCATTGCTCAATTTATACAAATAAATAAAGCTCTTAACTGTATCTATGAGTTATTTTATTTGTGATAAGTATTCTTTTTCATTTGGTTGCGTATACTTCCATTTCTATTTGCTATACTGTATCAATATAATTGTTATCTATTTTAATTTCGGTCAAACAAAGCTTTGGTCACCTCAAGCTCCAATCATCATTTAATTAAGACTGTTGCTTAGTCTCTTAGGCTGCAAAGTCCTCACTCAGAAAGTGAGTCTGGCTTCTTGAACTAGGAGCACGAGACAAGTGTAAGAAGTGTCAATTAGTTAATAGGTGGAAGTGGTGACTCCCAATGGAAATCTAATTCCAAGTGTGGTGAATAGTGATTAACAACTACAGATCAAGGTTGTTGAAGACACAAAGGAGTAGGTTGTAGGAATTGCTTAAATTACAATATGTGTGTTTAGTTTTGTTGTTCAATGTTTGAATGCGAAACAGTTCTACTAGAGAAAGAGACAAAGGCACACTGAAGTTGGAAGTGGGGAAACTTGAATCGCCACCACGCATTTTCTTTAGAAGAGCAAGAAAACAAAATAGAAGCAGAAAGGCGATCTCACCTTCTCCTGACAAGCAGACACTGCCCAAATTCTATGACAACAAGGTTCATCCTACCCAACATTGTCCTACATGTGAAACCATACAAACTAAAGATAGTCAATTGGATGAAACCTGGCAGCTCCAATCATAGCCAGCAATCTCAAGGGGTTAACCATGAATTGGTCCAAAGAGAATATGAGAGGCTACTTTGACACATGAGATAAGTTTAGAAAGAATTTGTTACAGCTCTAACCTTACACAATCCCAAAGGCTCAATGAGGCCAACAACCTAGAAATTCTAAATTTAGAAATGACTTGATGAAAGGTAATGCAAGCCATAGATCAGCTGCTCCATTTTGCCCAATAATATGCAACCACAAAGAACCAGTAGCTTAGTGATGGAGCATCCCAGCAAGTACATGGGAGATCCTAGATTTGAGTCTTATCTATTCCATGTAAAAAGACATGGTATCAAAACCAAAAACTAGGAGCCTCAAACACCAAAGCACATTTGTCTTGGAAAAAAGCAAGCCAGACTCCAAAGAAAAAAGGGTTTGCTAACTACAAGGACCAGTAGTTTAGTAGTAGATCCCAGCATGTACATAGGACTTGTGAGGTCCTAGGTTCCAGTTCTATGTGGCTCATTTAAAATGATCACTTCACAAAGAAAGAAGAATATTATTAATAAAAACCTAAGTTACCGGTTCGGGTTCACGTTCGCGTTCACGGGTTCAGGCAAATTTTTTTGGGGGGTTGGGTTCATTTTGGATTCATTAATACAAAAACATATAAAAATTATATATTGATATAATATCCATTTATATAAATAAAAATATATTAATATGATTAAAATATAAAAAATAATAAATAAATATAATATGTATTAATATTAATAAAATTATTTAATGCAGTGTCTAAGAACATGACTCAATGTTGGAAGTTGGAAGGTGTTCTTAACCACATCAAGGAGCTGCTAGGAAAATTCGAAGTTTATACCATCGGGCACATATACCGTGAAGCCAATGCTGCTGCGGATTTCTTAGCAAATCTTGGAGTGTCGCTGGGGAGGGATCCTTCAGAGGTGGTCTTCGACTCTAACTCTATTCCTGAGGACCTACTTGCATGTATTCATTCTGACAAGCACAAATAACTGATGTAAATCTATGTATTGGCCTGTGTGGTTTCAACTATCTCTTTGGCCATATGGCTGATGTATTCATTCTTCGGGAGCTACCCTCTTTTTTATTTGGTAGCACTTACCTACACCAAAAAAAAAAAAAAAAAAAAAATATTAATAAAATTATAATTATAGCTTTTATTAATATTTATAGTATAATAATATTCATATTTATATTAATATATTTAAAAATTAATTAACATTAATTATTAACAACTTTAATTAATATTCAAAATATTCCTAATTCGTTTTATTAAAAAATTTAAATTATTAATAAATATTATAATATAATATATAAATAGTAAACATTGATAATATTTTAATATAATATAAATATTATTTCCATATGATATTAAATATGAAAGATCACGTAAAAATATTAAAATTTAAATAAAATTGTATTAAATATAAAACATTAAAATTTAAATATACCAATATATTATGTTAAACTTTGGTGATGGCAACAGAATAGTCGGGTGCACGGCCGACAGAGTTAGTGATAGAGGTGGTTGTAGTTGACTGGGCGACAAGAGTTTAAATAGCAAGGTAAGTGTTGAACCGTGCTCTCAAACAATGCATGAAGCAAAAGAGTAAAATTGTCGAGAATCTCCTTGTCCATGAGTGGGTTCTCTCTTTCATCTTTGAAGGTGATCAGCACAAAGATTAAATAATGATTGCTAGACACTCTGCCTGACCTTAATTCGATTCTTCTATTTTCTATTAAAGAAGAGAGAATTTGATTGATGATGGACTTTGCCTCGAACGCTTTGCGAAAATGACTTCCTAGAAAGTCAAGCAGAAGAGACAAAGATCCAGCAACTAATGGAGTCGCATTCTTTCAAAATCATCATTCACATCGAAAAATAGACTGCATCATCGTGAAAAGATAAGTTCTCTCACCAAAGGAAGCATCTTTACTGTGATTTCCACTTCCATCTCTGGATTTGCCCATTTACCATTTTCCATTGGCCCAGCCCCATTCCACCTTCTCTTAGTCTAGTCGAGCATTGGGAAGGCCTTGATTCCTCAACATTGGTGGAGCCGCAAATGAAATGGAATGAAAAATAAATAAAAAATATCCCTCAGGTCCGTTGCAAGATCAAGAAAAATGGTTCTCAATTCGTTTTGGGTTCGTCCAAGTCCATTCAAAACAAACACAGGTGTTTTTGCGAACCTTGTCTGGACCCAAGTCAAACCGAACCCAAACCTCAAACCCGGGCCAAACCAAACCAAGACCTGCCACCTATGCTGAGCGAACCAACAACGTAGATAAAAACTATTAACAAAAGAGATAGATTCCTATGTGCACACTCTAAACTTCTAAAGAGTTGAGAATATTTATAAATTTCATATGGATGTTCCATATCTCATGGTAGATCAATCAAAGCATTCAACTTTGGAGAGATCACCACATTGGTAAATACTGGAAAGAAGAGTATGGAATGATTGGCATCTACATAAGTGTAATGTCCCCAATCATACAACTCTACAAAATGGACGATTTATCAAACATGTGCAAGCTGAAACAATAATCAAATGACCAATGTAGATGCCAAACCCTTGCTGATTAGCAAAAAGGCAATATTGCAAACCCTTGTAAATCAAACTTACACCTTTTAAACAGCAAATTTAAACCCTCATATGCCTACACATCCTCAAATGCATCATACACAACAGATCTGAATTGTAAGTCTCAAACATTTCAAATATGACTGCTAATTTATGACTGATTTCTTATGGACAGAGATATCATTCACCAATGTTTATCTGAAACCCTTGTACACTAAAATTAACCAAATATGTGAGTGGAATTGGATAATGAGTTGCTGGAGAAATTATGACAGCAACAATAAACATGGAAACACCAAGAAACCTAAATCTGTTTTTTTATTTATGATAACCAATGTAATCAGCAATAATGTATGCAACAGCAACAACAAACCCTCATAAATTACTCCTATTAGTTCTGCAAATGATCTGAAAATGCCATTCAACCAACCAATAAAATATATTCATCTGATTTGCTTGCAAATATTAATCAATCCAAACCTCCACAAGCTGAGATGTTCAATACACCACTTTAGCGGCATTGTAGCAAGCTGGAAATGACTTCAAATCACCGTAGAGACACTATAGCAAGCTGAAAATGATTTCAATCTATAAGCCAAAGTGTGATCCTTGAATAGAATCACTTGAAATGGAGATGAGGCTTTTCATCCCCAAATCCAACTATCGAAAGCCAAGAGGGTTTTCGTCCTCTAGATCTCCAACACCAAGGGTTTTGTACTTGAATATTTTAATCTCCAAAATGGAAGGAATAATGAAATGACAAAATCGGATGATTTGCTTTGTGCCTTGACCTCTCTTTTATAGTTGTCTTTTTCGGGTCTTCCATTTTATTTTATTTTATTATAATTTACTTTTCCCTCCAAGTATTTAAAAATACTTTTAATCACGTCCAGAAGTCTCTTTTTGAATTACATTTTGAATAAAGTGTAAAAAGCACTTTTTAAACATTATATAGGACCTAAATAATATTTAAGTGGCCAAAAGTGATCAGGCCCACTTAAAAATATTATTAGTTCTTTAGTTTTGGAAAGGGGACATGACAACAAGAAACTAATAAAGTATTTAACATTCTGAGGTAGGTTTTAAAGGATTGGCTGATGCACCATTGATAATCTGAAAAACATTTTGGAACCCCCATGATTTCAGTTTCCAATTTTGTTTCCAAAAGTGAAGCACAAATGCTATTGAAGATTTTCCCCTCTTCTAAACAAGTAAGGTAATCACAAAAGAATTTCCACATTTTGGCATTTAACATGTTTCTTTCCATTACTTTCATAGCTGCTACTTAACAATGAGCCACCTGCCAAACTCTCATCACAAAATGTTACTCAGGTTCATTTGAGCCACTCTCTCCAGCTGGCTTGTCATGTCAGGTAACGTTCCAAATATACAAATTGCTCCATTACTCTTATTGTATATTTGTCAGTCTGCATGTTCCATCATTTATTTGATATTGAGGTTGGCTATAAGCCATAACCACCTATATGTCAGTATATATTGTCATTCCAGTGCGCATCTTTTATCATAAATATAAACAAACTTCCCCAATGTTATTTCCAGTGCATGTTCCGATGTTTGACTATTATTTATGTAAGTATTCTAAGTTCTAACAGTGTTTCTCTGATTTTCAAGGACAGGCAGATGCAGTTTCAAGGACAACAACAATTTTCCTGAATTTAAGGGAAAGCAGCACAGTTATTGAAAATTTGAAATAATTGATCTAAAAGCAACTAAAATATAAAATGTAAATACCATATCCTGAATTTGTAACAACAATTCTCCCCCATTTAGCTTTCTACAGGTTTTTAGCATTTTTATCTTAAAAAGATATCTTGTTTAAAAAATTTATGTACCAAATGGAGCAGTCTGTCTAGTCCTGAAAATGGGGACATACCCTTCAAGTCCCCAAGTCCCCAGGATGTCTAGGGCATTGTGGACATCACCGGCACTGCCAGGGATGCATCCCCCGAGAACACTGATTCCATCATATTTAAGAGGGTACCTCAGATAATTTCCAGTGAGTGGACTGACAAAGTAGCTCATTCCATAATCCTTATCCTAAGAGTCCTCTACATTCACAGCTTTCTGGCAAGAGGTCCAAGTAAGTCTAATTTTATTTGAAGAAATCCAAAAGTGTGCAATTTAAGAGAAGACCACCCATAATATCTAACCCTTATTTGTAAACTTAGAACCAATTTGACAAAGTACTGATGACTGGAACTTCCATTGTCGATAGCAAATCAAGAATATATACCCTACAATATAAAAAAAAAGAGCCTCTTCAAAGGGAAAGGAATGCACCATTAACACAAGATAACTGGTGATGGTGGAAAAGATGGTTTCAAATAGCCGTCACTTCAAATTGCAAAAACCTGCCTCCCAAGGAAAAATTGTAAGTTGCTGGTAAGGTTACAAGTTCGGATAAGAGTTCAGGGTTTAGATACAATGGCTTTCCATTTTATTTGGACCCCAAGTACAGTACAACTTGAGTACATCCATACAAAAACTATCAGCAACAGTTTACTTGTGTAGTTTACTTTATGTTTTTAATTTTATTTTCTTTGCAATTTTTGCTTTTATCATGACTATCCCACCTAGACCAGCACCATTTTTCAATTATGTTTGATTATGACAGTTACCCAGAAACCAAGAGGTAATCAAAGCAGTACCACTATTAGAACAATATCAGTACGGACACCAGGCTTCTAAAGTTCTATGAAGAAAAGGTCACTGTCTCGCTCTTCTCATATTAGAGTGGTGGAATAAGAAGGCAATCATTGTTTCACAAGGAAACTCACAGGCATCCATCTTGTTTACAGTTTGTCTTCAACCTATGGTATTGCTGATTCTTTTATGTTATATTTATGAATCTAGTCTATAATTGATATATCAGTGCCATCCAAAGTAACTAGACTTGCCTACTGAGGACTGATTCTAATTCCAAAACCAACCATAACTTCTGAATATTTCGTCAAATATTTATAATTTTTCATCGGTTCTTAAATATAGTGATTATAATTTGTTTTCAAAGAGGTATTTTAGAATCTCTAGATTCAATAGATAGATAATATATAAGATATATAGACATAATCAATCCATTAGCGAATCCTAAAATTTTCTACAGTACCATTCCCACTCCCAAACCACCACCGCACTTTTGGTGACCTTTGTTGACATCACATGATTACCTTCAATCTATGGTCTGGTTCAATAACTTGAAATTAGCAATCAAGCCATTTTGATTCATATTGAATTGTCATGCAATTTTCACGCTAATTAAACAAATGTTTAGTAATTTACCCAAAAAGGAAAAATTTATAATTAAGATTGAATTACCATATCAATCTTACACCAGAAATCAGAAATGTACTATTCAAAATTGGCTGAATAACCATTTAATGAATGTGGGGTATGAATAGAATGAGATGAATTCAGCAAACAGTAACCCTATTTTTTGTGAATTCTTCCTTAAAAATTTCTTGCTCATGTAGCATCTCAAAGAATTGAAACCCTTATAGATGAAATCTGACCTTCAACTTACAACTTACTAAAAAGTAAAATACAATCAATCTACAGCTCAATGAGATCAACAAGAGACAACTACAAGAATGTTTGAAAACATTATGAGTTGTATCTTGTAATTTGTTGTTGATTCCAAGATTTTATGTAGATAATCTGCATGTTATGCTTGCATATTGAATCTATTCCATGACTCTACATTTTTAATTTAGAGTCTCAAGCAAAGTTAACCTAGATGACACCTTAAATGACAAAATACAAAAGGATTGAGGATAATCTATTATCCTAACTAAAAACTAGAAAATAATGAACTATGAAAACAAATCTTGAATAACTTGGAATCCATCCAATTAATGGTTCTCCTCATTGGCAAATGCACACTGTAAAAGCTTGCGATGATGGTGATTTCATTGGATTCAATAATATAAAATCAAAGGAGATGACCATGCTTGTTAAGTACATATGACAACTGTACTGGACATATCCAATCGCTTGAGATAACCATTCTGTCATTCATAGTTCTTTCTTTTATGATTGTCTTACTAAAATACTACTGTAAGTTTGTTTTCCCTTTTCCTGTTGTTTTCCCATTTCTTGTAGATGTCCCTGCTTCCAATAGTAACATCCAAGTTCACATGCCTCTTACTTTATGTAACTGTGGTTAAACATGAGAATCCTTTTATCCCTCTTTTAACTTCAAGGGGTCATTGACATGGGAAAAAAGTATTATTTTCACTTTGCAGAAAATGTCCCATTAAATTTCTTAACTATAGTTTCTCAAGATTCTAAACAAGATAACAAGTTTTATCGGATGGAAGTATAGAAATGTTGGTGAGGAAATTATACACATCTTTTCAAGCTTGCATCAATTCAAGCAAATATCTTACCGCCGCATCAATATTTGCTGGTGATTCATCATTCGGACTGGACAACATTGATATGATGCTTAAGAGGATGGTTTCTACCTGCAATTGTCATCCATATTTTAGACACAGATTACAAGAAAGTATTAATGAATTCCTCCTTTGAGGCTTTACATATACTGAAGTTCAACCTAACTAATACATTGTTTTGTCAGGAAGATGTACCGTGTGTACTGGTGACCACCGCTCACTCGCTAACTCATAGCCATTTGGATCATCTCCTGGTGCATGGAGGATTGATATGCAAACTCGTCCATCTGGATATACTGCAAATACAGGACAGTCTGTCAGGAATGATAATATTATTTGTGGACAGCCCCATACAAGTATGAATTTGGTGGTATAATGTAACATCCCACTAACACTTGCAATGAATGACAGAAAAAGCAAGACTTGAATTCCATGACCAGTACTTTGCAAGTTGATTATAAAACATTTTCTACCAAATCCCTAAACAAAATCCATCTAAGACTAAAATCAAACACCATCTAACCATTAGGATGCCACATCTCTGATGTGAACCTCACGGAAGGTGGGCTATTTGGATAGTTGGGCGGAAAACTCATGATTGCATTAAAATATCCACCTTCACTGCACCCACAAAAGAAACCAATGTTTAAACACAGTCAAGTGTTATGGGCTACTTATAACTTCTCGGATTCATCTCAATCATGTAAATAATAAACCAACCTTTGCAGCATTCTTTAACATTAAAGAATACATATAAACTCTGAGATATGCACTGCACTCAACAGCATTAGAAGCTAAAAACATATAGCCATGACACATAGAATGACAAAGATCCAATGCCTGCTGTTGGGAAAACTCAAAGCACAATTAAGAATTGCTAAGAAGAATTCTTGATTAAAATACAGACGTACTACAGTGTATCTGGTGGTCCAATAATTGTTACGTTCCATTCAAAGATATTGGAATCATCCACAAGTCCAGCTGAGAATCCATCCAATGGATTCCTTGACAATTCTGCATAAAACAGTAACCACGAATAATCTGCATCAGTATATCAATAAAGGAAGAGAACTTTAAATTAAACACATGAATAACAACACCCTTATACAGAAAAAGAAAAAGAAATTTAAAAAAAAAGTATGAGAATGAGGTTGGAATTTTGATCCTACCAAGTTATCAATTCCACAAATAACAGCTTGACAGGTTGAACTGTTTCAGAAAAAGATTGGTAAATTATATAGAAAGCTTTGCTTCTCATGACTTCCTATGCTTTTTTAAATTTAATGTGAAAATTTTATGCATTTGTCCATAATGTCTGGTGCTAGTAGATGCTTTCTGCATATAAAAAAGATGTAGCCCAACTCTTGTTGACACAAATGCAACACTGTCATCAGATTTTCTGTGCACTATTTAAGTGCAATGTCCTTTACAATTCAAGAATATGCTCTAAATGCAGATGATATGATCAAGAGGGGAGGAGTCCTTAGTAATATAAGCACCAAAATAAACAATATCAATAGAGGCACTTTCCCAGAAAAGTAACATGTCTGATTACCAGAAAATTACATGCATATCTATGCAGTGCCCTCTATAGATAGAGTAAATTGATGACACAGAAGATACCCTTCTGACAACTGCGTGATGACCTTTAATGCAGTCTTCAAGAAAACAAGACAAAAGTCAATGGAAAGTAACTCTCCTATTTGGGTTTTGGCCCCAGGGTTTCAAGCAATGTTGAGAAGCACACTCCACAAGAAGATTGGGAACTTATGCAGGATATACTAAGGCTTTAATTCAGAAAAGCAAAAATAACCTGATAGAGTTAAACTAACAGCCATTTGGTTAGAATATAGCACCCAGTACATAAGGCTACGTTGATTTTGATTTGGAAATGGTGAGGATGAGGGCTCATATGCCTTTATTTGGATGCCCAGATTAAAAGCTTGACTGCAGAGAAACTCTCTAGTGGGGGATATTTAAAAGCTACCAACATCCCATATATGACTTATAAGTGTAGGCCGAACAACCCAGACCTGTCAAAGGTAAAATCCCACCAGTCTCACTTCAACATATACAATAGGCAAGGTGAATTGCCCTGTACAATTGGGCATGTAGATAGAAAGGTAAAGTTAACTGTTCAGGTTCAAAATAAGTGAGCACACCAACTTGGTATATGATACCCCCTTGAGAACAATAGGACATTTATAACTTGGATTTCTTCAAAAATCAATCAAACATCACCAATCCACCTACACCAGAGATAAAGTAAGGGTATTTATACACGATACCTTTCTCAACTACCTTGAACAATCCCACTTTAGAATGGGATTCAGCATAAACCCAAATCAACCAACACACCCAAATAAACCCAAGTAAGTAAAAAAGTTACCTGCTATTCAAATCAGCCAAAAGGAAATAAAAGATGTGTGCATAGAAAAAACTTTACCTTTGAGTTGCTTCTTCAGCAGAAGACTGGCCTGACCTTCTCCCATCCCTCCTCAGACCCAATTCTTTTCACTTCACTGAATTGGAAAATAGTCCTCTGGAGAAAATGATCACTGTGATTCCGCTGTCTTTTTCCGATCAAAAGGGAAAAAGATACACCCTTAATACACCACATCCACTTGATGATCTGAGCTTGTTCCAATCTTCATTTTGCTCTTGAACTGAACCAAGAATAAAGGGGCGCGGTGAAGTGGGCAGCAGAGCAAGGGGAGGAAAGGGAATAGAATCAGACGCGAACAACCACATCGAATGAAATAATTTGTTAGATTTTATGGAGGGGAATAATGATTATTTTAGGGAAATTTTGAGAGAATAAGAAAAAGGGGATCTTACTACAAATAATAACCTTGTTTGCATAACCATGCACACTTAGGTTTTCATTTTATGTTTCTTAGCATCCAATTTAATCTGACTTCTTAACCAACACTGATAAGCTAATTTCATCGTTATTGAATATAACTGATTCAGATTTATAAGGGCTTTATTATCTAGAAGTTTTTAGATGGAATCTATTACTTTTTAATGATGAGGTATCAAGGGTATGTCAAGAATTCATATTTAAGGGTATCATTGTAGGTCATTTTGATCATCAACTAATATATGTTAAATCTTAGAGTAAAAACTTGTCCACAAAGAAGAAAAAAATCAAGGGTCAAATCTATATCTACATGGTCAAAACTCCATGTATAGTTTTAACTTGACCATCACCAAACTAAATGTGAAATGAATAGTTAACTCTTCCACTTTCAATTTAGTACAGGGATCTTACAATGCCCCAAATTTTACACTTGGACATTAGTGGGTAAAACTTAGACAAATAAACTGTTCACATTACAATTGTAACAATCTCACACTCACACACATGATGTTGTTGAAACTGAACACCATTGTGACTAACGCACATGACTACACCACAAAGTGCATGAGACATAAGGTCAATGCTCACTAACACAAAATATCACAAGTAGTTCAAGTCTTACACAAATCATGGAACAATGTCAACATGATGAGAAGCGAATGAGATAAAACCCCTTCACAACTAGCAATATAGTGCTCAACTCACATCATGGACACCAATGACATGCTAGAATGAAAAGAACTAAAGCATGTATGAGATTTCATCTCCAACACATTCAAGCCCTTAACGAACACCCAAGGATAGATTCACAACACTCAAAATTCCTCTAAAACAAGCCATGAATGAGGCACATATCTCCTAAACAAGTGAAGGGCTAGTCCTAGGCAAGCCTAAAGCAACCTACACAATACATGGCATAGCTTTCAACTTATGAGATACTAAAGAATGGTTTGAAAGAACTAAAGACAAAGAGCTTAAGCCACATGTAACATACCCCAAAAAGTAACTAGGATTTTTTTTTTAAAATTCACAATAAAATTATATATATAGTCATGTTATAATCCATGAAAATCAATAATACATCAAATAAATATGTAACTCTCATAAGTACATAATAAGTTAATCCAAATATACAAAGAGATCAAAATTGTAACCCTCGAAATGATAGTAAATATAATAATCCATAAGCCAATGCCACAAGTACGAGTGGCCATGTAAGTGCATCATAATTACCTACTCGAGGGATACCAAGCCCAACTATTTAAGTTAATTTCTCTGATATTTTGGCACTAATGTGAAAGATTTGAACCAACCATGAGGATGTTCTCTTTCCTACCAACCATCAATCTAGCAATGAAGAGTCCATCCAATAATCCAAGAGTGTGGAAAGTGTGTACAATGCTAATGATTATCTAATAATTTATTAAATCATTGCATGTAGCCATTCATAGAGCCATATTATGCACACACAAGATCACAACATCAAATATGAAACCCATGAACTTACA
This sequence comes from Sequoia sempervirens, assembly GCA_007258455.2. NCBI lineage: Eukaryota > Viridiplantae > Streptophyta > Pinopsida > Cupressales > Cupressaceae > Sequoia > Sequoia sempervirens. Next base: position 10,059,796 of record VDFB02000007.1, on the reverse strand, counting down.
AACACTCATACAATACAATCACTCATCATATGTCACTCAAGAATATAGAATATATAACAATATAAGTAAGTCATCCAGGATAATAAGTACAACAAGGACACTAAAATTGAGCATAACGAATATACAACCACAACATAGACATAAAGTCCCAAAAAATCATCTAGTTGCTTCTCTCTATCGTGTAGTGTACTCAAGTACCACTACCTCACATAAGATAAGAAGGTTAACTATACTAATTCATAAAGCACCCTACCCCAAGGTAGAATAGTATACATGCCAAATAATAGACCATGAGACTTTAGTTCAAAGATCTCTTAGCTAGTAACGACGGATGGCATTATAAATGCATTAACAACCTAAGGACCTTCTACTATCAAGAGCATTCTACTTAATTGTGATGTGGTTCTTACAACAAGATGAGAAAGCTCAAACTTGGCCAAATTTCTTAAGGAGAGATGTCTACATGTTTTGGAATGAATCAGAGAAGATGATGCTATGATGTATCCATCCAAGATAAGGACATCCAACCACTCTTATTCCTTTGATCTTGTCACTGCTAATGGAAATCAAGGTATCAACCATCCTAATCCATAGGATAATTATGAGTCAAAAAGATTTGATTAAATCCCATAACCACTAATTATTATTACTTCCTTGATTTTACAAGTAGAACCATGACACAAAGGATGTCTAGTGAATACAATGGTTAACTAAATTATACTTAATTCTTATATTATCAACACAAATAGATAGTCACTAAATCATTAATATCTCGTCATTTATAAACTGGGTACAAATCATTTTTCTTGTGAATTTAAATAACCTGTATGTACACCTTCCCTAAAAAATTTAGAGAAATTCAATTTTAAAAACTAAAGACACAAGAGATGTAACATACTAGTTTTTTTGTATTAGTTTAACCATTTTTAAATAATATATAATTACCTATTGGGATATGCTACACCACATTATGGCATCCTTAAAATCACAAAACTTCTATATTTATCTTACAAAAAAGGCACTATTCAAATGTAAGCATTCATCTACTCAAAATACAACAATGGGACATGCAATCACATGCAATTATCAAGTTTGAACATTGATGATATAAATATATATTATGGATTTCTATATATATTCACATCTAAAAATACAACATAGCATGATTAATCTATTATTTTTCCTTCACAAGTACACATTAGGATATACATGCAATCATGATATTTCATTTCAAAATAAGATTTGATTTCAACATAAGTCATAATTCTTACACAATGACAAAGAAGAGATCACATCCCAAACATGGATGGATTACATTCCAATATAAAGACAATGTACATATACAATCACCACTTTTCTATGCCTTACGTAAATTCACCAATAACCATATATTATAACTCTTTCAAATATAACAAATTATAATAATTCAAGATAAAACGATTGAGAGATGAGATCCCTAAATGCTCTCCAAGATGTGCCCATTGTCAATTAGAATCGCACCTTGCTAAACCTGTTGTTCAACATTTTATTGAACACATGAGATTGATCTTCAAGTGTGGGACCCTTGTGATGAAGATCAAACCTCCAAATAAGATCAGCTTCCTTTCTAACCTAAGCACTAGGATATTGAATCAACCCAACAATGCACAAACCTACAACTAATCATATTATATTGATTCTTTAGGGAAACGAGTAAGAAAGAATGCATAAAAAGGGAAAGGGTGGTAATGCAAGTAGTTTAAATGAGTTTCTTCCCACCCACTATAGCACAGGGAAACAATCAAAATTGTCATCAAAACTCACACAGGTCTATATTCTATCAACTCCTACAAGTGCGTATGGAGTTTAGGGCTTGACAAGTGCTAAAAGGGAAGAGAAACGTCCACAGTCAGTTATTGTAAACAAGTTTAACACAACATAATGACATGGAAAATAATAAAATATCATTCAAACACAAAGGTAAGTAGTATTCACACAAAGCGCAAGAAGTGAGAAGAGGTGAAAATAGCAATCTTTATTGATCCAAAGGCATGGAGCCTATTTTACAAAAAAAGGAGTTGTAAAAATGTAGAGCTCTCATGAAGAAAATAAAAGAAGAACCTTTGCAAAGAATACATAAGTTGATTTATACTAAAGCATAATAGAATTGATGTTGCAAAACCCTAACCCTAACCTTCTAAAGACAATCATTGAGGAATAGACAATTGGAAACACAATCTAATTTGCAGATAAGGAAGGGACACTCTTAACGACATGAGTATGGTTGAGAATTGATGGCATCACGAAAGAGCCCATGAAATTCATTGCAAAAGAACCCATAAATGTTTGAGATGACAAAAAGTGTTATGCAGGAAGCTAAAAGAAAATTGTGTCATAGATTTTAGATTTGCAAGGCATGGGTAGCATTGAAGGCTTCGCTTTTTTCCTAGAGAAACCATGCAAATTTGATCTAAAACCTCATCTAATCAAATATGGATGTGGATGATGAAAATGTGAATCACAAATAGTAACAATGCAATGAAAGTACAAAAGCCACACTTCAGCAATCACTTAATAAAACCTAAGATCTATGCGTAAAATCGAATGATAAACAATAATACTATAGCAAAGACCTTAGATTGATCTATTGTTTCTTTGATAAATACTTGAATGCTTGATGTAGATTTCTCTCATAGTTTTAGCATAACTTTGATATCAACATGATAAAATGAAGGCTTGATGTTCAATGCTTGATAGATGTTTGCTTGATAATGATAATGATCTTGTGATATGACAATTATTTTATAGAGGATAATGTGTGAGTGAAGGTCTTATTTATATGTCTCACCTAACATTTGATCAATGGTGGAGATTAATTAGAAGAATCGATGGATAGGAAAACTCAAGATAAGGTAAGACCTATAATTTGAATTTTGATGGAGGGAAAGTTAAGAGAATTAAATAAATAACTCTATTTAATTATTAAGGATAGGTGAATAAATAAATAAATAATAATTTTATTTATTTATTTTAGAGAAATTGTTTAATTTAAATAAATTATTTTTAATTTATTTAAAAGAGGAGTGTTAGCTAATTAAATATTTTTTGAAAATTATTTAATTATAGAGGGCTAGAGATAAATTTGTATTTAATCATAATTTAATGTTGGAGGGAAAATGATAAATATTAATATAGATGTGATAAAAAAAGATTAATATGATTAAATAATTAAAAAATATATTTAATTATTATTGATGAAGAGGGGGAATATTAGCTTAATTAAATAATTATAAATTATTTATTTAATTATAAATAGAAGAAATGACAAGGATAATGATGAAAATGCATTAGTCATTTTTAGGTGTCTACAATGGAAATTGGTGGTTGTTGGAATTAATAGTGAGCTTCTGAGTTGAAAACATGTGATTCTAGTCAATTGTAGGAAAACAACATCCATCTACCATCGATTCTATCTTTTGTTGGGGTCATCCTCCATCCAACTTTGTAGGTTGGGAACCTCCATTGGGTTCACACTTAGCTTGGTCGAGAATGCTTAGAAATCCCACCATGTCCAAATAAGATTGAAAACTTTCCAATTTGTAACATTTTTCCCATCTCTTCTTCAATTAAACCTACCTTTGGTGAGCCAAATAGTTAGTGAACCAAGCAAGTGACCAACTTCATTCTCATGATGAATTGGCGGTCACAAACTGGCACACCTTGGTGTCTCCTTTCTTTAGTCAATTCAACAAAGTAGAATTTTTACAAACTGAGACTTCAATGAACCAACGAATCTCAAAACCAGCTGCCAACTTCAATTTCTTTTCATTCTTTCCTTCAAAAAATATCTTATTTGGAAAAATCCTTCATGGACTAACTCCATTTTCGGCAAACCAAATAGTTTGAGAACTTAGAACTTCATCGATACAAAATGAATTTAGACAATCTTCCTTCTGACAAGGCAATAAGTTTTCAAAACGAGACATATGCCAAAAAACTACTAAGGAAAGAAACTTTGATGGTAGAAAGGGTTCATGAACTAAAAAGATAGTTGAAAAAGGAAAGTGAGAGAATAAGGAAAATTCATAGAACAAACTAGGTGTGTTTTGGTGGACCGACAAGTTTGCAAACTATACCTACCAAAAAAAATTGTCATAGAGAGAGCTTGTTGAAAACCTTGGACTTAGACAAATTTTGGCAAAATTGGATAAAGGACCACGAAGGAAAATGCATAGCCAAAGGAAAAACAATCAACCCAATATGAATTACCTAAAATTGGTTCTCAACTTGGGTAAAATGACTAAGGAAAGGAAAGGGAACACAATGACCAGAAACCTAAAATCAAGCACATATGACCTAAATACCCACAAAGATTTCTCAGATCAATTATCAGCAATGGGAAAATAAGGGTGGCACAAAGTTTCAACATCTTTGGTGACTTTTGTTAGATGTTTTCTAGCTAAACATGGAACCTAGAAGCCTTAAAATCATCCATTGAACACAAAATAAAGGGCTTGAAACAAACTAAATTATACTTGAAAACCAATTATTAACACCTCAATACAATAGACAAAACAAAGGCCAAACAATGAACTACCTATTAAAAGATAACCCAAAACTACCTAACTACTTGTGCATTGACACTTAGAGGAAAGAAAGACTGACAACATTTTGCAACAACACTCATTAACTTGAAAACTTATCCTAACCTACACTAACCAATTGAAAAAAAAACCAATTAAACAAAGCCATTAACTGGTTGGGAAAAATAGATTCCTTGTCTAACCAACTCGAGATGCATCTCATGCTTATGAACAGCTAAGAGGGGATGGAGAAAGGAAGAGTGCTTAACAATTTGTTGCAATGCTTCTTGGAGAACATAAGAAAAATCACTTACCCATTCATGATGGATGTACATGATGTTGCTTTGAAGTGGATAGATACACCAAATTAGATCTTCTTCGATTACAACTTCATGCTTAGGTGTAGGCCTGACTTGAGGATTTTTGTTGACCTCCATCCTAGCCAAATGTCTAATAGGGCATCCTCCTGAAAGGGAAAAATTTAAACCACCATTATTAATCTCTTACTTATGGACTACTTCTTTGTCATCCTATTAATTTGAATGGTCTAATCCTTGTGGCTCGAGTGAGGACAAGGCCACTTCCCACTTTTTTTCATGCTACTCATAATTTTCCTCTTTAATAAATGCTAGTTTTATATCAAGATTTGAGAACAAGCCTTTTATAATGTTGGATAAAAGGTCATCATCAAAATCTTCCTTACCGTGTCCATGTATGTCAATCTCTTTTTTTTTAAAATAAGGTTGTCCTCATTTTCTTCTTCATGTATCAACACTTTATCAAGATTAATTACTTCTCCATGTTGTTCCAAACTTGTTGATGTTGGCATAGGCATGATCTCTTCATCCTTGTCAACAAAATAAGGAATCTCATTAAACCAGATTATAGACTCCTCATCTCCATCTCCTCCTTGCTCAGTATCTTGTTGTCCCAAATATATATGCTCATTTTCCTCCTACAACAAGTTTGATTTTTTTTATTTTCACATCATGTGCAAGTTCATCAACAACAAAATACTCTTATTTTCCTGAAAAACCCCCTTCTACTAACTAAACCAACTATATTACCAAACAACCAGTCCACTTGATGCAAGAGGGTTCTCCCCTCTTCCAATCCAGCATTCACAAAACACAAAAAATATAGATAATACTCTGCCTACTTCAACCAATCAAAGATATTTAATTGCAGACAAACTTCAATGTATTTATTTAATTGCAAATTATAACAAATTTCCTTCATGGCCTCCTCTTATAGTTTTGCACGCAATCCACCTTTGCATCAACAACTTCCAAACATGTTCCTCTTGGCATCGGTTCATTCCCCATTTGCACACTCTTCCATATATGTTCTCAATTGTCCATTCTCTAGTTGTTTCTCCATAGGGCTCGACTTAAAGAAACTTGAGTCTGCCTTATTCAAAACTAAATAACTCACTACTCTCCTTTTATTCTCTATGTTGAATCTTCCATAGACCTACCCTCTCTCTTGTAGTATGACCTTTATTTGTTGTGCATTTGATTTAAATCAGCATTCATAAGCTTCCCCCGTACTGGTTCAATGTAGTCTCTCTACCTCCCACACAACCCCTATCCTTCTCTACTCTTGGCGTAACCCTTTTCTTGTTTCAAATCTACATTTTTTAGCATAAACTAGATGTCTTCAATCGCCCCCTAACATTTCTATCAAACCTCCTTTGCAAGGCATCGTCCCTCTCTCCAAAGCTATGCCTTTTGTTTTTGGTTAATGCTCTTCCCTATTTCCAACCACACCTCCTCAATACTTGTTGGCTTTTAGCCTTTTGCAACCCTTCGTTGGCTAAAGCTAAAAGGGCATTCATAAAAATTTAATTCAAAATTTTTTATTTAGAGTCCAAGACTCTTCACTCAACTTTCCAGTGTATGATTTCACATTTGCATATATGTCGATAGGGCAATTGCAACGACAACATCTTAACAAAAAAATAAAATTAATGTACAATGGTAAATTTCTAATAAAGTTAAGGGTTTAGCTTTAAATCCATTTTTCTCATATCTTGCAATTGACATTTTATGTGACATTTGATCAAACGGTTCATGTACCCGATCTATGCTTTCACACTTTACATATGTGTCTACCAGGTAGTCAAAACTACAATTGATAGATGTCCATGCTCTTCCATCACATTCAGGCCATGAGGATGCTAGTAAAAGTAGAGGAGATTGGCTTTACACTAGCCAATTTCATTTGCTAAAAAGATTTTCTATCATCACATTTCATGAGAACATTTCCATCATTGTCTTGTTAAAGTGTAAAATTTAAGAGGTTTAAGCATTGGCTGAAAGAGAGAAAACCAAACCAAATTAAACCAAAATTGGAAGTAAAGAAAACCAACAATATTTTTGATTGGTTTTGATCGCATGTCCACCCTTTTGCTCCTACACCAAACACAGTGGGTAAGTGAAATGTTTCATGAGTTGGTAAACTCAAGAACATTGGTAAGTGAATGGGATGGTAATCCCATGTTTATTTTTTATCTATAGCTACTCCTTGTCAACGGGAGCCTTCCCTCTTCCATTCCTTTGCTCAACCTGAATACTCAAGCCACCTCCATTGGTGTTATCACATTTCTCTGAATAACTTCCTACCACAAGTCCACATTTGTGACCACCACATTCTTTTGGGTTGCTATTCTTTGTTCCTTTATTGCGCTACTGCAATAAATCAAAATCCAATCTACCCTTTCCTCTTGAAATCTACCCTTTGAATGGTTGTAAATCACTATACTCACTTTGTTCCTCTTCCTCTATTTGTTGTTTTTTCGCACTACAACAAACAATAGAGCCGAATTCTTTTGTTTGCTTCTCCTTTTCTTTTAGATAATTTAAAATATACCTTTGTCCATCTTTCCTAATGGTATAAACATTGTTTCTACCATCATAGATGTCCTCCCTATCAAACTACCATGGCCTACCCAACAACACATGACAAGAAATCATAGGCATCACGTCGCACAACACCTCATCTCTATAAGAGCCAATCTAAAAATTTGACTAAACATTGCTCGCTCACAGTCATTTCATGTTCCTTTTGTAACCAAGAAACTTTGTACGAAGTAGGATGCTTACACTTCAAACCTAGCTTTTCTACCATCTCCTCTAAAACTAGGTTATTTGTACTACCACTATCTACTATATAACTTTGTATCACTTACCTCCAGCCTTGCACATAGTTTAAAAGAGACTCCTTCTTTTGGATGGTTCCTCCTCAACTGCCTTTGGATTCACCAACACTCTCCTCATCATGAGAGCTTCACCTTCTGGGGATGCATCACTTTCCTTATCCTCTTGTGCCAAGTGGTTCCTTGTTGCACTCTTTTTATTGCCTTCTTGTACTTGAGGAGACTTGTAAACATGATCACCAACTTCTCCACATTGGTAAAATTTACCTGGGAACCCTCTGCTACTGCTACCATGTCCTCTTGTTGATATCTCCTTTTATTTTGTGTTTTGGCTCACCTCTTTACTCCATTTGGGCTTGAATTCTTCTTCAATATATTTTCCTTTGTTGTTGCTCACTTGTCCCTTTTTAGTTGCAAATCTTCCTTGACCTTTTGGAGTTGCTTATTTGCATTCTCATTAATTTCTCCTCAACTTTTAATGCATATTGGTATGCTTCCTCCATCGCAATAATTTTCAGCACTCATTTCATCCTGAATGTTAAACCATAAGCCATTCACATACCTAGCAACCTTTTCCCTATCAATTTCATGCCTTCCAAATCGAGTGACCATCTTGTAAAATTCCTCTAAGTAATCATTTACACTCATATCTTTTTGTTTTAGATTTTGCAACTTCTTGAATAACTCCATTTCATAATCTCCAGGGATGAGTTTTTTCTTCAACCTTGTCACCATCTAGTTCCACCTCGTTATCTTGGAATCTCCATTCATTACCTGTTCTCTTTGCAATCGTTTCCACCATAATGTAGCATGCCCTTTCAATTTTGTTTAGGCTAGCTTTACCCATTGCGGGTCTCTAATTTCCTCCATTTCAAAATATTCTTCCAACTCTCCTATCCAATCAATTAAGTCTTTTGGGTTTAACATTCTAGAAAAAAAATTCACATTCATTTTTATTGTTTTTTGTAATTCTTGAAAGTGCCCTCAAAAATCTTTCTTCTCCGACATCATCTAGTTGTTCTTCTTCTTCTCTTCCTTGGTCTTCCTCTTTGCTTTCTTCCTCATTCTTAGGATCTCTTGCATTACCAGCAACCAATCTGACATCATTTCTTATCATCTCTTGAAATCATTCCAATACTATCTCTATTTTGGGCATTCCCTTCGAGGCAACATATTTTTCAATCAACAACTTGTTCCTCTCAACTCTCAATTGTTCAAGACTCCACTCACACCTATAATAATTATCTTGAGCTCTCCACAACTATTTCTCACTTCCCACAGGTCCTGGTGGATCCTCTCCATGCTCAGGATTACCTGCTTTGATACCAATTGACGCAAGAGGGTTCTCCCCTCTGCCAATCCAAAATTCACAAAATACAAACAATACTCTGCCTACTTCAACCAATCAAAGGAATTTAATTGCAGATAAACTTCAGTTTTTTTTAATTTTTTTCAAATTACAACAAGTGGCCTTTCATGGCCTCCTCCTCTCATAGTTTTTGCACACAGTCCACCTTGATATCAGCAACTTCCAAACATGTTCCTCTTGGCATCAGTTCATTCCCCATTTGCACATTCTTCCATATCTACTCTCAATTATTCATTCTCTAGTTGTTTCTCCATAGGGCTCGACTCAAAGAAACTTGAGTTTGCCTTATTCAAAACTAAATAACTCACTACTCTCCTCCCTTTATTCTCTATGTGAAATCTTCCACAAACCTGCCCTCTCTCTTGTAGCATGACCTTGAGTTGTTGTGCATTTGATTTAAATTTTCATTCATAAGTTGCCCCCATACCAGTTTAATGCAGTCTCTCTACCTCCCATGCAACCCCTATCCTTCTCTACTCTTAGTGTCGCCCTTTTCTTGTTTCAAATATGCATTTTTTTAACATAAACCAAATCTCTTCAATTGTCCCCTAACATTTCTATCAAACCTCCTTTGCAAGGTTTTGACCCTCTCTCCAAAGCTATGCCTTTTCTTTTTGGCCAATGGTCTTCCCTATTTCCAACTGCGCCCTCCTCAACCCTTTGTTGGCTGAAGGTGAAAGGGCATTCATAAAAATTTAATTCCAATTTTCTTATTTAGAGTCCAAGACTCTTCACTCAGTGTGCCAGTCTATACTTTCACATTTGCATACATGTTGACAGAGCAATTGCAATGATAACATCTTAACAAAAGTTTAGTTTAATCTGTGATGGTAAACTACTAATACATTTAAGAGTTTAGCTTTAAATCCATTTTTCTCATATCTTGCAATCGACATTTTATGTGACAATTAGTCAAATGGTTCATGTACCCCATCTATGCTTTCACACTTTACATATGTGTCTACCAGGTAATCAAAACTATAATTGATGGATGTACATGCTCTTCCATCACATTCAGACCATGAGGATGCTAGCAAAAGTAGAGGAGATTGGCTTTGCACCAGCCAGTTGTATTTGCTTAAGAGATTTTTTGTCATCACATTTCATGAGATAACATTTCCATCGTCATCTCATTAAAGTGTAAAATTTAAGAGGTTTAGGTGTTGATTGAAAGAGAGAAAATCAAACCAAAATAAACCAAAATTGGAAGAAAACCAAACCGATAATATTTTTGGTTGGTGTTGATCGCCTATCCGCCCGTGTGCTCCTGCACCACCACCTTTGCAAAGATAAACTATTCTAGAACAAGAAGACTGGTTTAGTAGGGAATCCTTGGGTGTTTTTTGAGTCTCTTGAGGGAGTACAAATATTTTCTCTTGTAGAATAATAGGTTGAGTTGGCATAAGCATAAGTTCTTGTGGTGGAAGAGGTCCCCTAAAACTTGGAAACTTGAACTTAGAATACTTAGAAATTCAAGAGGTTTATCTTGCTTGAAACTTTTAGAATTTTAAACTTAGAAACCTCCTCTTTCATAGGTTGATCTATTGTTGTAAGAGATGCTTGTCTAGAACTAAGAAAGTAAGAGGCTAATTGGGTTTCTTAACTTTGCGTCTGAGCAAGCAATAGTTTCATATATTCTTCTTTAGCAACTATCTCTTTTGTAATAAATCCATCATATTGTCATATCTATGTCTCCATCTCTTGTTTGTGAAGGTGAGTTTGATGGAAAATATCTTCTTGTTGTAGGTTATATTTTTACTCCATATCAACAACCCTTAAATTCTTCTTGGATGCTTGACAATATGTCTTTGATGCTCATATTTTCCAAGTTGTTCATGTTCTATGGTTGAGTATGAGGATGAGCATATTGATTGGGAATAAAATAGGCCTCTTGAGGTTGATTATAGAAATCTACAAGTTGCTAAAGAAGGCTGAGTAGAGGTAGGTGGGAGGCAAGCATTTGAAAAATGTTGATAATCTGTTGTAGTAGGGTTATGTGAAGTAAAATAGTAGTATACCTAGTTTGATATTGTTGGTGAGGAGGCATGAAGTTCACATTTTAATAGAATGAAGGAGAGAAAATGTTATGTCTATAGTATCTTGGCATACTAAAGCATAAAGGGAGACAATTTATAATAATGTTTAAGATATGAGCAAAAGGTACGCTCAACCAGAGAAGCTAGGATATACCAACGAAGTCACCAAACTTTGATTATAGAGTCACCGAGTGCTTGTATGATATTCAATGGTTGCAATTACTGAGGAACACACAAATACTCTTAGTAGAATGAATTAAGTCTCATTAAACTTGTCTCACCAAGTGTGCCAGAAATTGTTGTCCATTAGAATTGCACCATGTTGAACCTATTGTTCAAAATTATATTGAAACATGGGATTATTATTTAGGTGTGGGACGCTTGCAATGAAGATAAAACCTCCAAATAAGGTCAACTTCCTTTCTAACCTAAGTGCAAGAATGTTGAACCAACACAACATTGCATAAACCTACATCTAATCCCATTATGTTAATTCTTCGGGGAAAAGGGTAATAATGAATGCACAAAAAGGGAAAGGGTGGTGATGCACTAATGCAAGAGGATCTAGGGCCACAAGAAATTTTGCATCACCCAAAAAAAATTCCTTTTTAGTTAAGTTGCTTGGCTTTTAGTAGTGTAGTTTGGTTAAATTGCTCGAAGGGGGAATTTGAAAAATAACTTGGATAATATAATGATGTCATCTTGTAGAAGAGACAAATGGATAATTTCATATCAACTTTGGTGAAATTTGGATAAAAAATAGCACATTATGGTATTGTGCATTTTTTAACTTGCTATCGAATATTTGCAGAGAATTACATGTGAATTGGATCATTGCGAGATTTTGAGATTGCTATGGATTGCAAGAATTCATGCCACAAATGAACCTTTGTGAAAATTCATAAGTGAACTAAAAATTTCTTGCAATCTAATTCATGACCAACTTTGATGGATTTTCCTACATTTCAAGAAAAGTAATGTTATTGGACCCTGCAGAGATTTCAAGTACATAAAAATGTTTGTGAAAATGTTAGTGTCATCTATCTTTTTGCAGCAGTTTCATGTGCATCAAGATGTTTGTGGGTAATTCCTAGTGAGCTGAACTGAGCAATGTAATAAACTAGTTCCAATGCATAGTTCTATCACGTGTTATGAATTGGTTTCTTATGGATTTAATTTGCATGACATAAAAGATTAGTTACTATTACATGTACATTAAATATTGCATGAAATTGAGAAATATCTTTAGTTAGAGATCAAATTGCTTGTCAATAATCAAATTGAATGTCAATTATACATTTAACCATTATTATGCATGAAAGGATTGAAATAAAAAAAGACCTTCATATAATCATTTTGCATGAAAAGAAAAGGGTTATTTATTTTTATGATCATTAGATATATGCATGTTATATTGTCTTCATGAGGAAAGTTTAGTTTTCTTCTATATGTGATTTGGATTTACCTTCTAGTACAGGTGCTAAATAGGGACTAACAGGGGGGAGTAGATTTGCTTTTCTAGATCTACCTACCATTTATGGTTTAACTACTTTGGCCAAGCTATGTGTACCATTAAAATATATGGATGCTATTTTATTCTTTTTGCCATATCCTAATAGTAGGGCATAGCATTTTCATATGTGAAATGCATGTAGATATATCAGGTTGTATCAGATTCCATCCTACCAACCATTTCCAGGTTGCTAGGCTTCTCGTGTAGGGTCAAGTATTCTTCATGTTAGGATGAATTTTGGAGAAGTGTAAGCTTCGTGGTTGGGTAAAAAAGCACATGAGCCATGTTCTCGTATCTTAGTTTATGGATAACTATTGGGGTTAGTGGTGGTCGGAGACTCAAATGACTACATTTATTTTATATATTTACTTGTATTTTTATGTCCAAATGGCCATGAGAGCTTGAGTCATATTTCTGCATAAATTATATCTTGTATTCTATAATACTTGATTAGATAGTACTTCATGTGATGATGTACCTTATTTTTAGTACTTCATATTCTAGATTAGACACTTTTACATGTGAGATGTAATATGTCATTTACATATGTTGATGATGTTTCATTTCATTTTTATATTTGTGTAAAAATGAGTTATTATTTATTTTTGTGAGATAGTCTAGGGTTTCAAACCTTAAATTTTGGTATCAAAGTGCTAGGTTTAATACTAGGGCCTTTGTCTACTATGCTAAGATGTAAAACTTGACATAGGTAATTTCATAACCAACCATGGTGTAAACTAGGAAAGATGACCACAGTGGATTGAGAAACAATGAGCAAAATGATAGGCTAGACCAAATCCTCAACCTTCTAACTCAAACAAGGAACAAGATGAACATCTTAGAACAAGAGGTTAGAGGGACCTGAGAAGAACATAATCAAGGGAATGAAGACCATGGAAATCATAGGGCTAGAATTGAAGAAGAACTAGGTAAGGGCCTTAAGAGGATTACACTGCCCAAATTTGATGGAAAAACCATCAAAGATGGAGTTAAAGCCTAAATCATTAAGATAGAGAAGCAATTTGAACTTAGGAATCTATCCAATGAGACCAAGGCTATTTGGGTTGCAGATCAACTCACTAGCAAATAAACTACTTGGTGGGATAATGAAAAAGCTGAAAAGAAGCTAATGCCAAGGGAGACGACTTGGGAAATATTTCTTCAACATTTTAGGAAGAGGTGGTTACCTCAACTCTTCTTTGACAAGAAGATGATTGAATTCTAGAATTTGATTGGAGGTAACATGATGGTGACTCGATATTGGGAAAATCTCACCAACTTGCTTATGTACCTCAATAGCAGTTGGATGACCGATTCTAAATCAGGAAGTGCATCTTGGGATTGAAGCCTCAAATTGGATAAGATGTGGAAATCCATAACCCTTTGAATATGGATAAAGTTTTTGAGAAGGCTACCAAACAAGAGCAAAAGCTTCAACAAGTGGCTAAATATTGCAAGATCTAAGATGCTAGATCTAGTTTGGAGATAATTTTTTTTGAAATAATAACCAACAAGGAGACAACAGTCAACAGATCTGAAACATGAAGTGAGGAAACAATTCCCAAAATAAAGCAAAAGGTAATCACAATGGAGGCAATAAAAGAGCTAACTACAATGACACCAACAATAATGGGAGGGATAGGCTTAAAGGATCAAGAGCCCCTCCTGGCGGATGCTTTGTATGCTGAGTAGAGCACTATGCCAATGTTTGATCTCAACGTTTGAGAGGACAAAGGGAAAAAAATAAATAAAGGGCAACTCAACATCAAATCCATGGTATTGTAGACAATCAACAGGTTGACTTCCAAGCCACACCAATTCAATGTACTGGTAATGTCTACGACCAATCTATTTCTATATTAATTGATACTAGAGTAATTGAATGGTTTGTAGATCCAAAAATAGTTTCAAAGTTACTAGTTAGACCAGGACATGTGGCTAATTCATTAATGGTTCAATATGGAAATCGGGGAGAAAAGAGGGTAGTCTTTTGTCTTTCTTGTAGTGAGTTAGAACTTCCCAGTTTTAAGACTTAGATTAACCTTTACGTAGCTCCCTTAGGAACATATGATGTGATTTTGGGAATCAATTGGTTGACTGAACATAAGTCTATAGTAAATTTTGAAGATAAGATTTTAAGATCTTTGGATGATTTTAGGAATCATTTCGAGGTTCATGGATTTCTAAGACCTTTGGAACTTATACAAATTTTAGTTATGTAACTAAAGAAGGCTCAAAGGAAGGGATGTTCCATTACATTAGTGGCCTTGGTATTATGAAGCCAATACTTGATGACTACCCTATCCTTAGAGAATTTTAGGACGTGTTTTTAAATGAATTAAGAGAGTTGCCACCAAAAATGGAATTTGAATTTTCTATTGAGTTGCTACCTAAAACTAAACTTCAGTCCAAGGCTCCCTATAGCATGACCACTATCGAGTTGTATGAATTGAAGGCCTAATTGCAAGAGTTGTTGAACCAAGGGTTTATTAGACCTAGTGTGTCACTGTGGGGTGCACCAGTAATTTTTGTGAAGAAGAAGGATGAAACTTTATGTTCATGAATTGACTTATAGCATGTTGAACAAGGCCACTATTGAGAAAAAGTACCCCCTTTTGAGAATTGAAGAACTCTTTGACCGAATGAAAGGGGCTACAATGTTCTCTAAGATAGACCCAAGATTTGGATATCACCACTTGAGGATTAAAGAGGACATATCAAAGATACCTTTTAGGACTCATTATAGTCACTACGAATTCACTGTAGTGCCATTCATGTTAACCAATGCTCCTGCAACTTTCATGAACTCGATGAACAGTGTATTCAGAGATTGCTTAGATGACTTTGTGTTGATATTCCTGGATGATATCTTGATTTACTCAAGAATATTGAGGAGCATGAAAGAATTTAAGGATAGTGTTACAATGCTTGAGTGAGAGAATTTTTTTTGGAAATCTATCCAAGTGTACCTTATATCAAGACAAGGTGCCTTATCTAGGCCATATCATTTCAACAGAAGGGATTGCGATAGATCTAGAGAAAATCAATACAATAGTTGATTGGCCTACACCGTATAATGTAACTAAAGTTTGAAGCTTTGTAGGACTTGTAGGATACTATAGGAAGTTTGTAGAAGGGTTTTCTAGAATTGCAGCACCGATCAATTCACTCCAAAAGAAAGGAAAAAAAATTAAGTGGATTGAAAGTGTGAGCAAGATCTCCAAATTTTGAAGAAAAATCTCACTACGTCTCTAATTTTAACCATACCTGATCCAAATGGACAAATTCACAATGATAATTGATGCATTAGGAGAAGGTGTAGGAGGAGTGCTAATGCAGAATGTGAAAGTGGTAGCTGATGAATCAAGGAAGTGGAAGCAGTATGAGCTAAGTTATGCATCACATGATTTGGAGTTAGCAGCCATAGTTCATGCACTACAAATATGGATACATTACCTCTTAGGGAAGTCATTTGAATTAAAGACAAACCACCTAGGACTCAAGTATATTTTCACACAACCCAATCTCAACACTCAGAAAAGGAGATGGTTAGAGTTCCTTAGTGAATATGATTTTGGCATTGAGTATATCAAGGGGAAATAAAATAGAGTGGTTAATGATCTTAGTAGGAGAGGGCATCTAGCATTCATGGCCAATGAATAATACAAGGTCTAATTTGAGACAACAAGTGGTTTAGAATCTACAAAGAGATGAGCACTATTCCAGAGTAAAGAAATCCTTAAAGAAGAACCCTTCAGATTGTTGTTTCGATGGGTATGTGTTGGAATCAAATGGATTTTTGAGATACCAATAAATAATGTACATCCTCAACTCAAGGGATTTGAGAAAGATGATCATAAAATAAATTCACAACACACCTTGTTCGAGGCACCCTAGAGTAACCAAGATAGTATCAGAATTGAGATCTCTATACTTTTGACCAAGAATCAAGAAGGATGTAATTGAATATGTGGCTCAATGGTTCAAGTGCCAGCAAGTCAAGGCCAAGCATCTAAATTTGATAATGCTTTTGTACCCACATGCCATACCTAAGTATAAACAGTAATTGATTAGTATGAATTTCATTCAAGGGTTGCCTATGTCCAAGAAAAGGCATGATATCATTTTGGTAGTTGTGGATAAGTTAACTAAGGCAACACACTTCATTCCAGGAAATCTTAAGCATGGCTCATTGACATTAGATAAGAGATTTTTCCAAGAGATATTTCAATTGCATGGAGTACCTAAGATGATCATATTAGATCTAGATACTCGCATGACATCTAGATTTTGGACAACATTAAATACAATGTTAGGAACAAGATAAAATTTCAGTTTAGCATACCACCCACAAATAGATGGACAAATAGAGAGAGTGAATCAGGTAGTTGAAGACCTACTTAAAATGTATTGTATGGATCAACAGTGAAAGTGGGAAGAGTATCTTCCATTGGTGGAGTTTGCTTATAACAACTCCTACTATGCATCTTTGGGGATGACACCATTTGAAGCTCTTTATGGGTGAAAGGGTCAAGCACCTATCAATCGAGATAAGGTAGAAGACGCAATTGTAATTGGTCCAAATATGCTTAAAGAGATGGATGATCAAACGAAATTGATCAAGGGGAGATTGAAGGAAGCAACAAAAAGGAAAAAGAGTCATGTAGATAAGAATAAAATAAGGTATTCTTGAGGGTTAAGCCTCGTAATAGTTCCATATCATTTGGAAAATCTTCCAAACTAGCATTGAGATTTTTGGGTCCTTTTGACGTATTGGAAGTGATCAACCTAGTTGATTATAGACTTACTCTACCACCTTCTCTTTCTTGAATCCATAATGTGTTTCATGTGTCTATACTTCAGTCGTATCATCCTAACACCACCCATATACTTGATTAGCATGCTTTATAGGTACAAGATCTAGGAGTGATGTCGGTGGAGCCCACTCAAATTCTTGATAAGTGCAATGGTAAGTTGCACAATAGATAAATAGCACAGTATAAGGTCCAGTAGGACCAATATTTTGTGGATGGTGCTACATGGGAGAATGTAGAGGACATAGACCACTCTTTTCCTTATTTGAGTGCTTAGTTTTGAGATACTTTTTTGTTGCATCAATGTGATACTCTTATTTGTTTTAGTGTGTGTCTAATAAGACATCAAGACGATGTCTCTTCCTAATGGAGAAGGATGTCACACCTTGATTTTTCTTGCATAACTTTATTTGATAATAAATGGAACTGGATGAGACCATTGGACATTATGTGTTCGAAGCATAGCTTAATGTGTTTTTCATGGATAATAAATTAGATGGTATCTTTAAAATGGATGCTATTGTGATTAAAATAATGATAAGTTATTATGATGCAAATATTTTCATTAATGATTACGGTTTTATAAGCTACCCTATTGATGAGATATTGAGTGCAAATGAGTGCATGAATACATTGAAGGCAGGAACATTGCTGAGGCAAAGATGACCTAGCCACCTGACAATAGTCGGCATGATAGAAATCTTACGCACACACTCACGTAGTTGAATTCATCCTACATTGTGAATGATTATGTTATGTATTGTGTTATCATGAATATGTCATTGCCTATTGTGTGTTATGATTTAAATAATGGCTATATCTTATGGTTGTTTTGTTTACTAAAATAAAATATTTTATTTTCAAATGTTTGATAATGATAAATCTCATTATATATATATATATATATACATATATAATAATGTAATTATATGTGTATAAATATACAAACTTTATGTTCACAATTATTATATTTATATATCTATATATAAGAATATATAAATAGCTTACTATTAAAAATAAAATTAAATTAAATAAAATAAGTTTTAAATTCAAATGATTTACATGATAAATCATACAATCCTAACATGAGGAGAAAGTTTAGTTCTACAAATAAAGAGATACTCCAACTGGAGTTGAACACTTGCATGGAAATATGAAAACCATGAAAAGATAGCTCAATGAAGGAGGACGATTGTCTTTGTATCATTATTGGAAAGGAATAAGGAGGATTGGCATCATAGTATCTAAGAAGAGTTGAGGAGTTAGCACGCAGAGCAGGAGACCAAGTATTACCTTGTTATTGTTGTTTGTAACATGGCTTATGAATGCATCGAAAAGGCTTAAATAGAACCAAATATACAAGTTTAAATGATGAATGATATTGTTATTGTATCGTGGGGTTTGAAGGAAATTATTGTTTATATTGTAACATGTATTCAATTCTTTGTATCAACTTGTATATGTGTTGTTCTTCTTCTGCATACATGAGTTTATTATACCCAAATTAATGAATAGTTCATGACTGTAACCATATATGAATTCTTTGTTGTTGTTATAAAACTATTGTGTTATTTCATAATCTCAACATATTCAAATAGTAGTATACATTTATATATGTATAAATATAGTGTATTTTCCATAAAGTTAATATTGGTAAACATTTTTTTCTCTACTATGATGATTCCACAGTAAAACTATAAAATTGAATATATGAATCTGTCATTTAATTATTATAGATGTGATTCTTTTATTTCTAATCAACATATCAATGGTATAATTATATATATATAGACACATACACATATACATACTTATATATATATAATTGGTTAGCATTGCATATACAGTAAGTATTGCATGAAATTGATAAATATCATTAGTTAGAGATCAAATTACTTGTCAATAATCAAATTGCATGTCAATTACACATTTAACCATCATTATGCATGAAATGATTGAAATAACAAAAGACCTATTGAAAGAATGAATAAGGAGCCCCTTAATGTGCTATCATTGATGTCAATATTGGTTGTTGATATCTACACTAATCCGGTGAACAAAATGGATATACCTTAATCCGGTATTTTGGTCCGCATTTTCTCATATGATGAGATCCATTTATGAGGTGAAAATATGTTGTTCCTAACTATAATTTACATTTGTGTTCAAAATTTCAATTGGTTTGGATATATAGATTGAAAGATATAAGTGACAGTAGTTCAACATACAATTTTGGCTATGTACAGTGCAAGTGAGTATGTGTAAACCGGTTTGCATTCCTTCGGTGATAAGGAACAGACTTTGTAATTTTGGGAGATTTCTTACAGGTGTCTAAACATTGTATATTCCATATGGCTCATGATTATGTGGTGAGATTGATTGTTGGTGTTTGATAAGTTAGCATATTTTGTGATTAGGTCTAATTCTTGGTCGACTTAATGCTTGTTATGTGTTACGATTATTAAATATGTAATGTAGATGTTAGTGAGATCTATTTTAGGTCCATGTTGACCTAAATCAAGTTTTTCACATTTGGTTTAAGCTCGAAAGTGTTTTTGATTCAAGTGTGGAGTCAACAAGGCAATTTTGGTTCAATTTTGATTTAATATAGGGCTACATCTAATTAGGCTGACCTAATTGATGAATGTGGATGAATTGGGTATATATGTAAGATATTTTTTAGGTTTTAGGTGTGTGATGAGATGCGATCATGTGAATTTTTATGTATATGATCCAAGCAACAACAGATATATTGTGAATATTAAGAGACTGTAAAGTAGAGTAGTGTTTTGTATTTTGTATCTAATAAAGTGCATAATGTTAGTATATTGAGCTTCAAAGGAACTAAATTTAGAACAAGGAAGGTGCATTTTGTATCAGTTCACATCCTAGTTGTGTGTCCATTTCTATTTTGTATCTATCTTTCCTTTTGTGGCTATGATCCCTATTGGGTAGTGTGTCCTCGCAGTGAGCCTTTTGTAATATCTTATAACCAGTTATAATATATTATGAGCTAATCCTCACTGTGGTTTTTCCCTTTTTTGGGTTTTCCATGTAAAAATACTGATGTTCATGTTTCATGTGATCTTGTGATTGTTTCATACTTTCATTCTTTATTACAGTTAGATGTGTTTTGTTAATTGGATGGATTGTGATCAAATGGTTTAATGGAATAGTAATTCACCCCCCCTCTCAGTATTTCAAGTGTTCAAAAAGACCATATAATCATTTTACATGAAAAGAAAAAGGTTATTTTTTTTACGATCATTGGATATATGCATTTTGTATTGTCTCAATGAGAAAGTAGTTTTCTTCTATATGTGATTTGGCTTTACCTTTTAGGACGAATGCTGAATAGGAACTAATAGAGGGAGTAGATTTCTTTTCTAGATCTACTTATCGTTTATAACTCAATTGCTTTGGCCAAAGCTATGGGTACCATTGAAATAGTTTGATGCTATTGTATTCTCTCTACCATATCTTGATAGTAGGGCATAGCATGTTCATATGTGAAATGTGTGTAGATATATCAAGTTGCATCAAATTCCATCATGCCAACCGTTTCCAAGTTGGTAGTATTCTCATGCAGGGTCAGGTATTCTTCATGTTAGGAAGAATTTTGGGGAAGTGTAAGCTTCGTGGTTGGTTGGAAAAGTGCCTGAGCCATGTTCTCGTCTCTTGGTTTATGAATGACCACTTAGGTTAGTGGCGTTTAGAGACTCAAGTGGTTATGTTTCTTTTATATCTTTACTTGTATTGTTATGTCCAGGTGGACATGAGATCCTGAGTCATATTCTTGCACATATTATATCTTATACTCTATAATACTTGACTAGATAGTACTTCATGTGATTATGTACCTTATTTATGGTACTTAATATTCTATATTAGACACTTTTACATGTGAGATGTAATATGACATTTGTATATGTTGAAGATATTTCATTTAATTTCTATATTTATGTAAAAATGAGTTACTATTTATTTTCATGAGATAGTCTAGCATTTCAAATCTTACATGTTGGATTATATTGCATTTCTTGGCAAACTATAAAAGGAATTTATTTTTGATATATTATAGCTATATCTATTGTCATTATATGTGCAATTTGTTTTCTTTCAAAAAAAATTGTGAGGAAAGAAGGATAGAAAATGGTATTATATTTCAATTTAATTGTAATAAATTAAGGCTAAGGTATTCTTGTTGAGCTTGTATAAAATGTGGATAGGGAAACTTGACAGAAAGTTTCTTAGGAGTTCAAAGATAGGAGATTTATAGAGGACTATAGTATCACAAGAGAAGGATCGATATAGATTCCCAATGGCTCATACCAGTATGAAGAATATGGGTGTTATTGAGAATACTCACGAGTTATTTCGTAATAGAATGCAATGTGATAATTTCTTAGGAGTTATTTCACAAGTTTTCCTTAACAATGTTTGTACCAGCATATGTTTTGACCATCATGGGTCGAGGAGTGTTTCAACCATCACAAAGCCGAACCAACCTGTGGATAACCTGCAAGGAATAAGAATCCACATGCATGAGTCACATAAGACTCCATGTCTTGACTCTTGTAACATGCCCATTGTTATACCTAGTAATTCTACTAAGTTTTACCCACATGCAAATTGTTTATGCATCTAATGTAATGAACAATAAATTTATTCTTTTCCATTCAAGAGTAAATACATCATTTGAAATATAAATTTATCCAAACTTTTCTATTTCACAATCAAAGAATCATTCTAATAATATAAGTATGATTTAAATTTACTTAAATATATTCAAGATAACATTTTACATTACAATTCCTATATAGATGGACACATGATTACATGCATTGCTTCAACAAGCTTACAAGAACTAGAAATACAAATGGTTTAGAATGTCCTTTCTCCCAAATATTGGCTGCCAACTGCATGAGGAGAAGCATCACTCAAGCACTTTTCCACCAACCATAGTCTTACTGCGATCCCCCACACATCTGCCAAACTTGGTAAGATAGCCCTACCTCCAATGAAGAGTTTTTTTTGGTAACCTCATCCTTCAAATAGCCTTTTCTGGGCATAGTGATGTGTCCTATATATCAAGAGTTACCATAATGTCTACTACCTCACATATGATTACCTTAGCCTAGAATATAAATTAGATCACATGGTGAACTGATAGTGTAGACAATGGCTACCTACACTACTCTGGCTAAAGATTCATCACCTAGTAACTTCAAGTGAGGTCATATATTCACCACATTTAATTGCTCGATTTGTATTGACCATTAGTATTCTATTCTAAGGTTATCCCCTTTCTCGTGGATTATCCTAACCACAACAATAACCTTCCCGTTAACTTATATATAAATGTCTTTGCCTTAAGAATCACAATACAACTCTATCTTATGCTATGCACCTAGAGTATTTTCAAATTACGTTTGGTTTTGACATTCTACAAATAGTATTTTAATACTATACAAATGTATAAAACCCCTGTATATTATAAATAACTATATACATTTAAACCCAACAAAAGGTTTCCCAATATAAGAAATAATCAAAGAAGTTTCAAAAGACTTGCAAGCATCTAAACACACATAAAAGACAATATTTCCAACATGGCACATAACAAACAATATTTTCAACATAATGACAAGGGAGTAGAAATCAGCATGCCTTTATAAAGCTCCAACTAAATAATGTTCCCTCCTAGCTTAATGGCTCAAGATCGCTTTCAACTTCCACTACAAACAAACCAAATTCCTCTACTGGATTCTCTCAACAAAACCAATGTAAAACAACAAACAACTCTCTAACTCACAACTCTCAACTCACTTAGCAAAGAAATTGTACCAGAATAACACAAGGAAAATCAGAATGATAAGTGTAACAATTGGTAGACTGAGCTCCTCTATTTATACTAATCTGTGAACAACTCAAGGCTACAAACAAGCTAATATTTTTCCCACCTTTCTATCCCCCATGCAATGACTCACCAAGCTAACTCATAGGTTTGCAACACATAACAATCCTCACCATTTAAATGGCTGACTCAACTTGTTATAAGGGACAACAAGCTCAAAACAAGTTTCCTAATTTTAATTCCTTCACAAAATGCTGTCAAGTTTACTCTTGACTGAGTCTCGAGGCTATTTTCATACTTGTGTGCCTTTTGCAAACTTCTTTTGTACTTCAACCACTTCCAAGATGGTGCCACATTCACAAGTTGGAGCTTTGTGTTTATAGCATGAGTAGACTTATTCTTTTATGCTTTTAACTGTACTAACTTCTCTTTGAAATGTATGCACAAACAGTTACAAATTTATACGTGTCATATAACTTTGTTTGACTTGGTCTTACATTGCTCCATGCACTGTGGTGCAGGAGCACCTATTTGATCACATGCCTCCATGAGGCCATATTGAGTAATTTGTTCCATTTTTATGTTTTGAGATTCTAATAAGCCCAAGAGACCACCTTTGTGGTGTTATAGGTCATAGGATGTTGTTCATTTCTCATATATTGTAAAAATTGTCAAAAGTGCAAAACTAGGTAGATGAAATGTCATTAAGGTGTTTTGTCAACACACTAATCAAAAGGTGGTTTCAAATAGTTGGTTTGGGTTGAAAATGTATGAATAAACCCTCCAAAACTCGAATTGGGTGTTAGAGACATCATTTTTGAAGTTTGATAAATGGAAACCTCAAATTTTGTGCATTTCCTGATTTTTACATTGTTACCAGATTGAAGTTGTGATTTGTACGGCCTGGTATGGACTCAAATGATAGATTATCATATATTGATGGAAATATCTCTGTTTCTAGTTTCCAATTCTTTTTGTCTCAGTGAATTTTATCAAGTTTTGTGGAAGATATGATTATTTTGGTGAGACTGCCTTTTCTAACAATATTGTGCAGAATTTACAGTCTAAAGAAGTGTGATGGTACGGAATTTAAAGTCTATATTTTGGATCTAAAACCAATTGGATTTTGTTTCCATGTGAATCTACTTTCATTTGATTCAACTCTCATCAAAATTAATTAAGAATTGAATGAGTTATGAATATTTTTGTGAGGGCAGGTCTGAACCCTACCTAGGGTTTGCAGTTTTGGGAAAAATACAATAACTTTCATTTCAACCATTGGATCTTCATAAGAATTGGAGGAAAATACTATAACTATGTTTTATTTAATCTCACCAGAGGGATTGGCTTCATTATTCATTTTTTAGAAGTTATTAATGACTGTTCATGAGAATAAATTGTGGGCTGCCATAGCTATGTTTTCAATGTGATATACAATGCCTAATAGCATGTGTTATACAAATATTGTTTTGGATTATTATTGAAGTTTGTGAGATGTGTTGTGAATCCTCATAGCTCTGCATCAAATTGGTATCAGAGCCTAGAAAAGATATGGGCTGGTGAAGTTTGTTGGTTTGGTGTTTGTGGTTGTGTGTTGTGCAGGTTGAGGAAGGAACCTGATTGCCTAGGTGTGGCAAAGTAAAGTGGAAGCAAGGAGAGACTTGCTTGTGGAGATGGATTTGTTGAGAAGATTGGAAATATATTTGCAGGCTGAGGATTCAAGAAAGAAGGAAAGAGAGGAAAAAGAGTTGAGAAATATGGAAAGAAAGAAGAGGATAAGGCAAGAGAAGATGGACAAAGAGATTGCCGAGTTGAAGGGAGAATTGAAAAGAATTGAAGAAGAGTTCCAAGAATCCATGATGAAGATGGAACAAATGATGAAACAAGATACAAGTTGGCATTTGACATTGAAGAGGAAGATGGTTTGGCCTATAAAGAAGATTATGAAGAAACAAAGAAAACAAAAGAAGGCAGCAAATTCAGTCAAAGATGAAGAAGAAGATTTATGGGCACAATATTTAGCCATTGAAGAAGAATGGAATAGTAAGGTTGGTGTTGAAAAAGTCACACAAGAGGAAGAGGAACTCATCAAGGTAGAAGAAAACAAGGACATTGAGGTTTCAAGTGAATTGGTTTCCAGATTGGATAAGTTGGTTATGGGTGAAGAGGAATTTGAAGTACAAGAAGACAAGGAGGAGACCTCAAGGTCTCTATATTTTGTTTCTAATTTTTCCTTGGACTATGTATGTGTAGGTTATGAAGGACAAAGTGAAGTGTTTGATGATATGATAGAGTTTTGGGACTTCCAAGTTGTAGGGATGCTTGATAGAAGAAGGCATAAGAAGAATAAAAGGAAGAAAAGACAAAATCTGATTGAAAATACAAAGGACAAGGTGCAAAGTAACTGAAAGACTAGGAAGAAGATAATTCAAAGGGGCTTGAATTCTTTTGCCCTCAGGAGTTTGGTGCAGGAGCACCTATTTGATCACATGCCTCCATGAGGCCATATTGAGTAATTTGTTCCATTTTTATGTTTTGAGATTCTAATAAGCCCAAGAGGCCACCTTTGTGGTGTTATAGGTCATAGGATGTTGTTCATTTCTCATATATTGTAAAAATTGTTAAAAGTGCAAAACTAGGTAGATGAAATGTCATTAAGGTGTTTTGTCAACACACTAATCAAAAGGTGGTTGCAAATAGTTGGTTTGGGTTGAAAATGTATAAATAAACCCTCCAAAACTCGAATTGGGGGTTAGAGACATCATTTTTGAAGTTTGATAAATGGAAACCTCAAATTTTGTGCATTTCCTGATTTTTACATTGTTACCAGATTGAAGTTGTGATTTGTACGGCCTGGTATGGACTCAAATGATAGAGTATCATATATTGATGGAAATATCTCTATTTCTAGTTTCCAATTCTTTTTGTCTCAGTGAATTTTATCAAGTTTTGTGGAAGATATGATTATTTTGGTGAGACTGCCTTTTCTAACAATATTGTGCAGAATTTACAGTCTAAAGAAGTGTGATGGTACGGAATTTAAAGTCTATATTTTGGATCTAAAACCAATTGTATTTTGTTTCCATGTGAATATACTTTCATTTGCTTCAACTCTCATCAAAATTAATTAATAATTGAATGAGTTATGAATATTTTTGTGAGGGCAGGTCTGAACCCTACCTAGGGTTTGCAGTTTTGGGAAAAATACAATAACTTTCATTTCAACCGTTGGATCTTCATAAGAATTGGAGGAAAAAAATATAACTATGTTTTATTTAATCTCACCAGAGGGATTGGCTTCATTATTCATTTTTTAGAAGTTATTAATGACTGTTCATGAGAATAAATTGTGGGCTGCCATAGCTATGTTTTCAATGTGATATACAATGCCTAATAGCATGTGTTATACAAATATTGTTTTAGATTATTATTGAAGTTTGTGAGATGTGTTGTGAATCCTCATAGCTCTGCATCACACTAGTTTAATATGCAATAGGCTGCACTCATTATCATATGCACCTTAATTCACTTAAGTGCTTCACAATTATTACCAATAACAATAGCGCTATATATATTGCACTTTGATGATTATCGCTAATGGATTTTAATAATATACTATGTATATATATCCTCCTTTGATATATATATTATATAAATATATATTAATATATACATATTTCATAAGGTTTAATAAATACATTAATTATCAATTATCAAACATATATACATATATAAAAAATAACATTACATGTATATATATACAATTATATATATAAATATATATATATACATATACATAATATTATTTCAATATCTTTATAAAATACTCATACTCATAACCTTTGATGGACATATATACACAAAATGTATATATACATATTGTAGACACTTAAAAACGTCCTGAATGATATACACACTTGAATTTGATATATTAACATCATTTTGTCCTGAATCCCATCTTCTCTTCGCTTGTTCAATTAAATTAACTTACCTATTTAATCAAATGCCTCATTTTCACCTAGTAACTAATTGACCTAATTAGATTAATTCACCCCCTCTCGCACTAACATTTCATCCTATTTAAATTGAATAAATTAAATTATTTAATTTAAACCCTAAGTCCTCTTATTTAATTAAATAACCCTAAGCCATTTAATTAAATATCATATTGCATCCTCCTTTTCATTAAATCAATTATTTAATGAATATCATGTCATTCCTCATCTTGCACATTCAAATTTAGTTTTAAATTAACTAAATTGCTAATTTGCATCTATTTTATCAAGCATTCAAGCATTTAGCAATCATCTCATCAAGTTAAACTAGTTTTATATCATGTTTTGTTCATATCTCATTGGTTTCATTGATTCTCTTCAACATAATCAATTGGACCAAGCTCATATCATCCAAGGGATTGGAAAAGGATCATCATTCCACATCAATGTGACACCACTCCCCCAATGGGATAAGATTTGAGGTCTCATAATAGGTTTCTTTCAAGCTTTCATGTTTAGTTTAATGGTTTCTTAGTTTTGATGCTTTCGAATACCATTGCATTGGGATCATGGCTCAGTGGATTAAATATGCCTCAAATATGTATGGATTTGGATTATTTATCCTATACTATGATCATGGTCACATTTTGGCGCTAGAAGGAGAGCTTTACTAACTTTGTTTGATGATTTTTTCTTAAAAACTCTATGAGTTGTAGGTTTCTGGGATAGAGCGACACTTTTGGAAGCTACATCAACGCTATTTTTCACCAGAGCAATGCTATTCTTCACTAGAGTGACACCTTTACAAAGGCATCACAATAATTGAAAAAGGCGTCACAATTTGCAAAGGCATCGCTATATTTCTATAGTGATGCTATTGATTTTTTGCTTTTACCATCTATCTTAAAATGACCATATCTTGGTCATATGAAGGTCTTTTTCAAATCTTTTTTTTAAATGGGGTATAATTTCATGCTCTTTCACGGTGGGATGTTTGTTGTCCTAAGCAGCTTGGGGGTTTGGGGTTGAGACATTCCTCTCTGGCAGGGACAGCGTTGGTGGCGAAGCTTTATTGGAGATGGTGCACTGAGAAGGATAGGATTTGGGCTAGGATTTTGTCCTATAAGTACTTTCAGGGTATTCCTAGTGATGATATTCCTCGTTATCCTCTGTTAGGTAAGGGCTCAGCAGTGTGGGCTACCCTCAAGAAGGGAGCAGTGCTTATCAAGGATGGTTTATTTTGGATTTGCAGGAGGGGGACTGAGGTGCAATTCTGGTATGATTCCTGGGATGGATACCCTCCCATCCTATCTCAGTTCCCTGAACTGATGGCTTTGAGTAGGAGTTTCGAGGATGTTGGTTGGACGACGGGTAAGTGATTTTAAGGTGATTTCTTACCAGGGTCAGCTTGTGAGTTCTAGATGGAGAACTCCTGAGGAGTGGCCGATTATGGGCATGGAGGAGGATTGTAGGATTCTGCAGAGTATTCTTTTGAGAAGACAATGTAATCCTTTAAGGGACAAGGACATTCTTGCTTGGTCTCCTAATCCAAAGGGGCACTACACGGTTGCGTCTGGATATCGGAGGCTTTTATCTCAAAGGTTTGAGGGGGAGGAAGTTCCGTGGTGGAAGAAGGTTTGGAACAAGTTTTCTTGGCCGAAGTGTAACTGCTTTGCCTGGATTTTGGCTTGGAACAAGTGCCTGACTTGGGACAAGATCCAAATGCGCGGCTTTCAGGGACCGTCTATGTGTGTGATGTGTGGGAAAGGTGAGGAAAATTCTTCGCACCTTTTCTTCCGGTGTCCTTTCTCCCTGCAGCTCTGGCATTTCTGGTGGAGTGTTTGGGGAAATCCGTGCATTCACGCTTCCTCTTTAGTTGAATTCTGGACTAGCTTGGGCAGGCCTCCCTCGAGGGCCTCCTTTTTGCAGGATGTGTGGCTGGCTGGCCCAATCTTTTTGTTGTGGCAGATTTGGCTTGAAAGGAATAGGAGGATTTTTCGTGGCGAATTGTTGCAGGTTCAGCAGGTGTGGGGCAGAATTCTTGGGATGATCCAGGAGACTATCCATGCCAAAGGGGATGTGGAGCTTCCCTTGGATAAGAAGGATGCTGAGGTGGTGGCTCGATTGGGTATCCAGGGGTTTTCCCCTGGGGCAACTTGTGGGCGGAAGGGCAGTCGAGTGAGGCAGCGTGTCCAGAGGCAGGGGTCCTGGGTGCTTCCCCCTGAGGGAACCTTGAAGGTTAATACTGATGGTTCATCTAGGGGAAATCCTGGCCCAGCTGGTGTTGGAGGGGTTGGGCGGGATTCCTCGGGATCGGTGGTGTTCCTATTTTCCATTCATATGGGAACACAGACTATTAATTTTATGGAAGGTTGGGCGATTCTTTATGCTTTGAGGAAGGCCTACGAGCTGGGGTGGCGTAGGGTTATTTGTGAATCCGATTCTCAGGTTCTAATTAACTTACTTAATCAAGGGAGGAGTTTGGATGTGAATTGGCAGTTGGCGGTTCTGGTTCAGCAGATTTTGCAGATTGGATCTCTTATGGAGAGAGTGTCTTTTGTCCATATTCCGCGGGAATGGAATAGGACGGCTGACTGTTTGGCCAAATGGGCTTCAGAGCGTCTTGAGGATTGGAAGATTGATGATTGGGCTCAAATCCCTCCTGAGCTTAGCTCGGATTTGGAGAGGGTCCTTGCTGAAGATACTAGGGGTGCTGAATGATTTGGTTCTGGCTCTTGTTGGCTTATGTTTTTTGCCCCTGGCTTTGCTGTAATTCTGGTTTCTGAGTTTCAATAAAATTTTAAAAAAAAAATTCATGCTCTACACAATGGTATAGGTGTTTCTCAATTTTGGTGGAGTTAAATTTCCCATTTTTATACCTAAATTCAAATCACATTACCACTTGGTCTAGGTTGTAGGGTTTTAATGCTTAGTCATTTATCTAACCCTAACATCTTCTTGTTTTCTTGATTTCATCTAACATTTGAAACATGGATTGCAAGTTTGAAGAGGAGCATGGAGCATTGAAGTTAAAAAAAACATTTGATTATATATTGTAACAAGTGTTTCAACACTTATGGGGCAATTATAACCCGTTTTATGATGCTTTATTTCACATTTTGAGGACCAACTAAATTTCCTTTTGGGTTTAAAATAAATGTTCAAATTGGTTAAAATTGAATCCTTGTATCCTCATTTTGCTATATCAGGCTTAAAATTGAACAAAACAATCTAAACACTTCATTTGGTGCTTAAAATGAACTCATTATGCTTGTTAAAATTAAAATGAATGTGTGTCTAATTTGCTTATGTGTGCTTGTTGTGCGTATCCTCTCCCCTTGCGCTTCGTGCGATCTTGGGTGAAGCGAAACATACAAGTATAATTTTCCTCTTGGAAGTGCCTATCCTCTCCCCTTGTGCCTTTTGGAAAATCTTGGGTGATGAAAAGCATTTTAAGCTTCACAAATTGTATTACCTTTAAAGGGCCTACCTCCCAACTTGCGAGAGGGAACGACTCAAGCGGTGCTTTCATTTCGGTATGCTATATAAATATTTGGTTGTGACTAAAGTCATTAACCAGTTGGTGTTGTCCTATACCGATGAATGTCTCCCCTAATATCCTTGTAATACATTAAAACCCTTAGATGTTTCTAAGGGCTAGGAGGCCTCTTAATTGAGTGAATTGCCGCATGTATAGCACTAGTTTATCCTAAATATGGTCATTAAAAACCTTGTTTGTAGTGGCTAAACAAGTCCAATTCTGAAATGTATTTTAAGTTAGTGCATTGGAATAACACTGTTCCAAGAAGTTACTTACCATGTTTGGTTTTTGGTTGAGGCAATAAAGCAAATAGGGAAGGGACTCTTTTGCTTGGTGTGTCAAGACGTTACATTTCCTTGACATAGCCTATTTGTCCATTCCATCTTCACGGATTAATCATCTCTTAGGGGATGGTGGTAAGCCTAGTAATAAATACGTACCCGCTTGAACTAGGATTGTAAATGCTTGTGAGTCAGTTTGATGCTTGCTTGGTTCCAAAACATTTCAAACAAACATCAACAATCTTTCTCAAAATTTCAAACCCTTTGGTTTAAGCATGGATACCCTTTGAAAAGTCTTGATATTGATGCTTGTCCTAGGGTTCTACCCTTAGAGACTTCTAAATATTTTTTCTTATATCTCAATCCATACTTCCCAAAGTTAACATAGGCAACTATGGCTTTAACTTCATGATTTTCACATAATGGACCCTGTGAAGAATCGTGTTTTTGACATAGACATTTTAGTTTGAAATTTAAGCAAGACATTGTATGTGGTAAAAATAACTTCATTAATCCAATATTAAATCAAATGAACACCCCACATTGATGTATGTTCAAACTTTGACTCCCCAAAACAAGCAAATTGAGAAAAGGGAAGTATTGCAAAACATTAAGTCCAAAATCATTGAGTCCTATGGTCAAAATCATTGAGTTCTATTGTCAAACATCATTGAGTTCTATTTTACCAAAATCATTGAGTTCTTGAGGTTTTATCACTGTAGAGGTATAACATGTTTCTCACTACCTTGGTCTTGCAAAACAAAGGTTCCTCTTAGGTTAACATTTTGGGTCAAAACATTTCATCCACCCTTCATCATATTTCACATTTCACTTCACCAAACAACTTTAGAAACTTTTGTATCAACACTTTGGACTTAGACATTTATCAAACCAATCTCCTAACTTAGCTACTTTGTGTGTGAAATGGATCCTTTTCCATACACTTAGTTGAGTTAGTCATCATCCTTTTGAACAATATATCTTAAAGGTCACAATTCTACCTTTAGATTTACAAGTTCATTAGCACCTTTATCCATAGCATCAAAATATCAAACCTCTTTGTCTAAAAGTGTTGTCCAAAAGTTTAGAAATTTCATCCCCCATATCATTCACCCCTTTCATCATCCACTCACATCATTGGTTAAAAAATACCTTAGAGGCCCACTTCTACAATAAGGTCAAAACATAAGAAAAACATGGAATATAAACTTGATCCATACATCATGAGTGATCTAAATCAACCAAACTATCAAATCCTTACAATACCAATTGATTATCAAAACTCACATTTATACAATTCACATATGGGATCATTATATCCTACAAACCTCAATGCTACAACAAATGTGAGTATGCCCAATCTAAATTTTGGAACACCTTTCCCTGTGGTAGATTTAAATAAAATTCAAAACCTACAAATCTATCAACAAAACAATTAATACACGAGTCTTCAACAAAACAACATTATCCCATAAAATCAATACATGCCCAATGTGAGTATACCAAATACAAACTTACCAAATATGAACTTATCAAATCCACACTTGGTAAACTATGGGATAGATACGTTTGCAAATCGCACTAATGTTCTTCAAAATCTAAACAATATGTTGACAACTCAATATATTGATACAAACCAAGGTAACACCACACAAAATCAAGGTTACCTAAATCAAAGCAATGTGTTTCCCAACCACAATAATGTTCAATACCAACCTATAATGCAAAATCTAAACATCATCCCAAATCAAAATATTGTAAACAGAGACCATGAGAGTAAAATTTCTTTCATTTTTATTTATTGCAAGATATAATGTAAATGATTTTCTTTTACCTTATTCACTTTCAAAGAAGAAACTTGCAGAAATTACCTAATGGCGATTTGAAACAAAATCCTATAAAATCCTTTATTACCTCCGCTTCCAGCTCGTGGAGAGTCCACTAGCCAACTCGCCACTCTTCATAATCCAACATATCTGAAAGCCAAGCCAAAATACCATCTAGAATACTCTCAAGCTTAACTGTAATCTCTTCATGGCGGCACAGCTAGGGTTTCAAACCCTATATTCTCATATCGTGCTTCTTTCTTTATTTTTCCATTTGATCTCTAAGTCTTAAAGACTTTATTCAAAAATGTATAATCTTTGAACTCCACATCAAATGATATTAAACATCATTTGGAATTTAGAAGAGACTGACACAATAATAATCAAATGATAAAACTATTATGTTG
The DNA here is from genome assembly GCA_007258455.2 of Sequoia sempervirens. Taxonomy (NCBI): domain Eukaryota; kingdom Viridiplantae; phylum Streptophyta; class Pinopsida; order Cupressales; family Cupressaceae; genus Sequoia; species Sequoia sempervirens. The sequence goes on along the minus strand of VDFB02000007.1, from coordinate 10,026,438 downwards.
TCAATACCCGATATCACTCAAGAGTTTGAATATTCCTTGGTCACTGCCATGTGACTTCAAATAAAGTAAATCCCATGTCAAATATAGGAGGCCCGAAACAATATTACTTGAACACTTAGCCCAATAATAAACACTATAGTCGGCTTGGGTGCAAAGTGAATGCACTTTAAAACAAAAAATAAATGCCTTAATGTCAACCAAGACATTTACCAAAAACTTATATCACTTATAAACCATGTGCCAAGATATATGTAACTATGACATATGAATGAAACTCAAATATTGAACCCATGTAAAATGTGAAGGCCCAAGTGTATGTCGAAATACACTTTGTATGAAGTGATATGGTAAGTCCAAGCAATACCATTGCTTATTGCCTTTTTGTAAACAAATGCAATATATATATGTATTATTGAGTAAAAAATGAGCTCCATGTAATGAAAATCTTATGCAACTATATACAATAGCCAACTCATGAATACAAATATGACTGTGTATCAATACCAAGTATAGCATGAAATATAGCTTGAAAGGGCCCTATGAGAAAGCAATATACCTCATTTGAACTGAAGCTAAATTTCATAGAACCAAAATCATAATATCTCCAATATGAGTAGTGATGTAACAGAGCAATCACCTGTATATACCTTAACAATGCTTATGAAATCATTGAAGTCAGCCATGCCAAACAACCTGTATGAAATAATAACTCCACTAAACAAATAAATATCCTTTGCACATGAATCCAACAATCAGTACCACAAGACAAAACTGAAGATAAACCATCAAATCATTGTCCATATAGGAATCACTGAATAAGCCAAGTACTAAAACATCAATATTCAAATGCACCAATGAATATGCCAATGCCAATAACCAAGCAGTTTTGACATCAAGGACAAATAGCACAAAAGAGAAGTCAACAGAATGTTCATTTTGGAAACAACCCACTAACGGTTTACACTATCAAGCACCATCCGTGTGAATAATTCTTACATGCCCTCCTCTTTATTGGAGGTTGGAGGAAATGATACAAAGAAATGGGTTGATCCCTCAACAAAAAAGAGTGTTGACATGCATTGGCACGTCTTTTGACATATGAAGTAGTCTATACAAACATAAAAGAACATGTAAATATGTGGGAAGATTGACTTCCAAGAAGAACATATATAAGAAGACATTATCGCAGAACAATATTCCTGCTCCACATGGTGTTAAAGACCTATTGGCCACCACCCCCTTATTAGGTTGGAAAAACCCTGAACATACACACCTCCATTGTGGTGGAGCTTTTAAGATGGGCATTGTTGGCTCATGAAGCTGAGACAAATGCTAAGAGCCTACAACCTTAAATATCCATAAGGAAATGAAATAAGCCAATAGCCTAACGTATGCCTTCACACTATGAAGTAAGAGTCGAGACATGGAGTCTTATGTGACTCATGCATGTGGATTCTTATCCCTTGTGGGTTATCCATAGGTTGGTTTAGCTTTGTGATGGCCGATACACTCCTTGACCCATTATGGTTGAAACATGTGTTGGTACAAATATTGTTAAGGAAATAACATAGCTTGGTGGTAGCCATTACATGGTATAAGATGGGTTTCAGTTGTAATCCGGATACTCATAAGTTACAAATAAAATCCTCTTACAAAAAAAGAGGAGTCACAATAACCAGTAGACTTGAATTGTCCTATCATCGTATTTCTAAAATAAAATATGATTTAAAAGCAACGAATGCATTTAAAATGCATAAGGATATGCCTTTTTGGAAAGTCGACAAAGGCGACATGCAAGGTTACTAAGCCTACCTCGGCTTTGTTATCATAACAATAGAATCCTTTGTTCAACATTGCATCAGCAAAGTAAAGATATAGCAACAACTGTATAATGAAGATGAAGGTGTAAAAGAGAGAAATCGATCCCAACATCAGACCATTACAACAAACGGAGGGGTCTTCATAATCAATAAAATGAAGACTAAATGTTTCATTTAGCACCCATAGATATTACAGTGTAGACAATGAATAAATGAGATATAAAAAACTTTTGATGGAATAAGGAGATTATGTATAAAACATACCTCTGATTTTTGCCCCAACTGATTGATATTGTAGAGGTAAGATGACAGAGATAAGAGATTTCTTTCCAAAATGGTTTCAAGTTTTTCCTATTCTTTCTAGTTCTTTTTCCTGGGCGTAAACCTTCTCTCCCTAATCGTGTTATCTTCCCCTATTTTTCAATTATTTTCTTTCATATAATTAAGAATGCATTTTCATGCTAAAATTGGGGTATTTTCATGGTTGTTGGCCGGCCCTATCTTGCAAATTAAAAGCTTTTTCAGAGGTCATGGGCAACCTCTCCAAATAAATTCCATTCTTTCTAATTTTGAGAACAAAGCAAACCATGATTCAATTTTTAACCAAGGATTTTAAATGAAAACATTCATTTATATATGTTTTCTATATGCTTAATTTATTATATGTTATACATTTAGATACATATACATATATAAACATATATTCTCATACACGATATCGTGTTTTCTTTATTTAAAAGAAATGATCTCTATAAAGTAGAGATAAGAAAAATCATCAAGTTCTTTTATTCATATTACTCTCAGAATCATACATTTTATAATTTTGCATTTCTAACTCAACATATATACTTATATGTATACATCCTCTCTTTTAAATTTTCAAAGAAAAAGAAATATTAAATACACAAGGTAAAACTAATGAACTAATAATTTGTTTTCCATTAGTCCGCCTATTTGATAATAAATACATCTTTCCTTGTTTTTTAAGCAAACGCAAGACATTCACATCAAGTTCATATTTTAAATGCATATACTATGATTTTTTTTTCAATGGTGTGTGTGATCCAAATTTCATTCATGCTTATCGATCGTCATCTAGCTAAGTACTCCTACCTCAATCATGTTCTCGTTCTTCAACCTATTCCTACATTCACACACTTACACTTGTAGGGTTTCATCAATAACCATTAACCAATGCTCAAAATGAAATGATTTGATTACTACATCATAACATTCATCCTTCATATTCAATCATAAAGTTTACGTGGATAAACATTTTCAAATGACATTGAAATCTTAAATTTATCACAAGTCAAAAAATAATAAATTCCATTTTCTAATTTTATTTTAAATAACTTAATATTATTAAATGTAAGCACAATTTGAGACGTGGCATCCTTCCCCACTAGGAAGAGACATCTTCTGATGTCTTATCAGACAAAATTGAATCATATATGTCTATTTTTGTTACACCCCATTGTGCATTTACCTATTTACTATTACTATGATAGGTTAAAATATTGAATATATGAGTGTGTTTGCAATTTTGATTATAAATCATATACTTTGTTGATTGTATCATTTGGAAAGAAATGAATGAATGTTAACTTGATTAATGTTATATTGAAATGAATATGTGGAAAGGTGTTTATTGAATTGAATATTTCAATGATGAATTATGTTATGATATTGTGAACATCTAAATACTATTGCGAATATGTTGAGTTGAATGCAGATGCAAGGATCAAGCCTCTGGAAGGAGGGGAAGTATCACTCGGGATAGGGATTTGGTCTAGAAACCTTTAACAAAATCCTAAACTGAACTCACACACACTCACATATAGAATGGTTAAGTCTAGTCATTATTTTGGATATTGGTAAGTCAATCCATAGCATTGTTTGTTCATGCATTAAATTGGTTGTGATCTTGTTTGAAAGTGTTTTGTTTGATTTGGTGTTGAGTGCTTGGTTGGTGAAGGCTCTTTTCTTTTATTCTCTATATATAATTGATTAGAAAAATATACATAGAACGTATATATGTGTATACATATATGTCGATGATAAACCCATGTACATGACTTAATACGTACATGAGTATACGAAGGTATACGTACCTCCGCATACTCATGGACGAATTGCTCATGGGCATGAGGGTATCAGATGGACAACTAGACATATATATATGGATATATACGTCAAATGTATATATGACTATCAATAGGTTGATAATTCTATGAATAATTGTATAAGTAATGTATATAAATATATATGATATATGTGTATAAACACATATATACACATATTGACATATGTGTATGTAAATGATGTATTGGAACGTCCATACACACATATCAATACATGTATGTATATGTATATATGTATATAAATATATACATGTAATGATGTTATTATGATAGCACGAAATATGCATGTGAATATTAAATGGGTTATTATTGTGATCGATGTTAATATATATATACACACATCCATACATATATATATGTATGTATATATATACATATGCATATATATACATATATACATACATATATATATATACACATATATATCCATATACATATACATATACATATACATATACATATATATATATACATATATATACATATATGCATGTATATATATATATGTATGCTAATAATATATAATATAGTATATATAAATACATATATATATACACACCATACATGTATATATATATATATATATATATATATATACATACATATATGCATGTATATATATATGTGTATATATATATATGCATACATACATATATATATACATACATATATGCATGTATATATATATATATATATGTATATATGTATATATATATACATGCATATATGTATGTATATATATGTATGTATGTGTATATATATATGTATATATGTATATATATATATGCATATAGATACATACATATATATATATGTATGTATGTATATATATGTGTGTGTGTATATATGTGTGTGTATATATATATATGTATATCTATATATGCATATATATATATGTGTGTGTGTGTGTGTGTGTGTGTGTGTGTGTGTGTGTGTATGTACATAAACATATACATATACATATATATAAGTTCATATTCTTATTTAAGCGCATAGTGCTATTATGGTAAAGCACATATATGAATAAAGTGATTAAGGCACTGTTCTAAAAGTATGCACATATATGCTAGTATAACCCGCGCCATGTATTTTGGCTTCAATGTATGAAATAGAGATTGGATCAAAGCTTATAACTGTAGTGTGAAAACACATGCAAGCTAAGTCAATATGCAAGCATTTAGTAGAGTCAACACTATTGCAAGGTGTTGTGAAGTTAAGCATAAACCAAGTATGTTGCTTTAAACGCATAAACCATATTTTGAATTATTATTTCAAAGGAAAACCGCAGCTAAAATAATAGGGAATGAGTTGATTTGGTAGCGCCAAATTATGAATTTGTATAAACCAAAAAGAGTTTCGAAGTTGCAAGTTGATTTGCAGTTTAAAATCATGTGCTTATATGAATCAGTCAAACCATTACTGGCACAATATGAGGTTGAACTATTTTCAAATAGGCTTTGCCACCTTCTTTTTGAATATGTTGAATCAAAATTTTGTTGTTGAGAGGTGTCTACATGTTTAACTAAACTATAGGCATTCTTGTCTTTTATTTTTGCATAAATAGGTGAACTACTTCACCCATTTGGATGCCATTCATTCTTTCTTATTTGTTTTTTGCTATCCGAGTTGATCATTTTGTGAGCTAAGAGTAATTGTGAGAGAAGAGTAGGAGTTTATTGTGAGTTATCTTGAAAAGAGAGTTGGAGTATTTAGAGAAGCTTGGGAAGCTGATTTTGGAAGTAACAAGTAGTAAACTAGTTTGTCAATTGTGAATAAAGCGTATATAGGCATGTAGTCTATTCTTTGTATTTGATGTTTAGAAAGACTGTATGTTATTGTTCTTTGGCATGAGAATCATTGAATTGCTAGTGTAGAGAAAGATTGTCGTTACATTCTTGAAGTAAAGAGTCTATTTACTCATTGTCATTGTGATTGAAAAATGTTGTTTGTACATACTCCATAGTAAGGAGTGATTGCTCTAGTATTTAATACTATGAATCAAATAAGCATTATTAGCTTTGAAGTTATTTGTTGCAATTAGTTTGTGAATCCAAACTAGAGGTAGAAAATGGGTTACTCTTGGAAGTAGATAACCTTATGGTAGGGTTTGTTGGTGTATAGGAATGTATCTAGAGGTATGTTATAAACATAAAGGGAATAGGTTGTTCTTGTGGTTAAATATTACCTCACGAAGGGATTACCTATGCATAGTGTACATATGATCTTGAGACGAATCAAACTAGGGAAGTGTATGTGATCTAGGACAACTTTTTATATGAAACTTTGGCCAAAGTAGTGTAATGTGCCATTGGTTACACTGTCAATTTCACTGTGTTCCTTTTAAGCATGCTATTCCATGATTGAAATATAATATAGGATGTATATGATATACAAGATAGGATGTATTCAAGTTCTAGTCATGTAGGGAACAATATTGAGTTTATATGGGCTAAAGTTATGAGGTTATCAAACCAACTTCTTCGTCTAAGGGTAGCGCCATTTACCACATATGGCAGATGTGCAGGGGACCGTATAAGAGTCTGTGGGTGGTGGAAAAGTGCTTGAGTGATGCTTCTCCTCCATAATTGGTAGGCAAGGTTTGAGGGAATCTTCCCAGATCAATGCACCACTAATGTTGATATCACCGAAGGAAGATTTGAGAAGCTATGTATGTTACACTTGTAATCTATCTCATAAACATGTAAATATCATTGTTATAAATGGAAACAATGTTTAGAAATATTATTGTGTTGTTATTGCATATTAAATCTCTTTTTGAAAGAATTTTTTTTAGAGCTTTGGAAATGAACCTAGTTTATTCACTTGAAAGGTAGAACTTGGAGAATTTATCCTTGTTGGACAATTGGCATGTTACAATTTCAACATTCGATCACATTGTTTTCAAGCCAAAATATCATCATGCATATCCAAAATAGTAGAACAATAATATCTCAATGAAACATTAAGAGTCTATCTAGGAATCAAGTGAGGAAAGGAGTGTTCTATCTCCTCTGCATCCTCCCATGTGACACTTTCCTTAGAATATTGGTCTCATTGGACCTTATATTGAACAATGTCTCTATTTCACAACTTGATGTTGCATCTATCCAAAATTCTAATGGGTTCCACCAGCACCACTCTTACATCCTGCACCTATAAGGAATGCCAATCAAGTATGCGAGTTGCATCTAGATGGTATGGCTTAAGTAAAGAAACATGAAATACATTATGGAGTCGAGCTAGAGCAAGTGGTAGAGAAAGTCGGTATGCAACCGAGTTAATCACTTCCAACACATCAAATGGACCCACATATCTCAGAGCCAACTTGGAAGATTTTCCAAAAGTAATAGATCTCTTGTGTGGCTCGACTCTCAAAAAGACTTTATCCCCCTCTACAAACTGCCAAAAGGTTCTATTCCTGTTGGCATAGCTTTTCTGTCTATCTGTTGCTTCTTTCAGTCTACCCTTGATGAGTCTCATTTTCTCTTCCATCTTCTTAAGAAGTTTAGGACCCACTATAATCCTATCTTCCAACCTATCCCAACTAATGGGTGTATGAAAATTTCACTCGTAAAGAGTCTCAAAAGATGCCATACCTAAAGATGAATGAAAAGAGTTATTATACACAAATTCTACAAATGGTAGGTACTCTTCCCATTTATATTGTTGGTTCATACAATACATTCGTAGGAGATCCTCTACTACCTGATTTACTCTCTCTATTTGACCATCGGTCTGAGGATGATATGAAAAATTAAAATCCAACTTAGTTCCCAAAGTTGCATTCACAATTATCCAAAATTTGGACGTCATCTGAGTATCCTTGTCGAATATGATAATCTCAGGAACTCTATGCAAATGGAAGATCTCTTGGACAAATTTCTTGGCCAAGGTCAACAATCCATCCTTAAGGTTCCCTAGAATGAAATGTGCCACCTTGGTCAATTTGTCAACTACTACCAAGATGACATCATGCATGTTTTTACTCGAAGGTAACCACTATATAAAGTCCATGTTGATCACCTGCCACTTGTACTTAGGTATATCATGAGGATAGAGGATCCCTATTGGATGCACATGTTTAGCCTTAACTCATTGAAATTCCAAGCATCTGGCTACATATTCAACTACATCCTTCTTAAGTTTTGACCAGAAATATAATGATTTCAACTTTGCGATCATCTTGACAACTCTAGGGTGTCTTGAATAAGGTGCATTATGGATTTCCTCTAAGACCAAATTTTTGAGATCTCCAAAATCTAGAATATATATCCTCCTTTGATATTGTAAGATACCATCTAATTCAATTTCATAGCCATATAATTGATGGCCTGATGGATTTTCTTCTAGAGCTTGCTTTACTCTTTCACAGTGCTCGTCTCCTTGAAAGTGTTGCATCATCTGCTACCTTATGTTGGATCTTATCATGGTTATAGTTGCCAAATGTCTTCTTCTACTAAGAGCATCTACTACTCTAGTCTCTTTTCCCTTCATGTAATAAATTCCAAAATCATAATCAGTAAGGAATTCCAACCACCTTCTTTGACATACATTGAGATTTGATAGGATGAAGATGTATTTCAGTCCCAAATGATTTGTTTAAGCTCAAATGGTTTCCCCAAAAGGTAATATCTCCACATATGCAAGGCGTGCACTATTGCATCTAGTTACAAATCATGTGGTGTAATTCATTTCATGTTGCTTCAACTTCCTTGATTCATATGCCACCACTTGCCCATCTTGCATTAATAATGCTCCTACACCATCTCCTGAAGCATCTGTGATCACTGTGAATTAACCATTGGGATCATATATAGTCAACACTGGATTTGTAGTAAGTTTCTCCTTTAGGAGTTGAAAAGCTTTCTTACACTTTTTTGTCTGTTCAAACTTCTTCCCTTTCCTTTGAAGTGATGTGATTGGGGCTGCAATATCAGAGAATCCTTGTACATGTTAGAATTTAGTCCACGACATAAAATAGTTAATAGTTAAATAAATAAATTAACATGCTATTTTTAATTTAATAAATAATTTGGTTTTGGTAGTTATATTTTTGTAACTTGTTTTATACAGAAATAATGGTCTTATAAAGGCAATACTATGTAATAGTTTATAGTGTAATGTGAATGACTAAATTTTATTTGAGAGCAATCTTGTTTTTCCTCTCTCATTTAAATATGGTATCGGAGCAGGTTTTCTTGACCTCTTTGTTTGCCTTCCATTTGTTTTTCTTCATCCAAAGCGGTTCATTCAAGGACCAAGCAATGTAGACCACGTGTAACAACCATTGATGTTTGTCCACCATTCTTGATTTCGTCAATAGGTGAGCAATGTAGACCATGTGCAAAATCATTTTGACTCCATCATTCATCTGCATTCCTTCTCTTTCTCTCTATTGTGTTCATTCTTTCCATATTTAAACTTTAAACACTTCATTCTATCCATTGTTATCATCCCAAAAAATTTAAAATAAAAATTATATGTCAATACCCCAATCATCTGCCATAGAAGTGTGATCAATCTAGGTGTTGAAATTGGATGTTTTTTTCATGCTCTTTTTGGGTACAAGAATCACCATAAATGAAGGGTGTTATAAACCAACAATACTAGTTGTTTGAAACAACAATATCAGGCAATTGAATGTTTTAAATCAGTTTTATTGTGTGCAACAATTTGAAGAGGCATTATAAATTTCTAGAGGCAGTTTGAAAGATTGATGAGGCATTTAAGATTTGTTGAGGTGTTTCAAAAAAGATTTTAAGGTAATTTTTGAGCAATTTCTAGAGAAACAACCTGCTAGTTGCACCCAACAAACTATGTGTTTGAATGAGGTGTTGAGAGGTTTGGACAAATTAAGGCATTTGCGTTGTTGAGGCATTGCCAACGGTTCTACTAGATTTTTGAAATTTTTATTTAAAAACTAAATCAACTGTTTGATTTTTTTTTCAAGGCATGCTATTTAGGGTTTCTTCATGAATTTTTATTTATGAAATATAAGGGTGTGGGGAATATTGGAGATATAAGTATTGTTTTTAAGAACACATTTTATTTAACGTGCAAAATGGATAAATTAAGCCTTTATGAAAAAAAATTGATGGAAATGATTTTCATAGTTGGCAAATACAGATACAATTATTATTAGTTGAAAGAGATCTCTAGGAAATTGTTGACAGTATAGTGCCAAAGGCAATAGATGCAGATGAACTTAAAAAATGGAAGGTAAAAGATAAGAAAGCATTGGCTATAATTGGTCTTGATTTATCTAAACCTTATTTGCATCATGTAGATTTTAAAAAATCTTCTAAGGACATCTTGGAAACATTGAACACTTTGTTTGGATCAAAAGTTGATAGTGCAGAAATAACTGTAAAAAAAAATTAGTTGTATGGTTTGAAAATGGAAGAAGGTGAAGATATAGTGTCTCACATCAGTAAATTTCATGCCTTGATAAATCAGTTGACTGGTATAAATGAAGAAATAAAGGAAAATGATGCAAAAGTCATTCTTTTAAATAGTATTCTAAATAGTATGTCTCACAAGGTATTCACGTTAAGAAAAATAAATCCAAGTCTAGAAAGTATTATATCCACATCGATTGATGAAAGAAACAAACATGTTTCAAAAGAAGAAGTTGCATTGGCTGCACAAAACAAAGCTAGTACATCTTACAAAAAATCCAAACATATGACAAAGTTCAAACATGCAAGTGGCACATGTTTCTATTGTAAAAAGATAGGGCATGTAGTATTGAATTACAAACAAAGAGCATAGGATCTTCTTGATGGAAAGTTGCAAGATAACGCTTTGATAATTGAAGGGAAGGACCATACTTCAAGTGATGAAGAAATTCCACATCAAAGTGACAAAGAATATGTGTACTAATTTATAGTTTTCCTCCATGTTAGTACTAAGGGGGGGTGTTAGAATTTAATCCATGACATAAAATAGTTAATAGTTAAATAAATAAATTAACATGCTATTTTAATTTAATAAATAATTTGGTTTTGGTAGTTATATTCCCATAACTTGTTTTATATGGGAATAATGGTCATATAAAGGCAATACTATGTAATAGTTTATAGTGTAATGTGAATGACTAAATTTTGATTTGAGAGCAATCCCATATTTTCCTCTCTCATTTCAATAGTATGTACTTCCTATAGTATCCCGCAAGACCCATGAAGCTTCGAACCTCTATCACACTTTGAGGTGCTGGCCATTCCACAATTGTATTAATCTTTTCAGGATCTATGGAGACTCCCTTTGTTGATATGATATGACCTAGGTAGTGTACCCTATCCTGATAGAATGAGCACTTAGATAGCTTACCAAAAATATTCTTCTCTCTCAGAAATTGTAAGAATATCCTTGAATTCTTGTCGTGATCCTCAATGGATTTAGAATAAATTAGGATTTCATCAATGAAGATCAAAACAAAATCATCCAAACAATCTTTGAATACATTGTTCATGAGATTCATAAAATCTATTGGTGTACTATTCAAACCAAAAGGTACTACAATGAACTTGTAATGTCCATACCGAGTTCAAAAGGCAGTATTAGGGATGGCCTCTTCTTTTATTCTTAATTAGTGATAACCAGACTTGAGATCTATTTTAGAGAACATTGTCACTTTGTTTATTTGATTAAATAGTTCATCAATTCTCGAGAGAGGATATTGGTTCTTAATGGTAGCCTTGTTCAACATCCTATAGTAGATGCACAAACACAAGGTCCTATCCTTCTTTACAAAGATAATTGGTGCACCCCAAGGAGACACACTAGGTCTAATGATCCCTTTGCTCAACAGTTTCTGCAACTAGGCTTTAATTCAAATAGCTCGGTGGTAGTCATCCTGTATGGGGCCTTAGATTGAGGCTCAACTCTAGGTACTGGGTCTATAGAGAATTCAAATTCTTGCTTGGGAGGTAGCTCAATGATTTCTTCAGGAAACACATCTTGAAACTCCTTAAGAATAGGGTAATCATCCAAATAAGGTTTCATATTATCAGGTTCACTGACATGTACAACATAGATGGTACACCCCTTCCTTTGAGCCTTCTTGAGTTGCATGGTTGAGATTTTCCTATGTTTTAGTGGTCTTTGCAAACCATGAATCTCAATCAAATTCCCATAGTTTTCCAAACAACTAACAATTTTGTCCTCACAGGTTAGCCAATTAATCCCTAAGATCACATCATAAGAACCTAGGGGTGCCACATAAAGATTGACTCAGGTCTGGAAACTAGGAATTTCTAACTCACTGCAAAAGAGATAAGAATCCACCCTCCACTATACTCGATTCCCATGATGAACCATCCAAGAATTGGCCATATGTTCAGATCTAATGGGTAATTTAGAAATTATTCTTGAATGAACAAAACATTCAATGGCTCCAATATCAATCAAAATAGAAACAAGCTTGCCATAGAGCTTACACGACAGTTGTATTGTGAGTTGCGGAACTCAGCTTGTCTACTGTCCATTGTTGCATGGATCTAATGTTGTGAAGCTTGTTGTTGGTTCCCTTCCTTTATTTCCTTTGAATGTTGTGGGAAACTCGAAGGATAATTATCACCTCGATAGGTGTAGCACCCATAACGTAGCCCTTTTTGACCTCTCGATCTATCTTCTTTGGAGTTCTTTTGTTTATTATCAAAATTGATTTTGTTTTTGTTATCCTTTTTGTTCTTCTTGGCACTGTTGCCTTCTCCTTTATCCTTGTTGGCATTTCAATTCGCACCTCTGGTGTGAGTATTGGAAATGGGCAACTATGCATAGTTAGACTGCTCTTCAAATTAGGAGGGGAAGCTCCCTCTTTTATTGATTATGTGTAAAAAGAAAAAAGTAAACTAAATTCCTATCTTTTAGCTCAACTCAGAGCACAAGGTTGTAAAACTCTTTACATTGTAGCTGAGGTTTTCTCTGGTTTCATAACTTCAACTACAACTAGGCCTAAACTTATAACGCTTCTATCTCTTCGAGTAAATTTAGAGCAAGAGGATTTAGAAGTAAATGATGAATGATTTTGGTAAACACAGAGCTTAAACAAACTTAATCCCAGGACACACCTGAAGACTCATTGTACTTTCAGATGAAATCTGAAACAAATATTATAAAAGCAAAACATTGAACGATAAACTTGATCTCAAAATTCCCTCAAATATTTTTATCCAAAATCCATATCTTAGATTGTTATCCAAAAATTTGCCTTTTTTGCCTCTCAATAAAGCTATTTTTAGCTTTTGTGCAGAACTTGTCTGAACATATCCGTGTTCACAGTCAAACTTCATAGTTTCATCATGCAATACTCTTCCATTGATAAAAATAAAGAAAAGTTTTAGAAGCATAATTTTTTTAGAAGAAATAGAGGTCATCACTCCAATTATAGAGCCGCCAAAGTTACCAAGCAGTGAACTGCCAATTGAAGCATGCAAATATTTCCAGGAATAGAACTCAAGTGATGGCAGCAGTTAAATCGAGGCCTTTTCTGAGTTTAACTAACTGTCCTATTTTCCTACATGTCTATCTTTGGAGACACCTATTGTACAGTTGGAGTTTTTTTTAGTTTTAGCTCAATTAACTGATGTTAGTCATTCTAGTTAACTGTTAGTTATCTTTGTTTAGACATAGGAATAAATCTTATAGATTGGCAAGACTAATTGTTAACACAACGAGATTTGAGGGTTCCCTACTCCTGTGTTTTTGTATAAATATGAACAACCTTGCTCATTATTTCTTAACTATTATTACTATAACAAAATTGTTGAGCCTTAGTGCCTTCAAGCTTTGCTAGTCAATATTTGACCACTTTGTTCAATGCAATTTGGTTTATCGTATATTGGATGACATTCCAATATGATACAAGAACCCCTTAGAGGTAGAAGCAATGAGGCAATTTTTTCTAGAAAATTATGAGACATGGGTTTTGCAGGAGCGTGTGTGTTGAAAAGACCCAAATTGATTGTTTTTTCGAAAAAGATGATTTTTTTGGAAACCCTAAAAATGGAAGTCGAAGAAGCTATTTTTTTGGAAAATTTTGGGGCGTGGATTTTGTGGCCATTTTTATGTCAAATAAACCCAAAATGTCAGATTTCTCAGCAAACTAATTTTTCTTGAACATGCAAGAAACCCTAGGCGTGGAAGTTGAAGAAGTTGTTGAAATTTTTTCCAATCTTAGAGAATATTGAAAATGAAGATAACCTAGATCAATAAAAGTTGAAAATTATGAACTTATGTTTTTGAAAACTGATGCCCTGGAAAAATAGAGCTTGGAAAGTTATTCTTATGTGCAACATGAACTCGAATCTATGAAGAAATTTGAAAACAACCTTCGTTTGATCCTTCAAATGTTGTTGAGAACAAAATTTTGTGTTTGCCTCTTGAACTCAACCTTCAAAATAATGAATTATGGACGCCCAAATGCTTCATAGATAAAGTTCAGAGGTGAAAGAAGTAGTTAACATGCGAAAGCCCTAATTTTAAGAGTCATCATGTGAAAATATTTATTAACTCAAGTTGACTTGGGTGCCATCACGTGAAAATATCTATTAACTCAAGTTGACTTAGAGGTAGAAGCAATGAGGCAATTTTTTCTAGAAAATACTAAGACATGGGTTTTGTAGGTGCTTGTGTGTTGAAGAGACCTAGATTGATTGTTTTTTGAAAAAAGAAGATTTTTTTGGAAACTCTAAAAATGGAAGCCGAATAAGCTATTTTTTTGGAAAAATTTGGGGCGTGGATTTTGTGGCCATTTTTGTGTTGAATAAACCCAAAATGTCAAATTTCTCAACAAACTAATTTTTCTTGAACATGCAAGAAACCCCAGGCATGGAAGCTGAAGAAGTTGTTGAAAAAATTTCCAATCTTAGAGAAGATTGAAAATGAAGATAACCCAGATCAATAGAAGTTGAAAATTATGAACTTATGTTTTTGAAAATTGATGCCCTGGAAAAATAGAGCTTGGAAAGTTATTCTTATGCGCAACATGAACTCGAATCTATGAATAAATCTAAAAACAACCTTCGTTTGATCCTTCAAATGCTATTGAGAAGAAAATTTTGTGTTCACCTCTTGAAGTCAACCTGCAAAATAATGAATTATGGATGCTCACAACTTCTTAGATAAAGTTTGGAGGTGAAAGAAGCAATTAACGTGCGAAAGCCCTAATTTTAGGAGTCATCACGTGAAAATATCTATTAACTCAAGTTGACTTGGGTGCCACCTTGAGATAAGGTGTCCAACCTCAACAATGCTAGAATATTTTTCAAGATCTTCAAATTTTGCTTGATAACATGGCTCTAGTTGATCTTCGATTTTGGATGTTTGACAGATCCTGTCAACTGGCTGATGGATTTGTTGCAGAGCTAGATCAAATCTAAGAAAGATCTCTCAGAGGCTATGAATCTTAAAAATTGCATTTTCCCCCTTGAAAGCTTGGGCACCCCTGGCTTGTAGGGGCGCTTTTCTTCACCAAACTTAACCATTTTTAAGGATTTTCAACTTTTTCAATTTTCCTTTCGTGCTTCGTTTCTCCACTCAATCTGAAATTTCTAGTGACTGATGAATCTTCTGGCCAAGCTAAGATATTCATCGGAAAGCTTGAAGAATTCCAGAAAGGATGACTAGTTTTGCAAACTCTAAAAACTATTTGAGGGCTCAAATTTTTGGGTGCTCCTAGCCTGTAGGGGTGCTTTTTTGTGTAGAAGATATAATTTTCACTTTGTCTGCTTGTCGAAACACCCCTGTTTGATCTTCATTGTTGGGTATTTGACTGCTCTGATGAACTTGTTGATAGACTCATCATGAAGCCTAACAAAATCTAAGGAGGGCTTGCTAGAGGTCATGAAACCTGAAAAATTGAATCTGATGCCTCAAAATTTTGGGCATCCCTGGCTCGTAGGGGTGCTTTTTTGCTCTGTACTTATCCAATTTTATGTTTCTTTACTTTCAACACTTTCGGTTTGATCTTCATTTGTGAGCGTTTGATCGATCTCATGAACTAGATGCTAGATTCATTGGAAAGCTAGCAGAATTCTAGAGAGGATCCCCAAAACTACAAATCCTAATAGTTGCATTTGAACCCTTAAATTTATGGGTGCCCCTAGCTTGCAGGGGCACTTTTTCTCAACTTTTCCTTGTGACCTTTTGTTTCTCATGGCATGTCTTCACATCGGTCTTCTTTTTGTGGTGTTTGATGACTCCTTTGGACCGACTAATGAATTCATTAGAAAGCCTGCTCAAATCTGGAAAGAAATTGTTTGCAACTGTAAATCTTTGAAGCACTTTTGACTGCCTGAAACCTTGGGAACCCTTGGCCAGCAGGTCCACTTTTATGCTCCAAACTTAGCCATTTTCAATGGTTTTCATCTTTCTAAAACTTCGCATTCACCATGTTGTTGACTGTGTTGATCGCGATCACCGTCACACGTGCGTGCTCGCTATCCACCAATTGCACTCGGTGTCTACGTGCAATGCCAACACTAGCCTTTCACATGTTTGTCAAATGTGTTAATCACCACTACTAATATGTTGATTGTGTTCACCATTGCACGTGCATGATCTAAGAAGCGTCCACCATTCTAGTCTTAATTTATTTTTTGCAATTTTCAAATCCCCCTCTGTCGTTCACCGTTTTTTAAGCATCTTTCACCATAGATCATTTTGTGCAGTGTTTGAGAATTAGATTTTGACACCTGGTATCTTTCCATCCTCTATTGATGACCTCAGAGGTCCTAACTTTTCTCTTGAAAAGGCTAAATAGACCCACCAAAGAAAAAGTGACTTTTTGATTATTCTAGCTAGACCAATGTGATCATGACGAAAGATTAACCAATCAAAATAATTTTGAGCCATTTCTGGAAAGATCCTATTTTTAGGTTTTTTCTAAAAATAGGGGCCTAAAACCCTAATTTTAAAATTTTCATAATTTTAGGAGCATCCTCTTGACAATAAACCTAGAAAAACCCCATGATGCGTTTGTTGTTTAGAAATTTTTAAAAATAGACAATTGCGTTTTTTGGACATTTAGACCCTTTTTTGACTTTTGACAACAATTTTACAAGATTTTGACCATTTTTACGAAAATGCCTTATTGAATAAATTTTTTTAATCTTAGGGACAACAATCCTAAAAGTCACTTCCCCTTTTTAGATTTTTGATTTGGCAAGGTTCATCTCCTTTCTGAAACTTCTTATTTTTGAATTAAGACTTAGAATTTGAACTCTTACGAAAATTAGACATCTGTTGCAACTTTTGCTCTTGCTTAGTGGCCTTTTGAAAAACCTTCTCCATAGTAAAGTGATTATGTATATCCACCTCTACTCCAATATGATGCCTTAACCTTAATATAAACTTTTGAATTCGAAAGCGTTCATCGGTTTGGTACTAAGGCACATATTTTAGCAAATGGGTGAGCTTTTCCTAGTACTGAGTCACATACATGCTCCCTTGGGTTAGGTTTTGGAACTTCATCATCTTCTTGTCAAAAAAGTGATGAGGAAGCCACCTTTTGGACAAAAATACTCAAGAAATTGTTCCCATGTGGTCTTTCCTAGTAGTAGTTTTCATTCTACCATTTCATTGTCCCACCATGTGGTCGCCTCTCTAGAGAATTGGTAGCAGCCCATACAACCTTGGTTTCAACTGATAGATTTCAAAGCCCAAAATACTTCTCCATTTCAATTATCCATGCTTTTTCTCTGTCTTTGATGGTCTTGTCAAATTTTAGCAAAGCTACCCTTTTTAGATCCTTGCCAAGATCTTCTTTGATTCTTGCTCGATTATTGCCACCTTGATCCCTATTTCCTTGTGGTTGTTCATTCCTCATATTTTGACCATCATGCACATCTCGGACCTCTTGTTCTAAGTGGTCCATCCTATTCTCTTGGCAGTTTAGGAGGTATAGGATTCAGTCCAACCTCTCATTTTGACCTTCATTTTGTCCACCACTTGAACCTCCATTCCTGGTGTTAACCATGATGATTCACTATTGACCTACATCACAACCCACATTTAGCGTAATCGACACAACTTTATATGTTTGATCATCTCATACACAAAATACTAAGTATTATAACATGCAATCTTTAAAGGATATTCATGCTCATTCATAGCAAAGATAAGTCACTCAAGTTCACAACTTTGAACACAAAGAAAGACTTCCTTTATTTATTATAATAATGGATTATGGTAAATCCTTATTTACAAAATTTTCCCCTTATTAGGTTGTTTCTTCACTTTCAAAAAAGAGGACACTCTTTTGGGTCCTCATCTGAGTCTATAATAACCTTCTTGGAAGAGAAAGGATGTGCACATAGGCACTCCTCTTCTTTTGTCAGAATGAGTGCATTTGGTCCACACCCTAAAGGCTAGTCTTGTATTGTAGAAGGTTTCTTAGTTTTGATGGTGTGTTAGACTCTTCAATCTTTTTGCCCCATTCTAACTTTAGCCGAGTAACGGCTTGTGTGTTGGAAAAATGAAGAAGAACATCTCATTTTGTTATTTTGTGTTGTCATTGATATCACCGTGATATATGAGTTGCAATTGTAAGATCAAGTCTGAAGTTGTTCTTGTATTCAGGTCCGGTATTTGAACTGGTATTTTGCTTACATCCTCTAGTATTTTGGTCTACATTTGTTTGCTAGTGATTACTGTTGCTTGTGATTTTTGAGAAATGGTTTGTAGACATCAGGAATGCATACATTCAAGATCTCACGTATCCAAATGCTCCTATGGTGTATTGGCATTACACTGGTATTTGCAATTGTGCTATTAGGTCTATCCTTGGTCGACCTAAAGATTGTATTGTGTAATGGTGAATTAATTTTTGTCATGCAAATATATGTGCGACCTATTTTAGGTCCATGCCGTTGATGTAGCATTTTGGATGTGTGAATTTCTTTTTGAGAAGATTTTGTGAAAGCTTGAATCCGATAGTTGGTATTTTTGGTGAATGAGAATTTCATCTAATTAGGTCGACCTAATTGATGCTTGTAGAGAGATCATATATATATATGTTGTGAATGCGAGTGTGAAGAAGAGCGAATATGATGGTGTGTCAAGATAGTTTACTAAGCTTCATTGGAACTGAATCTGCACTCACTAGGTGTACTTTATCAGTTCATTTTTTGGCTATAAGCCATTTTTGTCATTGTAATTCTATAGGCAGTGAGCGTTTGTATTTGGATAGTGAGTCCTTGTAGTGAGCCACCCATTTTGTAATATCTTATAACCGGTTATACTATATTGTGAGGTAACACTAACCATGGTTTTTCCCATTTTAAGTTTTCCATGTAAAAATATTGGTGTTCATGTGTTCTATTATTTCATGATATGTTAATGCTTTTATTTATCTCTGTCATTATATGCATTGGAATAATTAGATGTTATTTGATCAAAGAATTTAAGAAGATACTGATTCACCACCTCCCAGTATCTTGGACATTTAACAATTGGTATCAAAGCTTGGTTCCACTAGAAAAGCCTAACAACTTGAGGGAGATCCTGAAGATGGAAGAAATGAATGATAAAGGAGAGCTTCAGACTGCTCTTGAAGATTGAGAAAGTTGAAAGAGAAAACATGGATCTGAAAGAGAATCTTGAAGATACGAATGAATGTGTTCAAAAATTAAAGGAGTAATTAAAAAAGTTCAAAGATAGGCACAAGGAAGTAACTTATCAGTTGAAGAAGGCCAATGAAGATATTGTCAATTTGAAAGTGCAAGTAGAGAAGAAAAGAATTGAAGAGTGTTTGAACAAGTTGGTACAAATTAAGTTTGAAGATGACACCAAGCTTGAACAAGAAGTTGCGAACCTGAAAGTGGATTTGGAGAAGGTGAAACTCTGTGAGAACAATTTCAAATCTAGCTCAGACAGGCTTGATGAATGGATTGTAGAACAAAAACTGAGTAAGGACAAAGGTGATTTGGGAAATGATACTGGTGAAAGTTCTAAAGTTGTGGACAATCAGAAGACTCTTAATAAAGGAAAGTAGAAAGGAAATTCAAGGAACTCTGCTAGGAGACCTCCATTGAGACAGCCTAATACACAAAGGTATCCTTCTTTTAATGGCACTTGCTTTTCATGCAACAAATTTGGCCACAAGGCAAAAAAATGTAGGAGTAGGATGAATGAGTTCCCTGGTCCTTTTTGGTGCAGGAGCACCTAGGCAACATCAAACATCAAGTAACACTATGCAAATTTTCAAGCTTAGCAAGAAATTTTGTGTTTCAAGGTCATGTTGACCATCAAGTTTTGAGTTTGTGGTAAAAGATGTTAGGATCTAGGTTGCTCAGTGGTATAGGGTAGATGGTATGAGTTACACAATTTGTTTTCTTTAGGAATCACTAGAATTGGGGAAATAAAGCCAAAATGTTGCTTTTAAGCAATTTTGGCCTTTGAAGATGGTTAAGTCCGACCAAAGGGAAAATCAACTAATTTTTGAACCTTTAAAAGGTGAACCTCGAGTTGGAAGTGAGGTTGGAAGGAATGTTGAAGTTGTAATTAGTTTGTGATCAAAAGAACAGGGACAATTTTAGTGTGCAATTTTCTATTTTCTTGTTCTTGTTTTCGGTTCAGCAAAGTAATGAATTGATCAAGGATCTTGGAAGGTTTAGCATGTAGTGTTTTTGTTTTTGTAGCATTGAATTGGAAAATTAGCTAACTAGTATTCATTTTCAAGAGAGTTTTTGTAAATACTGTGTTCTTTTCCATTTGCAGTTTTGACTGGTAAATTGCAGAACAATGGAGTTTTAGCTTGCATTGCCACTGTACTTTGAGTACGGGCTTTTTGGGAATGAAGCTAAACTCCATGACTATACATACAATAGGAGTAGGGGTCTGTAGTAGTCCAAGAAGTATGCAAAAAGTCTATTCCTAGGCGAGCTGGCTATGCCCAGTTAGGAAAGACAGTGCAAAATAATCTCCAACGTTGCAGGGGTGTCTACTCATTGGAAACTCAGGGTGTGTAGTGATTGCAGGAGACCTTACAAAGGTTTGGAAAGAGGCAAGAGACATCACCAATCCATTTGGTGGCTGAAAGAAGAAAACAATTCACTGTGTCCAAGAAAAGGCTTAAAAAGCCCTAATCTCTCAAAATCAGGGTTACCCCTATGTACGACCTGGGAAGGCCCAAAACCCTAAGAATCTTGGAGAGCTAAGAGATTAAGCCAAGGTTCCTTTTGTGAGTTTATGGTGTTCATCAAGCAGGAAGGAGTTATAACCTAATTTCTCGGGGTAAGAGACCTAATTGGGGCTCAAGGGCTACTAGCCCCTCTTAAACCCTAAACTAGGTTTTAGTGGTAGCGATGAAAGAATGAAGACTTGTGATTGGACAAGAATCACAGTGGGATGGTTTTGAAGCCTTGGAGGATACCACACACCCCTACAACAAGTTGAGGAGATTTGGAGAGTTAGTTGGTCTTTAGGAAGATTAAGGGCCAAGGTGGAAAATGGAGGAGAAAGCACCAAGTTTGGCTTGGTTAGGTGTATGCAATTGATATAAGGGTTGGCCAGAAGAACCAGGGGTGTCTAAAAATTATTAGGACCTATAGGTTCAAGAAGGTGGAGAGAAACACCAAAGGTTTTTCCAAGGTGAGACCAAGAGCATGGGACTGTGATTGTCTCATCCAACCCCCTCCCTATCAGATTGGTATCAGAGCAAGCAAAAGATTTGGGAAAGAGTAATATATGTCAGAGGTTGAGTCAAGTGATACTACCGTCATGGTGACAAATGCACAATTGGCCAAGATGGTTGAAGAGCAGGAGGAAGATAATAGGCAATTGAGGGAAAGGATAGCCCAGCTTGAGGAAGCAGTGAGAGTACGGTTTGAGGAACAATTCCAAAGAAAGGTTAGAGGGAAGATAAAGACCTGAACTACGTTTTACTTTGAAGAGAGGAGACTTTCTTGAAGGCACTAAAAGCTTTGAGTGGAAAATCACCCGAAGGCATACCACTTTTTTGAGTGGAAAGATGAAGCCAGACTAGTCATGGTTGGATAGAAGGCATGGAGAATCACGACAGGTGTGATGCAAAATTAGATGGCGGTGGGAGTACTTAGTCAAGAGGTACAGGCCTATATCCTTCTTTGATGAAAATCTCAATGAAGCCAAACAAAGTACTCCGCCTATGATCTAGGAGTATATGCTTTAGTCTGATCCATAGGAAGTGGAGGCATTATTTGTTACCCAAAGAGTTTGTGGTCTTTACTGATAACCAGGCACTTAGTTATATCAACACCCAAGAGAAGTTAAGTAATAGGCATTTGAAATGGATGGAATACATCCAAGCCTTCACATTCACTATCAAGCACAAGAAGGGACAAATGAACAAGGTTGCAGATGCATTAAGAAAAAGGTTGCTAACAGTGCAAGAGATACAACTAAAGAGCATTGGGTTAGAGAGTTTCAAAGACCTCTATGGTGAAGATGAAGACTTCTCAGAAGCTTACAAGGTATGTTCTGATTTTGAGAATCATTTTCATAGCCAATAATGCAGTGCTCATTGCAAAATGGTACATTATTTGTTAATCAGTTATGTGTTCCGGGGAGGGGTCAACGAGGAAAATCTGATTCAAGAAAAACATAATGGCAGTCTTAGTGGGCATTTTGGCATCAATAAGACTTTAGAACTAGTGCAAAGGTTCTATTACTAGCCTAAGTTAGCAAGAGATGTTAGGAGGTATGTGGAATAGTGTGTTGTGTGCATGAAAGCTAAGGGAGGAGCTAGCAACACTAGTTTGTATCAACCCCTACCCATTCCTAACAGACCATGGGAGTGTGTGAGAGCATGGATTTGTGGTAGGTGCCCTACAGGCTGGTTTTGTATTTTATATTTGTGGTGAAGCAGATTTAGTAGATAAGTCATTTTATTTCCACCAAAACTACTCATGATGCAAGCTATGTGCCAGCTCATATTTTCAAGGAAGTTGTGAGGATCCATGGATTTCCTTTTAGCATTGTTTCAGACAGGGATGTGAAGTTCATGAGTCACTTTTGGAAGACTCTATGGAGTAGATTGGGTACCAACCTGTCATTTGGATCAACTTACCATCCTCAGACTGATGGTTAAATAGAGGTGGTTAACAGGGTGCTCGGTAATCTTCTAAGGTGCCTAACTAAGGAGTATGGAGCCGGGGCATAAGAGGATATAGTTATTTGGCGAATATACATAATGTGATGTCATGAACCACAAGGAAAGGGGCCATTTTAGTGTGTATGGGATGTACCGAGAGAAATTTGTGAGCTCGAGACCTTGGATCTATGGAGAATAAGGATTGGACATACAGAAGACTTCATTGGACCATGAAGGAGAATTGAGAGCAGGTCAAGAAGGGCGATCTGAAGCCCACCCAAAAGCGAAAAGAAAGCAGATGTGTCAAAGGAAAGAAGTGTTATTTCAAGTAGGGACTATGTCATGGTCCATAACAAATCAAGGTTCTTGAAGGAATATCAGCAAAGTTGTAGATGAAAGAGTGGGACCACAGCAGATATTATTATATGGCAAGAATGCATACAAGGTGGAGTTACCTACCGATCTAGGAATCTCACTAGTATTCAATGTTGCAGATTTGATCAA
Source organism: Sequoia sempervirens (assembly GCA_007258455.2). Taxonomy (NCBI): domain Eukaryota; kingdom Viridiplantae; phylum Streptophyta; class Pinopsida; order Cupressales; family Cupressaceae; genus Sequoia; species Sequoia sempervirens. The sequence goes on along the minus strand of VDFB02000007.1, from coordinate 10,002,898 downwards.
GTATAAGGGGACAGACAAGGATTTGGATCAGGACAGTAAGGAGGTCTTCAAGGACATCAGCAACATATCCTTACCTACTCAGGACAAGCCTCAGGCAGAGAAGATCTTGGAGTCAAGGGTGAAGAAGGCCACAAGACATAAGGTGTATATGGAACACCTCATCAAGTGGAAGGACAAGCATGAATCTGAGGCTACTTGGGTGGATGAAGTTGAATTTGAAAATTAGGGCATTGACCTATCCTTGATTTCTCCTTACATTCCTTAGTGTTTGAGCTGAGAGGGGGAGAATGGTGTAGGAGCACCTAGGCAACATCAAACATCAAGTAACACTATGCAAATTTTCAAGCTTAGCAAGAAATTTTGTGTTTCAAGGTCATGTGGACCATCAAGTTTTGAGTTTGTGGTATTAAAAGATGTTAGGATCTAGGTTGCTTAGTAGTATAGGGTAGATGGTATGAGTTACACAATTTGTTTTCTTTAGGAATCACTAGAATTGGGGAAATAAAGCCAAAATGTTGCTTTTAAACAATTTTGGCCTTTGAAGATGGTTAAGTCCGACCAAAGGGAAAATCAACTAATTTTTGAACCTTTAAAAGGTGAACCTCAAGTTGGAAGTGAGGTTGGAAGGAATGTTGAAGTTGTAATTAGTTTGTGATCAAAAGAACAGGGACAGTTTTAGTGTGCAATTTTCTGTTTTCTTGTTCTTGTTTTTGGTTCAGCAAAGTAATGAATTGATCAAGGATCTTGGAAGGTTTAGCATGTAGTGTGTTTGTTTTTGTAGCATTGAATTGGAAAATTAGCTAACTAGTATTCATTTTCAAGAGAGTTTTTGTAAATACTATGTTCTTTTCCATTTGCAGTTTTGACTAGTAAATTGTAGAACAATGGGGTTTTAGCTTGCATTTCCATTGTACTTGTTGTCAATTGATTACACACGAATGTGATTGAAATCTAGCAATCATTTGAAAATGGAATAATTCTCCAGGGCACATTGGGTTGCCTATTTCCGAGAATCAATCTCAGTGCGGTTTCCACACGATGAAAAAAACCTCTAAAACTAACGACAGCTGGGAAGAAAAGCTTGCTTGAATTGAAATTCTAAAGCTACGAGAGGTGATTGCACCTAAATGATAATGACTTGCAATTATGACTCACAATAAACTTCTTAAAACTCAAATCTGCACAACCAGATTCAATAATTTAATCACTTGAATGATTTAAACAGAGGCTTTGATCTAATGCAATATTGAGGGAAAACGAGGTTTTCACGACAAAATGTATTAACTTATTAATAAGCACAGTGCATAACCAGTGATTTTCAACTAAATTGCATACAGATATGTGAAAAAGACAGAAAAAATCAGAGGTTTCAAGACTAAAACACAGTAATTCTTCGATCAATTTTTTCACAAAACGATGCTCAAAATCTAGAAGGAAAACTCTAAAGTACTGAACTCAAAGGAATCTTCTGCAATTACACACTTTGAACCTGTAATGAACACTGCTGTATTAATCTAAAAGCTGAGTTACAAGATGATCTTCTTTGCTGAAGGCAAAGGTAGAAAACAAGAACTAGAATGAAAAACAGTTAAGTTTTTCAATATATACAAAAACCTTTCCAAAAGGCATGCAAAAAGAACTGAAAGTCCAACACCTTTAAAGGGTGATGACTCCAAAGCCAAATCCGAGTAGAAGAAAATATCTCTGAAAAGGAGGCCCAAAACCATGCAAAAATAGGTCCAATCAAGCTCAAACTCACTGCCAAGTCATAACTGATACATGCACTATTCCAACTGAACTACAACTCCCTGAAAAAGTGGCTTAAAGCATGCAAAACTGCCTCGTTTTTACCGATTTCGCCCATGGGAACTGAAACTCCAATTCTATTATCATGTGCATGATAAAAATATCTCTCACCTTCAGTTAACTTTGCTTGTTCCATACATGGATTTATAATATCTTTTATTTGCATGTTTAAAATGACTAATTTATTAAATGATTTATAGTGGATCATTTAATAAATTAGCCCTTCATTGAATAATGCAAAAAAAATACATAAGATTAAAATAGAATCTTAACCCTTTGAAGTTGGTCGACCACCATGCATCAATTATTATATTCGACCACATCATTAGCAAATCTTTTGACATTTGATAAAGCCGACCACATAATTAGCAAATTCTCTGACTGGAAAATGAATAAAACATGATGATTTTAATAAAATCATTGACAAATATTCAAAGGCATTTTTAGGGTGAATAGACAAAAGACCATCGAACCCTAAAATCCCATCATTATTCACATTTTGACCTGAAGTTTCTGGAAAAAAAAAACTGGCCACCATTTTGAGTAGGGTTTCAAGCTCGATTTCCACCATTGTCTATCAATTCCCATGATCTTTTGAAAGATTTTGGGCGTAAAAGGTAAGATGAAACTCATTCGCTACAAATTTGAATTCTTTTGGGCATTTAAATATCCTTTTTGTTGTCTTATGGGTGCGACTATGATGATATTCTGACATTTTTGTCATCTGCACCTATCCTCTGTTGAAATTCCCTGCCATTGAAGTCGATGCTTGAAGATAATCTGAAGAAAGCCATGTATGAGAATGAACTCTCTACCATGAAAATCGTGGTAAGCTTCCATCCTTCTGTCATTCAATTTTTAACAAAATATCTCTAGCTAAGAATTGACATAATCATCAGATGGGTCTATCTTTGGCCGCGGCTACCCTTATTCTGGTGTGATTTTCTTAGTAATTTTTGGGCTTTGACAATGTGTTTGTGATGAAAGGCGCCATATCACTGGTTCAACCTTTGAAAATAACCAATCTACATTTTATTCTTTTGTATTTTGGATATAAAACAAGATTTTGAAAGCTCTTTCAGCATAAAATGAGTTGATAGATTAAGCATATATTTTTCTCAGTAAAACCCCATCTGGGTATATGCAAAAATTCTTCTTCAGGCGCATGACAGTAAGTTTCGTTCTTTGCCTTCATTTATTTGTTGAAATACAAACTTCTTAGAAATTTTCTCTTGTATAAAACAAGTTGATAGATTAAACAAAAGAAAAACTCCATGCCACAAAATTTACTGTATTCTTTTTGTCATTATTGACTGCGGCTGTCAGCTATCCTCATCTGGGAATTCGAAAAATTTGCGTTCATTCCCATGTATCTGTGAGACAGCAACCTTAAGAGTGATTTTGAACTTAAACCTCTATCTCTCCATGTCGTTCTTATTTTCTGCTTTCTGGGTATCTTGTTAAACTGGCTTTTATTTTCAAAATTTTTGGGAATTTGAGGACTTCACTTGTATTCATGGCCGCATATTCTGAACCTGGGCATTTAATCTTTTCATCTGGGTATGAACACCTTGTCTGCTTTTTGAGAGAACATTAATATCTCTCTAAAAATTCCTTATTGTGACATATATCTCAACATGTGAATTTTCTAAAAACAGGGACCATTAAATGAATGTTTGAAACAACCGCCATGATTAGTAAAAGCTTTAAAATCCTTGGCATATGCTTACATACTTAATTTCCTTTGTATTTTGACATACTTGATATTTACACAAGCCCCAGCCATCATTATTCTTATCTATACCCAGAAATTTCTGTATGTTACTCAACTTACTACTGTTCACAGCTTGAGGCATTTCTGTGTTGGCTCGACTTTTGATATATGGCTTTAGTCATGCTTATAGGCCAAAAACTTTGAAGCGTAAATATTCTATTTTACATACCATATACTTCTGATTGCACTGTCCTTTAATTATTAAAGAACACTTACAATTTTGTACATTTACCTTCCATTTCTGTCATTGAAGCTACTATGGTAAATGCCCTTTCGTCTTTTGTGATTGAATTTTACTCAAAATCTGTTTCCTTGGGCATCTACAATTGTTTTTATTTTTCACAAAATTGTCACAGCTCGCAGCCCACTGTCTTTTACATACCTTCATTTCAAAGTAACTCATAATGTCTTTTAAGGCAAAACTAAGTTTTGATATTTAATGCAGTCTTAGTAGCACTTATTCCTTGATTGACTTTGGTTTTATATCTATGCAAAATCTGTTTTTCTGTATTTTTGTAAATAAGAACTGCCAATGAAAGACATATGTTCCATTTAATATTAATGCCGAATAACCCACATTGCATTGTTGTCTCAGTAAAACCTGTAACATTGTATACCTTTATACTGCTGACAGTATGTGCTTGCATAATGAACATTGGAAAATGGTATGCACTCATGACGTTCCACTGTAGTAAACATACTTTTCCTCAAACTGTTGCACACATATTTTATATGACTTGTCTGTGAATTATATTCTTGATGGGCAGAATTATTGTTCTGAGACATCCAAATATTGTCTTATGATTCAAGATTCCTATTTTTCAAGAACTCAAAAGATTTCTTTTCTCCTCCAATCATGTCATAAATACTTCACTGCTGTTGTCAATGTACACCTTGTTCACTGTTGTATCTCTGCCCTTATGCTTGTCACCGTGCTATCTCTCAAGCTCACTTGGAGCAAGATAATGAACCTCCTTTGTTCCCCAAATCATGGCTGTATCTTATGATGGAAACACACTCAGCAATATGTGCCAGAGTATAACATTAGCTTGAAACATTAGATTGTTCTGTTTGGTAAAAGATAATGCATATCTGTATCTTCTATTATTATTAAATGCTGATTCAAAACAAAATTTGCTACTTTCTGTTGAAGAACTTGTAAAAACTTGGACTATTGCAAATCTCTTTTATATGGTGATATGATTTATGAAAGCATTCCAACACTCGAATATGAAGTAGAGATGAACAAAGTATTATCAAAATTGATGAGTTCTTCACACTATTCTTTCGAATTTCTTTGAAATAAGGCTGCTTATATGATTATCCTTTAATTTTAGCAACTCTCTTAATGACTGTTTTAACAATGTTAACAAACTCTCATATGTAACTTGAGAGTGTATCCTTTTGATATGCCGGGCTCAACTCTTGTGGGAGCCCGTTTTACTCCACATATCTGATGAAATGAACTCGAACATGATAAACCTGTACCTGCACACTGAAACAAACATGTTAGCAAAATAAAAGAAGTTGAAAGCTTCCATTGAATTATATCTTTCCACTTGATTTTTTTTTCAATTATCTGATGAATGCTCGGTTTAACGCAAATTACATTTATGTCTGTAGCATAGGCGTAAGGCAGAAAGTAATTCACCATTGCTTAGAGTATAACTCTAATACCATTTCCTTAATGATTTTGCAGGTACACGGAGCGATGAAGCGGGGCTGCAACTGCTTGGAGGCACGATGGCTAGAAGCACCAACGAAGTGATTCATCATTACAGGCAATGATGAATTGCTTCTCTTTTTTATGCTTATGCTATTTTCAGCAGTGTAGTCTGTTCATTTAAATTTTGTATTCATCTCTTGATTGTCAGAAACAAACTCAGTTACTCTCACGGCTTGTGCGAGATTCAGCATTTCACAAAATGAATAAAAGTATCATTATGCAAATTTTCTTAATTTTTGTTTTAAACATTTGCACAACAAACTTATGACACATGTGTAAGATGATCTCAATGATGATCAATGAACACTTCTCAGAAAAATTTGAAAATTTCCTACCTATAACAGGTGAACTTCATTCAGCTCATTGATGATAGAGTTGAAAATGTGATATGAGACCTTGGGAATTTTCAACACTTTTTTGTGGAAGATTTCCTTTCAAGAGAGGTAGTGCATCAGGTAATGCGCCTATGTTGAGAAAGTGTGCAAAACACCCATCAACCGGATTGTATTGCAAGAGGGGGTTGTAAGGCTTCATGCTCTTCCATGCTGTCTTTCTCCTAAATTTTGGTTTCATGCTTACCATAAAGTCATTTTGTTTCTTCCCAGGATTGTAGACAAAAATAGTCTATTATCTATTTTAATCAACATTTATTTATAGCAAAAGAAAATTCTAACAGATAATTTCATACTCGTTATAGAACATCTTTATTAGATACATTCCTATTCAAATTTTGAAAAAGAATATCTCAAATATAGTGTCTTCACTTGTGCACCATAAGACCATAAAATTAATTCCTTATCTATTGGAGAAAATATATCTATGATAAGGTAAGAATATTTCTCATAGAAAAGTGATTTTCAATTACAAAGAGATAACTAGCAATTAGCATGATATAACTAGTAGCACTTAGAGAGATACATTCCAAGAAGCTTATCTACTAAATTCAAATGAGTTCTAACACAACATACTCTTGAATAAATTATTTATTTTCTTGCACATAAACAAGATAGAATATAACTCCCACACTCAACAGTTATCAATAACAGAGAGCTACTTGTCAACCAACTATTGTTATTTCATCTTATACCTTTTTTTTTCTTTCCACTTACTTTTCAATATACAATCACATTTTTTGAATATCAAGATTTAACAAAAATTAAAAAAAGGATCCCTTGTAGCAACCCTAGGAAGGAAGAGAGTCTTGGTACTCCTCTTGCACCCATTTCTATAGCATAGAATTGACTCCTTGGGTCCCCATAGCTCAACCTTGAATAGTACAAGAGGGATACACCCTTATGACTTGAACACACACAACTTTTTGCTTCTTTTTCTTACACTCAAATTCAATAATTTCCAATTGGTGACCAATGAAATGCTCTCCACCCAGCCTTAGGGATACAAAAACCCTTCCCCCAAGCTAGGGGAAAAACCAGGGAGACTAGGAGAGAAACCTTCACATTTACAAGGCTTGAAAAGCACAATACAACAACATAAGACCAGCCAAAAAAAAAAGAGACACACAACAACAACAAATCCTTTACTCAAGGTTACAACACAAGTGTACAACTCCACATTACATATTCAACATAGAGTTTATCTTCAAGGATCCAAAATTGGGGGAGTGGGGACATCTACAAGGAGTGGGAAGCTATTTTTATTTTATTTTATCAAATACAACCACTGACTCCATTTATTCATACCACCTCTGGCCAACATATATCCACTTCCAACCTTCATTCTTCCTACTTCACCTCCATAGCACCCAAAGCCATTATTACCACCAAATCACCTAGCCAAAAACACAATATCCAAGGGTACTCTTACCCAATTAACAACTCCCCACCTTGGACATATCTCCCACTCTATAATCCCCTCACAACAATAACCTAAAACATGTGAATTCAATCATAATACAACACTTCTAACCAACAACCTATAACAACATACAAAACAACACAATTTTTTTTTAATTCCTATTTCAGAACCAAACACAAAGGGGCAAATAAGAAAGTACCAACCTAGAAGTCCTTCAAAATGGAAGTGGAAAACAAATTAGTAGCTCAAAGTGATAGCTTCCTCCCTTTCAAAGCTCTTCCCTCTTTCTTATGTCTACAACCCAAGGAAAGAAAACTCTATCTTTTAGGTATGATCAGAGCTAAAAAGAAAACTAGTTTTTCCTACCCAAACATTTACTTAAAGAACAATTTTCCCATGACTAATGGTGGAGGTGGCAAGTGTTTAAACAATTCTTCCCCCTTTTCACGAGTAAGCTCGTTCACCATGCATTATCTTAGAAACTCATCATTAAAAGAAAATGCTTCCAAAAAAGGGTCATAAGGACTCCAAATTAATTTTTAAACATATAAAGTTACTCCTATGATCCAACCCAATGACCTAGAATCCTAAAAACTGTCACAAACATGACTTAAACACATCAAAATTTTCTCTAAAACTTGGATACAAACTGTCACCACTACCATTGCATTGTCCAAGACATTGGGAAATAAAATAATAATGTTTACTAGCATAAATTTTAGTAACACGTCATAGCCTAACACAACATAAATCCCCCTGGTGTTTTCCTGAAGTCCATCGGTCACTAACCTACACACTCACTACAAATGTTAATCCATCATCATAATAAAACAACACATGAAATTTATAACATGATTCTCTATGTAGGTTTATGTCATTCACCTCATGGAAAAATTAACATAATATTAACAAAATCAATTCTAACAGGTAAATCACAATTGTCCTTCATTCGTTATCCATAATTCATCTAAATCACATTTATATATGCTCTTAGGATAATAATAATAGAATCATTTGATTAATTAAATTAGCAGCATGGCACCATAAATCTTATATCGCTAAAGATCATCATATATGTAACAATGTATTAAGTTCTAAGGTAACATCAATATGACAAAGCTATAATCCATTGTAACAAAATATACATAATCAAGCCTAAAATAACATTAGTATGATAGAGCTAAGATATATCAAAATATCAATAATCATGACTATGATAACATCAATATGATAGGGCTATGATACCAAAATATCAATAATCAAGACTAAAATAACATTAGTATGACAAAGCCAAGATATATCAAAATATCAATAATCAAGTCTATACAGATCGTACTAAATGGCGTAGATCATATAATCTCTGGTACAGAAAAGGTGGATATCACAACTTTCTCCAGGAAGGTTTCCCACGTTGTAGAAGTTTTAATAGACGAAAGGGGCATGTGCTTGCATTGAATGGGTTCAAGCATGCATTTCCATCATTGCAAAAGTTTTTTGGAGAAGTTTCTTTCTTGCGATAATTTTTGTGCAATATTGTAACTCATATTTTTAGTCTTTTCACTGAAAATAACAATTGCAATACTCTATATTTCTAAGTTGTAACTAGAAAACCTCTCTTTTATTAATAAATTTCATCAATTTTTCCTTCTCAATGGTTGTCTTATTATGTGCAATTGATTATTGATGTGTATTTCTTTGTTTTATTCTTAAATCCTCAAATATCATTCAATTGAAATGACTAAATATACTACTAATTGACATCAATTAATAATTAAATTGACTAAATATACTACCAATTGACAAAAATCAATGAACAATGACTAAATATGACTAGATATATGACCAGTAAAATTAGTGAATAAAAAAATGACAAAATATACTACCAAATTTATCAAAATGATGATTAAAATTAATGATTAAATACACTACCAATGCACAAAAATCAGTGAATAAAAATGACTAAATAAGTGACCAGTTAACAACAGTCAATGACTAAATATATCAGTTAATAAAAAAATGGCTAAATAAGTGACTAGATTACAACAATCAATGACTAAATCAACAACTAAATAAGTGACCAATTAAATATATTAGTGAATAAAGTGACTAAATAAGTGACCAAATCACAACAATCAATGACTAAATAAGTGACTAGATCACAACAATAAATGACTAAATCAACGACTAAATATACTACCAAATTGATCAATCAAAACAACCAATAAATGACTAAAAATGGTTTAGTCATCAATCTGGTCGCATTATAAATGACTGGCAATAAAGTACTATTGGTCACGTGACCAAGTCCAATCATTTATAAGCAATTTTTAGTAGTTTCTTCAATAGTTTATTGTTGATTATGTACTAGTGGATATTGACCAAGGATTTATTTAACTTGTATATCATAATGATCCATAGGGATATATTGGATAACTTGATCTTGATTTGTATTGGAATTTACATCATCATTCTTTGGGATTTTCTCTTGACATGGATCTAATGGCCTAGGTAAGGGATTGTGAACTTGGAAAATGCTAGGATTTTCTTGAGTGGACTCATGTGTTTGGATAGGAAGCTCTTGAGTTAGCTTGATAGGTGGTGAAGGGTATGATGGTGGAAGAGGATTGAAAGATGTAGGATTTTATTTATTTTTAGGTAAATCACTTTCTAGTAGCCCTTGGAGATCATTTATAGATGTGTTTTTATTAGATGGTTTGGATTGTAATGGCTTAATCAATGAAGGATTATGAGAGGAGGGGGCTATAATAATAGGGATTTGTAATATGGTTCACTATTGAGGAAGGATTTGAATAGAAGATTGGTTTCCCTTGTCAAGGTTACAATAAGGGTGACTAATGGATGTCGGTTTGGAATTAATGGTATGGGTATCAAAACCTATAGGAAGCCTAGCTCCTTTTCGTACAAGTTTTAAAGGTATCTGGTGGGATCTTTGGCCTTGACTACCAGCATTAGATTTAGAAACTTAGGATCCTTGGATGCTTCTTTGATATCTTATTGATAACTTTGTGCTTATTGATATTCATTATAGTCCTCACCATCATTAGTTGTAAGATATATTTTAGTTCGTGGTTGGGTTGGGTTGTTGGAGATTGTTGGTATGAAGGGTTGGAAGATAGATGACTAAGGATTGTGGGTGACTAGAAAGGAGGGTTAGGTGGTATGTACATACTTCTAGCAATGGGATAAGGGAATATGCCCTCCATTATGTATTTCTTTTTAAGTCTAGAGGCTTCTAGCTCAGTCATTTGTTGTGTCAAGGCTTGCACTTGTTGCACTAGAATTTCTTGTTCTATCAATGATTGCATTGGAATTGTATTTTCTTGAGTATTGTAGTTTAAATTTGGCATGGGACCCATGGTTGGGTTTTTGTTTTGATAATTTGGTGTTCAATAGATAGGTGTGTTGTTTTCATTAAGCATGTTCAAATATTGATATTGTGCCATGGGTTGCGTTGAGTTTGGGTTTGATGTGAGTATGATAGTGGATCCTTGGTAAAGAAAATAAATCAAAGACTTTTTTTGTTTATGGGATTTATGATTTTTTTTTGGATTTTGTAAGTTTTTTTATTTTTTGGGACTTTGAAAGTTTTTATTTTTATTTTTTTGGGATTTTGAATTATTTTTAATGATTATGCAAATGAAAAGTGATGGATGGTTGATGATAATGAGGATAAGTGATGGTGATTACAAGTTTAGACTTTGACCTTGAAAGATAATGGTTAACCAAAGTGACCAAAAGGGATATCTTGATCTCCAAAAGATGGAAGTGAGAAAGACAATAGACAAGGGTTGACCTTAAACTAGAATTTTTAGATTTAAAGCCAGCCATTTGTGAAAAGATAAAAATATAAGAGATCAAGACAACCCCAAAGGGTGACTAAGGTTGAAGCACAATCTAAGTAGGGAAAATAAATATTGGATGAATGATGAATGGATACGAATGGTAATAGACCTTACTATTCTCAAGAGAAGCCTAGAATCTCAAAATACAAAGACAAGAGACTAGTCACACCCAAACTAGACTTGTGAGTTTAGGGAAACTATAGACAAGACAATGATAGTTGTATGAGAATTAAGAAACCTCAAAGAGGAAACTGGGGTCTGACAATGATAGCTGGATTAGTGTAGGATTTATGAGTGATCAAGTGGATGATTGAATGAAGTTTGACTAATAAATGCAAGGATATCCAAATTTTAATCTAAGGAATGCAAGACCAACCTAAAGATTCAAAGACAACCAAGGGTTAACCAAAGAAGGAAAAACCAACCAAGGGTTTTGACCCAAGGAGGGAGACCAAAATTTAACCTAAAAATGCATTTAATATTTGAGATGCAAAGGTGGATGTGGAAAGCTAAACTAAGAAAGTTTGATAGGTCTCAAATCACTTAAGTTTAAAAATTGGATTGAAATTATGGGCCCTAACTTGTTTCTATGTAGTGGTTGTCTTCCTAAGAATGAAGTGTTTAAAGGTGTATTTTGTGTGAGGTTTTCAATTTTGAGATAGCATACACTCATAAAACACTTGGAAGACAAAGTGGTTATTGACTCTTTGACTTCTTGGTAAGTGAGTATGTTTGCAACTTTTCTTCCACAAAAATTGCTTGGCCTTGGTTCACAACTGATACAAACAACCACAACCTAGGTAGATTAGTAATAGGGTTTGTTAGTAATAGGGTTTGTCTACTAAAGTGGGCTTACCTCACCCTCGAAAGAGTGATTTAATCCATGAACAAGGAGTGGGTGAAGCTAGAATATTCCAAGATAATGTACCACCTTAACACCTCTCACCTTGAAAGGAGTAACTCCAAACAAGTAACCATGCCACCCCAACCAAGAATTAGATGTGGTATGTAACTTCTTAGTTATCCTAATGCACCAACAATAATAGATAGCCAAAATAGGTCTTAAGCTTCTAAAACAATGGTTTGTAGTAGGGGACTATCATGAAAACCAATGGTATAATGTAAAACATGAGACACTAAAGCCTCTAGTCAACCCCAATTTGTTCTATAAACCCACATCTTAATTGAAATGTGTGGTATACAACATTGTATTGTGCTACTAACTTTTTCCTTCACACCTTTGATAGAGCCCATTGAGAAACGTTCTTGAGTTGAACCCTAGGGTGATGAAATCCCTAAGTATGCCTCCTAATAACAATTAAAAAGGATACTAATGTGTATTTCTCGTCACCCAATATCACACAAGTGCACAAGGGGAGAGGATACATACACACTAGCTCAAGTTGACACAAAACGTACAAGTGTACAAGACACGGAAAACAAAGTTCTTTTTAACTCAACTAATCTAAATGTGAGCTAATCTTAAAACAAAGAAACAATATTTCAAAATAGATTCTCTGAAAATTGAACCTACAACACACTAATTATTTGTTCACAATAAGCCTTCAATAACATCCTACAACAATTAAATTAGTAGTTTAAATAATGGCTTTGGCAACACGTTGCAAAACCAATTTTGTTAGAAGTTTAATTTTTTTCCTTTGGCTCTTGAAAAGGTGTTGCACAAAATTATTAGTGAAAACGTTCAAAAACCAGATTCAAATGAGAAAATTAAACAAACCATTAAATTTTTTTTGAAAATTTTATGAAATTTAAAAAAAAAAAAAGTTCGTGTGTTCATATTTGAAGTTTTAAATTAAAGCATCCAATTTAACTTATTATACCTGATTTTTTATTTCTGATCTAAATAAATTATCTGATCCACAAAATGCACATCCAAATAATCTTTCCAATGCCTATAAAAACTTGAAAACCTAATGAGTAGTTTGCAAATTATGCTCATTTTACTGCAAGTTAGTATTTTCAAAAATTATGAAAAAATTGAATAAGCATTCTCACCAAATGATTCAATTTTTGTAAATTGATTTTTCTAATCAGCAACTAAAACCACATTTATCATTAATATATTTTTAAAAAATGAAGCAATAAAAAAGTAGCCAAAAAGTGTAGATCCGTACAATGTGATTAACAAAGAAAGCGCCTACATATCACATTTTTTTAAGTTTAAAATGCAAAATTTCACCAAAATATGGTGTATAATATATGAAATTTATGGAACAGCCCTTCCAGACACAATGGTGATGTTTTTCTTTCCTAAAATAGCCTCTAAAAATTCTTATTTTCATAGCCTCTTGAAAGTATCCATAACCTACAAGACATAAACACCAAAAACTTCCACACAAGAAGGTTAAGAAAAAAAAAATGTTTTCACATCAGGTTTGCCAAATTGTATGGATCTAAAAATTTGATTGTGAAGCTTAAATATTATAGCAACCACAAAACCATTAGAAGTAATCTTATAAAATCAAATAAAAAACAATGAAGGACAAATCAGCATAAATGAAATTGAATGCAAACAAACAAAGAAAAGTATACCTTTATACCTTCAATGGTTCATCTCCATTTCTCTTGTCACCTTCGCTTTTGAAGATTTAAGATATGTTTCTCTCAGTTTTGAAGTGCATAGAGTAAATAGAATCAAGACAATGATAACAATGAAATGTTGAAGATGGTGGTTCAAGAAAATGATTTCAACAAAGATATGAAGATAGTGGTTAGAGAAATGAAGACCTAAAAGGTTGAATTTATAGGTAAAGTGATGGAAAAATCAACGAACGAGATTGAGTAGAGAATGGATGGCTAAGAAGAAATGAGGTAACTTTATTGGGAAAGTTGCTCGTTCAAAAAATGACAAATGTAAGATTTTCCCATTTTTTAAAATAGAAAAATGGAAGAGTTGCTCATTTTTGAAATAGAAGAATGGAAGGAAAATGTGGAGTGGAAAATGGAAAGATGTAAGAGTTCATTTTTTGAAAATTAAAAATAAATGAAAATCATTTATTTCCAAAACCATGGATAGTTAATAAAATTTAAATAATTTAATTAATCAGTAGATTAGTGAGGTTAAATAAATAAAATTATTTATTTAATCAAAGTCAATGTTAATAATTAAATAATTAAGTAATAATTATTTAATAGGATGGATTAATGAAATGGAAGACATTAGTAAAATTAAATAGTAAAAAATATTTAATTATGTGTGTGTGAAAAGAGAGTGAAATCAAATTAGAGGTTAGACAAAGAACTAGATGATGAATTAATTGTAAAATATCATCATAAGCTCGAGACAATTTTAAGTGTCTATAGAAGGAGTTTGCAATGGTTAGGAAGCCAACATGATTGTTCTCATAGTATACGTGTTTTCTATACCGTTAAAGGTAGAGTTCCAATCCTAATTGTCTTTTTCCATATTTTCAATTACAATTTTAGTTACATAGACTTCATCCCTATCTATTTTATAGGAGAGTGGTAATTTACATTTAATTTCTATTTTGAGTCCTTATTCCAATAAACCTCCCTTGAACATATATAGTTGGATCAATAGTTGAGGAGTAGATATAGCATGAGGATATGTTTTGATAAATATAGTTTTCCATTACACAGTACTTTGTTAATTTCTTATTATGCATTCATGAATAAGAAGTCTATGAAATTTTTTATTAGATTGTGAATTCTAGTTATATGCAATACATATGTTTTAGTTTATCATTATGTTTAGTTGATTCAAGGAGTTTACATTTGAGTTTACTCTATGGATATAGTAGAGCAAGGGCCACTCAAGGTAACTATGCTAGGCCTTAATTTCTATTGTTTCATTAGTTTCTTTCATTATTGCACTCATTTCAATTAGATTCCTCATTTCTTCTATATGAATGAGATCTTGTCTTATGATTTATGTTTTATTTTGTCTCAATGCATTGTCCTCTAAGGAGTGATTCAAGTAGTAAGAAGTAAAAGTTAGTGGTGTTAGTTAATTGAAAAGTTCAGATTTAATAGTTAACTAGTTATAGTGTTAAATTGAAAGTACTCGTAGCAATAGTTCTAGATTTAAGCATTTTTCCCTATTTTATAGTTTATGCTTCATTTCCTTTTTCACATGTGTAACCACATATACTAGATGATATAGGTAGTATAGAATCTCTAGATGTACATATAACACCAGCATCATCAAAAGCTTAAGTAGCCTTGGATGATAGTTAAATGGAGTCTTTAAAAGGGTTTAGTGAACTATTTAGCTAGTAACCACCTCTGAATTGTGTGTCTAACAACAAGTTTAATGAGCATAGTTGGGCCTTACATTTTTTGCATCATTGTTGGGGATAGTGCTCCATTCAATATTCTCCTATGTTATTTCAAAATTACTTAGTTTAGTGTTTTGTTTCTAGCATTGGGATAATTAGGTTTTAATTCATCAACACTAGAACATTTTACTAACATTGTGAAGGAGTTGTTGACACAAAAAGTTGCAACTTTTGTATGTGGAGGTAGTGAGATGCTTTGGGAAGATTTCTCTCCTCAACAAACAAAGCTAAAGAGGATATTGTGATTAAAGTGAATAGAGTGAGGGTATTCCTAAATAAATTTCCCTAACACCAACATCTATTGTAGATACAGAGGAGACCTTCCAAACCATGGGTGATGTAGTGGTGAAAGACCCACTAGAGCATGTAACTTTCGAGTTACCCATTTCCAACCAGGAGAGAACAACTGCCTTGAAGAACATATCTCCTTCAAAATTGTTTGTCTTTTATGGTTTGGTTATTAAGGATTCATATACCTTCTTCTTTGAGTTTGATGTGTTGTGTAGAAGCTATGATTATACAATAGATGCACATAGCCTCAACTATTTCTATCAACCTTGAAGGATGTTTCTCTAAGATGGTTTATGAGTGTAGGAAGAGATGTTGTTCCAAATTGGAATACTATAAAGACTAATTTCTTAGAAAATATCAATATTATTATAGAGGAATTGATAGGAAGAGGGATGATACTTTTAGAATGACACAAAAAGAAGATGAACCACTCGAGGATTATGTAGAAAGATTTCAATTTTCCCTAAAGAAGTCGCCAAAATAGACTATCAGATGAATCCTTGAAATTAGTCTTCTTAAGGGGGTTAATGATGATTACATGGATTCCATTAACCTCATTGGGTTGGGAAACATCTTACAATTACCAATTGAATAAATATGCAAGGTATATAGAAACTCTTGAGGGTCCTTCACTAAGAGGACTAGGGTAGATAGGATATCACCAATTAACAAAATATTGAGTGGAGTCTCTAGGGTAGGATAAGTAATATGTTGTCAAACATGAAATAAGATATCATCAACCATTTGGCTACACAATTAGACACAAATTCGCATGTGAGGAATAAGCAAGAAGAGTAAGAGGCAGTTGTTACATCCCAAATTGTGAAGTTACTATTTACTGTTAATAGATAGGGTAAATGTGAATACAGTCTGGAATTTGGAGATGAATTTTTGATGCTTGTACCTTGTTTTCAATATGATGTTATCTCACTTGATGTTGTTTCATTTTATGTTATCTCAATTGATTTTATTCATGGTGAAATACTACATAAGGAGGTTAATAAATCATGTTGATTTATCATATATACTACTATTGTTGTGAGCATTTGATTGTTGTGAGTTTATGATGGTGGATGTAGGTATGAGGACCATTCCTCCAAGCAAAGGAGAAATATCACTCTGGAGAGGATCTTGGTTGGGTAAATAGTAACAAGAACCATTTGAGCATATACACACACATTCCTTAGATTGAGTAAGCTAAGTCAGATAAGTTGGTCTTGATAAGTCATCCATAGGCTTTAGGAGTCTGGTTTACTTCTTTGTGCTTGTGAGTGATGATTGTTTGTTTATCAGACTTATAGTATAATGATCATTGTGAGGATAATGTGAATGGACATCAGTGAATAGGTTAAGTGGGTGTGTATATACATGTATATAGTATGTACACTAAGGTATATATGAGTATATATGTGTATATATACACACAATACCTATTATTTGTGGATATTAATAATATAATATTATTATGGCCTGATGACTTTACGTAAAAATGTATATATATTTATATATTGGGTTGCTAACTGGCTCATGAAATTTTTATATAATTGTTAAATATATTCAGGACTATAATAATATTTATATAATAAAATATATAAAAGAATTATATTTTAATATTATAATTCTCTAAAGTGAAAATAGATTATATTTCACTTAGAGTAATTATATATAGTATAATATTTTAAAAACTCTAAAGTGAAAAATTAAAAGATTTAAATCTTTTACTTGGAGTAAATTTTATAAAGTGGACTATGGATAAATAAATTGATCTCTTGACTATTGAGAAAATATTAAATCTCAACAAGGGAGAATCGAGCCTTTTTATTAAAAAAACATAAGGCATAGTGAAATCAAAATATTTGAGGAAAAGCATTTAAAAGAGAACAAAATATTTTTGTAGAAGTTCATTCCCATGAAATTACGTAGAAGTGAAACTCATGGAATTCTGGAGGAAGAATTCAAAGAGCTAGAAAGAGGGAAACACAACTGAAGGGAATGATGTGTTGCAAGATGTATCTTGACCAATTCACAGAAATGGTGATTCATTACCTCTTGAGTGCCAAAACTAGTTTTTTTCTTGTAAGTGGAATTTCTTCCTTTCTAAGTTGAATAAGTTTTGAATTGTTGTCTCAAATAAGGTCGATTCACTCTTATTTTTTATGATTAATTATTTAGAAACCCGCCAAGTTTCATTTTGAATACTTCTGGGCACTTTGTTGTCAATCCATTTGCCTCCATTAGTAGAATTCATTACATTTTAGGCCTATATATAGACACCTTGCCATTTAGTGTATCATCACTTATGCAATACGAGTTTATCATTTTCATTGAGCTCCATATCCATTTCTTTGTTTTGTTTGTATTTTTTGTTCTGTTGAGTTGAAAATACAGTGAGTTTTACCAGCAATTGCCATTAACAATTAATATCCCATTTTAAGCTGAGAGTGAAGTTATTGTGAGCTATAGTTGAGTAAGAAATTACTAGTGGAATTATAATTGAGAGAAGACACTAGAAAGATCATTATAGAGTGAGATTCTATCATACAGAAGTAGTTTTTAGTGTGAAGTTTCTATTATACTTGAAGCTTGATTGAAGGAAGGATTGGAAGAACAACTCTGGAAGGAGAAGTTTAATATTAGGTATGAATCCTCTTTAGTTTGTAACTTTATTTGAAGTGTTGGTTCCTTTATCTTTTTTTTGTTGTTTTCCATAGTTCTTATAGGATAGAACCATTATGATGAACATCTACAAGTAATGCATAATAGGGAATTTGTGTAAAGGAATCATTGAAAAAGGGAATGGGTGAAAAGGGGATATATGTGAAAATAACTTAAGGGAATAGTTTACTTATTTTTCAAAAAAGGGAAAGGGAAGGATTTAAATGCATTTTGAATGAATATTGCATGTTGTGTATGATCTTTGTATATGGATAATATGTAGAAGTATTAATTATCTACTAGGATCGAAATGAAGATAGAACTGAGTATGGTCTTAAGCTTAAGTTAATAGGTTAACTATGACAAGCTAAACACTCCTAGGATAAAGATTTTCCTAATTAGGAGTTAGGTTACATGACACTTGTAGTCTGTTTCATTTCTAAGTAGATAGTTTGATGTAGGAAGTCTGGGGTGAATGAATACACATTGAAGGATATAACCTACATGTAGTGTAAGATAGCTTTAAGTCAAATTGACCCTAATTAGTGTTTATGATAGATGATCTTCATTTGAAGTACTGAATGAGAATACTTTGGACAAAGTAGTGAAATGTACGACATCCATTTAGGTGTGAGATAGTTGAGACTGCACTATCAATTCATTGTGATCCTTGTACTAGTTCAAGATTGTGAAATAGCAAGGTTCTAGTTGTGTAGGACACAACACTATGCTCAATTTCTAATCGTTAAAGGATACCCTACCAATATCTTTGATGGAGGGAGGGGAATCTATTGAATAATGGATGTACAAGGAACCGCATTATAATTCCATGGTTGGCGAAAAGTGCCTAAGTGATGTTTCTCCTCCTTAGCAAGTGACCAATGTACCAAGATTTGAAAGGAAAATAATTTTGGACCTTCTTACTACTATTTCTTTTAAAGCTCATTGGAGCTATGTTAGTAAGGTATTTATTCTTGTTTCATGTACTTGTGAAGTTATTATATTGAAATGGAATCTTTATTGTGAATTAATATGGCAACTTGTTCATGTTTTATCAATAAAGAAAAGGAAAAAATTTATTGCAATGTCATGTTAACATGTTTACTTACTTGTAGGATGTAAATTAACGAAAATTTTACCTTACACAAGGGATAGGTCATTATAGCAGTCCTTACTAAATATTGCCCTAATCATACACAGAGAAAAGCTAATTGCAAGTGCAAAAGAGTGGACCAAGTATTTTTGATGATAGGTGAGGGAAAACAAACTTTCAAGCACTAGAGCAAGAATATGGAGAAGTGTTATATATTTCTCAAAGTAAACCATGGCAGCTAAGACAAGGTATGCCTCGAGATCCTTTGAATAACAATATGTCATTTCTAGTTAACAATCCAAATTTCTCCAATTGGTATCCTCAACCTTGGTTAAGTACACAAATCCAATTGCAAACCCCTCAACACAATTGGAATTAGCAACAACAAAACATGTGGCCACAACAAAAATACCAAGGATCCAACCACAAACCCTAATGGCTGCAACAAAAAAACCAATAGTAACCTCAATAGAAAAAATTCCAACAATGGAAAAACCAAAACATGAATTATTAGCAACCACAATAGCAAGACATTATGCCAAACCCAACAAATCCATCACCTCAGCCACCTAGAGCAGCACCTCAACTACTAGCCCAACCTACACCTAACCCAAATAACAAGCCTATTCAATAGGCCTATACTAATAAATTTATTCAATACCCTACTTATGGGGTAGAGGTGATTGATGTCCACATCAAATTAGGAAAAATGTTCGTTGGTCCTTCACCTCCTCATATCATTGAATTGGTTGATTAGGAACCAAAAGCAGAGACCTTGGACAACTTATCTAAGGAGCTTAAGTCAAATCAAGTTAACCAAACCAATTCAAGTCCAGAGCCTCCATTTCTAGAAAGATTAGAAATTCAAAGGCATCAAACACAAGTTGAAACTAAACTATTGGTACAACTTAAAGATGATTGTATAAACATACCCCTTATCCAAGCTATCAAGGAGATTCCCATTTACACTCAAATAGTGAGAGAACTTTTCCTTAAAAGGCCAAGAAGGAAAAGAATGGACCCACAAACTATTCATATCTTAGGGAAACTTGCATATATTATGTTGGGAAACATGTTTGTCCCAAATTATGTAGATCTAGGGAGTCTTGTAGTGGATGTAAAGATAAATAACACCCTCATTAAAAAAAACTTAATTGACTTGGGAGAAGCTATTAATGTGATGACCAAGGAAACGCTGCAACTATTACAATTAATAGACCATAGACCTACACCCATTGTTCTACAGTTGATAGATAGGTCAATAGTTAAACCTAAGGGTATCATTGAAGACTTGGTATTAACACTAGATTCATGGAAGTACCCTATAGATTTCATCATATTACAACCAAAAGGTAACCTTGCAGGCTATCCCCTTATTTTAGGAAGATCATGGTTGGCAACAGAAGATGCATTTATAGGTTGTAGGTCTAGAAATATGATTATCTCAAATGGAAATGTGACTAAGAAATTAGTCATTTATCCACCAACCCTACCACATGTAGACTTAGAACAAACCATTTGGCATACCCTAGATAAGGAAAACCAGTACTCCTTGCAAACCCTCATAACTATTAAATGCAGTCCCTTGTTAAGAAACCAATATGAGGATGACTTAATATAAAATATCATATAGAATAATTATGGTAGGGACCTACAACAATAGGACTACCTGACATGTCTACAAGATCCTCTACAAAATGGTATCCTTGCCAGTTCATCTAAGTCAATAACCTAACTTTTTCATACTTTTCTATCACAACAATGTGTCCCAGACATAGTAGGATTTGACCTTTTATCAATTCAAATAGCATACAAGACTTTGGAAATTATGCCAAGTAAAATGTTAAATGTTACCAGTGAATTAACTAATACACAAAAAACCTCCCTAACCACTATGCTAAAGGCACATGCAACAAACTTTTCATGGGATTAAGATGAAATGAATGGGATTGACCCAGCCTTTTGTATGCACAAAATATACATCAATTATGGTTTCAAACCCATAAGGAAACCCCAATGGAGAATGAACCCTACCCTAAGAGACAGTTAAAACAAAATTGCAAAAATTGCTTGATGCAAGCTTTATTTATCCCATTTTTTATATTCAATGGGTGTCACCTCTAGTAATTGTCCCAAATAAAGAAGGAAAGTGGAAAGTGTGTGTGGATTATATAGAATTGAATGAAACCACTAGAAAATACCACTTTTCACTACCATTCTTTGATCAAGTAATTTATTCACTAGCAGGTAAAAAGTACTTCTCCTTTCTAGATGGATTTAGTGGCTATAACCAAATTAAGATAGCTCCAAAGGACTAGGATAAAAAAATCCTTCACATGACCTTGGGGCACATATGCTTATTATGTCCTTCTATTTGGGCTATGTAATGCTCCAGCCACTTTACAAAGGGTGGTGCTGAGTATATTCTCATATTTTGCACAAGATTCCACGGAAGTTTACATGGATTATTTCACAACTTATGGGGATACATATGATGAAGCACTTGGTAACCTAGAGAAGGTCCTAAAAAGGTTTTAATTAGAACATAATTATCCCTAAGTCAAGAAAAATGTTTCATGATGATGGCTAAAGGAATTGTACTAGGACATTTTGTATCAAATGATGGGATTCAAGTTGATCCCAATAAAATTGAATTGGTCTCAACACTTCATGTGCCTCAAAGACAAAACTATGTTAGAAATTTTTTAGGACATGTTGAGTACTATAGGAGATTCATTTAAGACTTTAGAAAACTTGCAGCCCCTTTATTTGTTTTACTCACAAAAGATGCAGAATTTGAGTGGACAACTACTTGTCAACACTCTTTTGAAGCACTCAAGATAGCATTAACCAAAGCACCTACCTTGAGAGGGCCAAATTGGACCTTACCTTTCCACATCCATAGAGATGCTTCTGATTTTTCTATAGGAGCAATGCTTGGATAGAATAAAGGAAGGCAATAAAGAGTATGTCATTTATTACATCAACAAAAATATACAAGGGGTAGAACTCAACTATACAGTGACAAAGAAAGAGAAATTGGTAGTTGTCTATGCAATCAAGTTTAGACACTAAATTATAGGATATCTAGTATTCATATACATTGATCACATAACAATAAGGTATCTAATGAATAAACAAGTGGTTGGTGGTAGACTTGTCAGATGGTTATTATTACTCCAAGAATTTGACATCTTCATAGTGGATAATCCAAGTAAAGTAAATGTAGTGACATATTTTCTATCAAGACTACCAACACAATTATCAAAAGATTTTTTTAATGATTTTTTTCAAATGAGAATTTATTTTCTCTATCTCTGCATACATCTCAGTTTGCTAATATTATCAACTATCTAGTAGAAGGACAAATACCACCTCATTTCTCCCCCAAAGAAAAGAGAAAATTGGTTCACAAGAGTTTTCCATACACATGGATAATTTGTTACTTATTCTACACAGGCCCAAATAACATTATCAGGATATGCATCAAAGAAGATGAGGTATATGATATCCTCAAATCCCACCATGATGAACCCTATGGGGGTAAATTTATAAGAAATATGATAGTACTCACGATTCTCACCATTGGCTATTACTGACTAACTCTCCATAAGGATGCAGTGAAATACACTAGGAGTTGTGATAGGTGTCAAAGAATGGGTAGGCCAACTAGAATAGATGAGATTCCATTGCAACCACAGTTAGCAATAAACCCTTTTCATAAATGGGGTTAGACTTTATTGGCCCAACATCACTAGTATCAAACAAAAAGGAGTATATAATAGTCTACACAAATTATTTAACAAAGTGTGTAGAGGTTAAAGCTTTGCAATTTACAAGAGATGGAAATGTGGTAAAAGTTTTATATGAAGATATATTTACAAGGTATGGAGTGTTAAAAGAAATTTTCAGATATCAAGGTCCCTAGTTTACATCAAAGCTAATCACCAATTGGTTCAAGAATATGATATTAGATATAGGAAGTCCACACCCTACCACCCTCAAGACAATGGGTAGGTTGAAGTGACAAATAGGGAGATTGAAAACATTCTAACAAAAGAACTGTAGATTCATAGGAAGGCTTGGGTAGCCAGATTTACTAAGGCACTATGGAGGTATAGGATAACTTGGAAGACTGCAATAGGGTTTACACCATATGAGCTAGTGTATGGAAAGGAAACAATACTTCCTATTGAATTTGAGTATAAAAAATTGAGGACAACATCCACACTAGACATGGAATTGACAATAGCACAAAAGAAGAGACTAAAAAATTTGAATGCATAAGATGAAATATGGATGGAAGTTATGTACCACACTGAGGTTGTTCAAAAACAAAGAATAAAATGGCATGATTAGCTCATCAAAACAAATGAATTCAATGTAGGTGATTAGTATTTTCTCTATGACTCAAGGTACAAGGAATATAAGGGTAAGTTACAAACAAGATGGTTAGGTCAATATGAGATACAACAAGTATTCCCAAATGGGGTAGTGCATCTATAGATAATTAATGTAGTCAAATTTTCACTACTAGTTAATGGCAATAGGTTGAAACTTTACAAGAAGCTAGTACTGAAGGATGACTTCCTTCTTTACTTAATGCACCAATATGGACCAGAGAGTGACTTTAACAAAGAAATTGTACCAGACATCAAATATTCAACAACACATGCCATAGGTTCTACACATGACTCAACAGATGAGTTGCATAGCTCACCTATTGAAGTCACTTAGGTATAATTTCCTACCACATTTCACAAGCACACACATTACAGGTGACAACAATCAATAATCATTTTCAAGTGTGGTATGTGATGCAGTATGAACCTATAGCTTCATGCCTAAAGGAAACAAAATTCAAAAAGGGACCTATTATTGAAAGAACCCGTAGCACTTGTCTGCTAAAATTTTTAAAATTCCAGCTGAATTAATTGCATAACCATGCATATACACTTTATTCCTCTATAAATGCAACCTCATAACTATCATTTCACTACATGTAGCTTCATCCACCTCATCCCACATAGCATTCATGTCACCTTTTTCAATTTCCATGTGTTATGTAGTTCATTTCATATCCCATCACTCATACATCTTGTAGCCTTTCAAAACCATCATTTACGACATGCCATGTTGTCATATCATTCACTACTAATTGCAATTAATAATGGTCACATCATATCTCATAGTGGGTGTAGGATAGGGTTGAAATCAAGTTCAAAGGTAAAGATCAATAGTCGCAACCACAACTCCTTAAAATCCAAACACGAAATCACAAATAGCAATAGAAAGTGAACAAAAAAGTAATATACCAAAATTTCTATGCCCTAGTTGAATCATATTCCTTGCATCTCCTCCATTTTTGTTGTATATGCAAGCTTTCCCTCAAAAAAAATTTGTATGCACTATGATCATGGGGATCGTGATACCCAATCGTTGAGGACATGGATTCCCTATCGGATGGGGAGAGATGATTATTGGTATGATGACCTGTGGGATAGTTTAAGCATGAAGTTGTCATCCATGGTAGGATGATGGGGAGCATTTTCCCTATTGTTTTCAAGCATGATATCTAATTGGATGGACTGTATAGTCCCAACACATCATCGAGCGGTACCTTTTGGAGTGAGTACTAAGATAGTTTGGGGAGCAATAGGGCTTCCCATTGGTACAATGGAGTTTGCTAGGTCCTCATGAGAGATCACTTAGTTGGGATAGATGATAATTTTTGTCTTGGTAGAGTAGAACATTGATGTCGTATGCCTATTCATTGGGGTGTCGCCATAGAGATTGTAGATGTGGACATGGCATCTAAGTTTGATGTGTGGAAGGCCACACATAGGCCCAATTCATTAAAAAATATAGATTATCCTACCCTAATGGAGAGGAGAGGAAAATTTCTACAAGGTAGATTTTGAAACCAAGTAGGGGGAGGAGAGAGATGGTAGTTGAGGAGATAGGGGAGGAAAAGCTAGGCGGAGGAAGGACAAAGGATAAAGAAAAATTAGATATCTCTCACCCATCTGAGAGGAGGACGATCAAGAGGATTCGTGATCAGAAGCAGAGTAGGAGGTGGCCATGCAAGAGGTTGAGCATGAGATGGGACAGGAGGGGAGAGCATTTTAGGAGGAGATTGTGATGGGAGAGGGCTTGGGTGAGAGGTTTTAGTATGTTCCCATTTTGGGGGCCATAGAGGAGGTGGAGGCATATAGGCCAGTGGACCCTGAAATTATCAATTTACAAGCATGTCTTTAGGATGTGGATGTATGCATACAAGCTTTATAGGTAGAGGTGGATAGGCTAACTATTGAGAGAGATGTGGCCATTATAGGCAGATAGAGTGCCCATCAACACTGTTTGGATTTCATTTTGACTGTGAATGGACCTATTGCCGAGCTAGGTCATCATCTCTTCCAAGCAAGACAGGAGGCTAGATACTACAAGGACCTCTATGAGGGACAAGTTCCATTAGCAAAGAGGGCACTGACCTATACATAGACACAAAGCCATAGAAATTCCCACTCTCATAGATCTTGGAGCAGTGGGGGAGTCTCTCAACCTAGGCCATCTCCATATGATTGACCATCAGGATCAAGACACAGGCCCTCAAGATCACAGGACAAATAGGATCAACATCCTTCATAGAGGCTACCCCCATTAGGAGATATGGGCAACTCTAGCTAGAGCTATTTATGATATGTATTAGACACTTATTTTTTATCAAACCTATGAGCTCCATTTTTTAGATTTATCGATATATTTTATTGTGACACTATTTTTTTTTATATATATGTGAGATACATAATTTTGGCGGTGACTACATGATGCATGTTCCTATGTTATGTGAATGTTTCTATGTGATATGGATGTATATATAAGATATGGATTATGATGCTATGATGTTATGCATTTATATGATTTATGAGATGATTCTATATGTTATGGTGCATTATGGATGTATGATGTATGTTTCATTCTTATATATGATTCTCTATCTTATGGTGTACAGATGGATTCACTTAAAATATACCACTATGATGGATGGAAGATGTACATGATTTCCTTTTATTTTTATGTGATCCATATGCAGGATGGCTTTATATGATTATGGCATGTGATACTTATATGGATGCACATATGATTCTTTATGATGGGATGCTATCCATGTTTTTGTACTTTCTAATGCAATATGGATGAGCTAATATGTTTATGATGATGCCTATGATGCTTCTGATATGATTATGTATGCAAGATTTTTTTGTGTGTCATAGAAAACCATTAGGATGTTTGCGGTAGGAAGATAGAAGAGGTGTGAGCATAGAGAAGATGGATGTTAGTATGGAGTTATTCAAATGAAAAGGGATTGGTATTCTTGCTTGATAAATATTAAGCTTGCATGATTATCATCATCGGGTGTTGGAACTATAGAAAATGGATAGTAAACACCATGGTATGACATAGACCAAGGTGTTCAATGTTATCCCTTTGCAAAAATAGACACTTGATGGAAAAGGAGTTTCATGACTCATACTAAGGACAAAGTTACCCTAGTCTTTTTGTTAAGACAAACCACAAGTAGCAATCAAAAATAAAAAGAGGTCATGATCTCTCATCGCTCCTCTAAATCCTCCTTGCAACATCCTCAAGGGGCATAGTAACATGACCAAAGACAAATAAAAAATATAAGACCGACTAGACAAACAAAGTCAACAACCATTTAGATCATTTTCTAGAGAGACAATGTTT
Source organism: Sequoia sempervirens (assembly GCA_007258455.2). Classification (NCBI taxonomy): domain Eukaryota; kingdom Viridiplantae; phylum Streptophyta; class Pinopsida; order Cupressales; family Cupressaceae; genus Sequoia; species Sequoia sempervirens. The sequence goes on along the minus strand of VDFB02000007.1, from coordinate 9,975,804 downwards.
GTTGATAGGATTGATAAGCTTAATTGACTGATTGATTGATTGATAAGATTGATTGGTTGATTGATTCATTGATTGGTTTATTGATTGATTGGTTGGTTGATTGATTGATTGGTTGGTTGATTGGTTGGTTGGTTGGTTGGTTGATTGATTGATTGACTGATTGACTAATTGATTGATTGATTGATTGGGTGGTTGGTTGATTTATTGATTGATTGGTTGGTTTATTGATAATGCCTAGTTTCATGAAGGGAAGCATGTCATTTAAGAAGTCAAGTTCGGTTTTGTCCATGCAACCACCTGTATAAGAAAAATGATAGGGTTGACAAATGACAATGTCTGACTTCAAGAAAGACACATCTTGTATAAGACAAATGATAGGATCATGTCCATTTTCAAGAAATAAGGAAAGTCGCGTAAGATGTTGATTCTGGTCTTGACAATTCCATATCTTGTATAAGACCATTGACTTGGTAGATATTGATGATTATTCAATTGATTGGTTTAGATTGAAGACTCGTTGGATAGTTAGTTTGTTTTTTTGTTATTTGGTTGAGGTTCAGATATATGTTTGTGTCTAATTAGAGTGTCATCCTTAGCAAGGGACAAATTATTATAGGATAGATGATGATGGATCAAGATAGACCCAACAAACCATAAGGGACTAACCTAATTCCTCGGGGGCTCATCAAATATTGCCTTTCCTATATTATACACACAAGGACATAATAGTTCAACTAACTTCAACCATGGATAACTCATTATTATGATGTGAATCATGATTGACTCGGCTTGAAAAACCCTAAGGGACTAACCTAGTGCCTTAGGGGCTCATCAATTATAGACTTTCCTACATAGCATGCACAAAGACATTGTAGTTTGACCATTTGGACTAACACAGACTCTAACTCTATTTTTGGATTTTTTATGTTTCATGATTTCTTTTTAATTTAGATGTTTTCTATTTCTTTTTTATTTTTTTATGTTTTCTATTTTCTTGGGATTTTTAATGTTTTAAAAGTTGATGCCATATTTAGGATCCTATAAAGACATAAGTAAAAGAATTTCCCCTAGTTAGGTATAGGAACAACTTATTATGGGTGAAGGGATTGATGAATGCCAATTTATCATGGGTGGATATGAAAGGTGAAGGACACTAAATTCAATGGTTCTTAGACCATGAGAAGGATGACAAAGTTTTATTATGATAAGCGAAGGATGAGTGTATGGGGGTGAAAAACAATATAGAATGATAGTAGATGATAGAGCAAAGAATGACTACACATGGCGCATGTTTACCAGGTTTCCACCATGGAACTTATCTAAAGTGCCACCGAAGAGGTTTTCACTATTGGATGAATTTTTCTTTTTAATATTTTTCTATTTTCTATTTTTTTAATTTTTTGGTCTTGTTTTCCAGGTTTCATCAAGGTGACAATTTTTTTGATTTTTTGAATTTTTTTTGTATTTTTTTACTTTTTTGATGGGATTATCTAAAAGCTAGGTATAGTACTTGTCAAGGTGTATGTTGTTGATAATATCTAGTAATGGTTCACCTTCAAGAGTAGAAATTTGATAAGTAGCGGATCCATATATTGTTGTTATGATGTAAGGACCCAACCAATTCGGCTCAAACTTCCCAGGCTTTTCTCAATCCATCTGATTCTTAGGATTCCCTTTCAAGATCAAGTCACCAATGTCAAAATATCTAACTTAGACTTTCTTATTATAGATGTGACAAAGATGGTTTTGGTATGCCTACAAATGGATTAATGCATTTTTTCACTTCTTATCCAATAGGTCTAGCTCATGCAAATGGTATATATGGTACTCTTCTTCATCAATAAATTGTTGTATAGATACCCTTGAGGATAGTAACTCGACCTCAATTGGAAGAATGGATTTAGATCCAAAGATGAAAGCATATGGAGTGTATCTCATGGGAGTGTAGATGCTAGTATGATAGGCCCATAATGCAAGATTAAGTTGGATGTGCCAGTCACAACCAATGTTATCAATAGTATTCTTTAAGATTTTAAGGATGTTCTTATTAGATGCCTCAACTTGATCATTTCCCTGGGGGTAGTATGGAGTGTAAAAATGGTGTTAGATATGGAATCTCTTACATAATTCATAGACATCCTAATTTTTGAACTGATGACCATTTCCTATGACAATGGATTGGGGAACACCATACCAACCTATGATGTAGTTAAGTATGAACTTGGATATTTGCTTACCGGTGATTTAGGTCATTGGAATGGCTTCAATCTATTTATTGAAGTACTCAATTACAAGGATAAATGTATGACCATTAGAAAAGGTAGGGTGAATCTTTCCCATGAGGTCAAGTCCCCATTGAGAAAATGGTCATGGTGATGTAAGTGGACGAAGTTCCCGAGCAAGTGTGTTTACAAGATATCCATGTATCTGACATTAGAGATATTTCTTCACAAAGTAGTAAGCATCACATTCAAAAGTAGGCCAATAGTGTCCCATTTGCATAAGCTTCTTAGCTAGATTAGGACTAGCAGAGTGAGCTCCACATATACCATTGTGTACCTCTTGCAAGGCCATTTGTACTTAATATGAATCAATAAATATTAGGAGGGTGCTATCTAGGCTATAATGGTAAAGGGTATCATCGATGATGACATATTTGGAGGCTTGTTGAATAAAGTTCTTGCATTGGTTAGTGGACAAGTTAGTGGACAAGTTAGGAGGGAGAATCTAGTCGTGTAGGTAGTTATAAAATTCTTTGTGCCATGTAGATTCAAGACCAACAAGTTCACACACGAGTTTATATTTTGGGACCTCAAACCTAGGGATCAACAATTGTTCAACCAAGAACTCATATTGCAAGGCATTGTTAGGAATATCCAAGAGAGATCCAATGGTTTCCAATGCATCATTTGCTTTGTTCTAAATCCTCATAATTTTCTCAAAAGAAATAACATTTAAGTATAGCTTAAAACTATTGACCATGTGTTTGTAAGGATTGAACTTCTCATCTTTTGTATCATAGTCATCATTAACCTAGTAGATAACGAATCAGGAGTCACCATAGACTTGAAGATCCTTTATTTTTCATTTGATAGCCATTCAAATTTTTATCAACAATACTTCACATTCAGTCGTGTTATTTATACATGGGAATGCTATTCTGTATGAATTAGGTATTGAGTCCCCTTGAGGTGTGATGAAGAGAATGCCAACTCCTGAACCATGATTTCTATAAGATCCATCAAAGTAAAATTTACCTTTCATAGGATTTTCTATTACGAATATGGATTCATCAATAAAATCAGATATTAGAGGATGATATGCTATCATTGGTGAGTATGCAAGTTGATCAACTATCACTTGTCCTTTTATTTCCTTATGATCAACATACTCTATCTCATATTCACTCAAGATCATGACCCACTTTGTTATCTAGCCTGTTAAAGTTGCTTTTCTCAATAGATATTTCAAACAATAAATCTTAGCTATCAATTTTGTTCTATGTTTTAGCATATAATGTCTAAGCTTTTGTGCAGAAAAAACAACTACAAGGCATGCTCATTCAATGGGTTTGTAGTTAATCCCATATCCTACAAGAGTATGACCTATTTAATAGATAGCTCTCTCTTTTCCATCATTGTCATTATGTGTTAATAATGCCCTCAGTGTTGATGTTGTGGTTGATATGTATAATATTAGGTGTCTACCATTAATGGGATGTATGAGAACTGGAGGAGTCAACAGATAATCCTTTATTTGTTGAAATGCTTCTTGAAAATGTTCAGTCCATAAGAATGGGACTCCTTTATGTATCAAGTGTTTAAATGGGTGATATTTATGTGCTAATTGGTCAATCAACCTTTGGATTGACTACAATCTTCCTTGTAGAGTTCGTAACTAACTAATATTGGTGGGTGGGAGCATGTCCATGGTAGCTTTTACTTTTGCAGGATCAACTTCAACTCCTCTATGAGAGACAATGTATCCCAAGAGTTTTCCTAATTGATTAGGACCCCAAAAACACACTTCTTCAAGTTTAGCATGACCTTATATTCATACATACTTTTGAAAATCTTGTCTAACACCACTAGATGGCCATTTCTTATCAAGGATTGTTCTATTAAAATCATCAACATAGTCTTTCATAAGTGTATGCATGTAGTCATGAAAGATGGTGGTAATAACTCTCTAATATGTTGCTATGGAATTCTTAAGACCAAATTGCATAACATTCCAACAAAAGGTACCCCAAGAACAAGTGAAAGCTATTTTATTTTGATCCTCTAGGGTGTTTCTAATCTGATTATATCTTGAAAACCTGTCCATAAGGGATAGCATCTCATATCCTGCAGTGAGGTCCATTATGATATCAAGGTTAGGCAACAGGAAATCATCTTTAGGACAAGCCTTGTTTAGATCTCTAAAATTTGTGCATATTATGATTCCACCAGTTGTTTTGGTGATATGAACAAGATTTGATATCCATTCGGCATAGTCTATGAGCCGAATAAAACCAACATCCAAAATATTCTTCAATTCAACCTTTACTAAGAGTATGATCTGTGGATGCATTTTCCTCAATTTTTGCTTGATTAGTTTAGAATTTGGGATTAATGGTAGATGATGTAGAAAAATTTTAGGGTCCCACCTAGGCATATTAGCATATGACCATGCAAAATTGATTTGTCTCTCTAAAAATAATGTAGTGAACTTTGGTTTTTCTTCAATGGTCAAAGATGTTGCAAGTTGAATGATTCTAAGATTGCCCTTTGTCCCAAGATTGACCTCTTTTGATTCTTCAAAAATCAATGGTGATCTCTCTTGGTCAATGGGGAGACTTTCCAACCTTCCATACTTAGGAACCTCAAAGAGGTTTTCACCTTCTAGTACATCCTTTATTTTTACTTTTTCTTTGTCTAAAGGCACCTTTCATTTTTCACCTGAAGACCTATTCTTTTTATTTTTATTTTTCTCATTTATGTGACTAGAGGGAGGAGAAGACTCTCCAAATTATGTTTCATTTTCAATCTCTATGATGAAACCAACATTACGATCCCCACTTGGTATTCCTTCTCAAAGTCCCATGAATTCAATAATTACTTCATTGTTCTTGAATGTGTATAATCTCAATGGTCCTTGTTGATACCAATCTATTAGTTGTGGGTAAACAAGGGGTAAGCCATCATCGATTTCATTAAGAGTCAATGAGTAGGTAGATATGGTCAAAAAAGAGGTATTATCAGGATCCCAAAAGGAATCAATCCAGATATTAATGTCCATGATATTGGTTGGGGAGGAGGATAATTCAAACTCTTGAAAGATCTCATCTAGGTCATATTCACTAGATGTGTAAGAATCCCATTCCCACTCATTAGAGTCGGTTTTAGTATAGTGTTCCCTAGATTCTCAATTTCATTTGAAACATTAACATTATCACTTGAAAGAAACTTAGTACTAGGAGGACTCACTTTTAATGGTACATACCCTAGCCCAATGTTCTTTAGTAACCAAGAAGGCAGCATCAATTATATCATTCTGTGTTTGTCTAGACCAAGACCACTATGTACATCATATCCTTATTGCTTCATCATATGTAACCCTTTTGGATACTGCTCAACTAGTAACTACTTAGGAATAATGTCTCCTTCATCTTTATAAATCCATGCAGAAATATCCTCACCTATATACTCTTTGCTCAATTCTTCCCACTTAGTGAAAGTAGTGGGAGGGTTGTGGATGACAATTTTAGGCTCTTTTTGAATAGTATGAGGTTTTCCATGAGACTTTGGTGATGTATACAACTTTCCAACAAAAAATAGGCTCTCCATTTTATATTCTCCACATCCCTTTTCAGGGATTTGGACCTTAGGTTTGGAAGGTGTGGTGAATGGAGTGGATGATTTGACCAAGGATGATGGATCAATGTAATTTGATGAGGTGGAAGATGAAGCTTCTTGATTAATAGGCACTTGATATTCAATGGTTCCTCTCATATTACTACAATATTGAAAGGGATCAGGATCACTTGGTATGGTAATTTTGATATTATTGTGGGGAAACTTTAGGCATTGGTGTATGTGGAAGGTATGAATCTCATGGACTAAACCATGGGTGACCAAGGAGAAGATTGTAAGGTAAGTCCAAATCCAAGACTTGGAATATTGTGTTTTGAGTTGTAGGCCCAACTCTCAAGAGAGGTGTGATTAATCCTTTAGAGGAGCACTCAAAATCATCATAAACCTTGACAACAATTTTATTAGATTCATCTATACAAGCTTCAAACAATCCCAGTGTCGTAACCAATTTTAGTGTGCATATGTTAAGACTTTCTCCACCATCTACCAAGAATCGTCTGGTTGATGTTTATTAATATAGACCTCAAGGTGCAAGGGATCATTATGATTTTTTTTATGCGTGGAAAGGTCTTGTTCAGAGAATGTGACATGATGGGAGATGGATAGGTATCCTCTCATGGCCTGAAATTGATTGACATTTAGGTCAGTGGGCATGGATGTATCTTTCAAGGCTTTATCTAGAATGGACTTATTCTTAGGGGATATGCGAAGAAATTCAAGAATGGATATTTGTGCAAGAGTCTTTCCTAGATGATCTAGGAGTTTATATTGGATTTTCGGTTGTGGATTACAAGTAAACCCTTCTAGGGTCACCTTAGCTCTGTGGGTGGTAATGACACATTTTGAAAGTTTATTGATGGTGATGGTAGCAACATGATTATCAAGAGCTTGAATGTGATTAATGGTATAATCATGCACAACATTGGTATTTATAGCATTGTTATTGTTCCCTCAACTGGAGGCTTTCCATTTTCCATGGTCTTGCAAGAGGTTTTGAATATGGTGTGATTAGCATTGGTCTTACCTTATAAATTATCTATCAATATATCACCTTGTTTAATAATATCTTGGATAAGATTCTTGAGTGTCTAACAGGATGATGTTTTATGTCCTTTTCCATGATGGTATTTACAGAATTCATTTTCATTCCACCAATTTGGTTTAACTTGTTTCAATTCATATGTTTTGAGGTTCAGAAGTTGAATATTATTTTATTGTAAAATTTTCTTCAAAACTGACTCAATGGGTTCCCCTAAGGCTGTGTATGTTCTTTTGGGCATGTTCGCTCATGAGGGACCTCTACGTTGTTGATTATTTTGGATTGCATTCATTGTATGATCATGGTTGGTTTTGGTGTATTTGATGTGGATGGACCTTTAAGGTGAATGGTTTGGTGGCCTTTGTTTACCACTTTCGCATCCACTACCCCATCATTGCTAGCATTATTATTTTGAGACCAAAATTTTCCTTTGTCACTAGAAGCATTTGAGGTTTCTTTAAAAAAATTGAATAATCCTTTTGCCACAAGAGCTTTCTCAATAAAGACCCCTTTTTCAATGACATCCTCAAAAGTGGTGCAACAGTGGATTTTAATTTGAATCACCAATTATGTGTTAAGGTTTTCTATAAAAGTGGGAACCAACTATTTCTCAAGTATGTGACAAGGACATTTTCTAGACATGCTTCACCATCTTTGATAGAATGATTTGAGTGACTCCCTCTTTTTGTTTGGTCATGCATACATTTTCTAGGGTCATGTCACTTTCTATATTGTAGTAGAAGTGTGTAATGAACCTATTAGCCAATTCACCCCATGTTTGTATCCTAGGAGGAAGGTGTGAAAACCATTCTAGAGCCTACCCTGAAAAGCTTGGTGGAAATAGTCTCATCAAATATGTCGGCTCAAAAGCAATGTCCATACATGCCATGTTAAATTCTCGTATATGTTCCATTAGATCACCTTTCCCTTTTTACTTGTTAAAATTTGGAGTGTTGAAGTGTTGGGGGAAAGGTGGGATGTATATTCTTCTATCAAAAGGGTAAGGACACAATTCATCCATAGAATATTTCTTCTTGGTTGTCTCCAAGTTTATGTTTTCCATTTGTTGTTGTATTGCTTGCATCTATTACATCAACCCATCCACAGGGGATGGTTTCATGTTAGGTTGACTTTACATAAGGGGATTGGTATTGGTTTTAAGAGTGTTGAGATAATTATATGATGAGTTGGACACCAATGTGTGATTTTGATTGGCACTTTATTGCAAAGGATTTTGATTACCTTGTTGATAGTGGGGTACAAGCATGGTATTTGTATTGGTTTCATTTTGTGGTATAAACTTGGTGTTTTGTGTGACATGTTACGATGGAAGGGGGTTGGTGTTCAAGTTGTTCCCAAAGGAAATTGTGTTATTAGGTTTAGCATTGGTCATTTGGGTTTGCACTCTAGTTGTGACAATATGAATCCTTCTTGTCTTGTTAGGTGGGTTTTATTTGCATTGATTGAGGGTGTAGATTTTTTAGTGCCAAATTGATTTGCAAATTTCATACCCATTGAACTAGAAGATGAAGCAAAGGAGATACCAAATGTGAAGGTTTTTCCTTGGGATGTGGCATGTGTTCTCTTGGTTCCAAGTGTTGGAGGATTAGGGATGTATGTAGTTGTTGCAATATGTGTTGTTGCCCCAAGTGGTAAGCATTTGTGAGAATGTGTTTTCATTACAATATTGACCTTATGAGAATGTTTATTCATTACAATATTGGATTTGCATTTGTGTTACTCCCTCTACTATTATGGAAGCGTTCAAATCAAAGGGAATTTTAGCATCTTTTTTGGCAAGTGTAAGAAATAATTTATTGGGGTCTGCACTGACAAGCTCATCCATGATACATGTTATTCTAGGGTATTGAGAGGATTGTTCAATTTATTGGGGGGTTAGACATCTTTTGACCTTAGTTAACATAAGATTGGAAAATGGATTTGGGATTTCCCCTTCTGAGGTGTGAGGTTGGTATGAGTTTGACCCAAGGTTCATTTCACTAGTGGGATTGAGAAAGGGGTCATTTAAGGAATTCATGTCCTTTCTTTTACTTTGTGACCTTGTTTGGACCATATGAGACTTGCAACTTAAGGCAGACAATTTAAGATGGGTATGAGACTATGCTATGTTTTTAGGATTTTTGGGAGATAAGGATGCCAAATGTTTTGATTGGAGGTAAAAAATGGGTTTTGAAGGGGCCCAGAACCCTTTACAAAATAAAGAAGCTGATAAAAATAGAAAACAACATTACACAACAATCAACCCAATGACAGTGAACCAACAACCAAAAAGCAACTAAAAAGAAGGCAGCCAACCAACACCACTACATATTGTTCAGAATCTCAACAACCTCCATTTCACTAGCAGCCATCTTCTATACATTATCCACAGTATCAGACACCTCTAAACTAGAGGCCCTACCTTGAGATTTCATTCTATTTCTAGTTTTGTCCCTCGATCCACCAATTTTTACCTCACCAGTCAAAACACTACCTTGAACACCACCCTTCTCACTAGCACAATCCACATCCAACAACTTACCCACGATAGCAATATCATTAGCAAACACAATACCTTTATCTTTTTTGTAGTAATCATAGGGGAGATCACCTTGGTAGAGTTAGAAATAGCCGAAACCTTAGGGACATCTCCACTCTTCATCACAACATTCCACATTTTATCAATGTTATCCTCAAGGGATAATATTCTCCCTTCCAAGTTTTGTTTCAAATTGATGGTTTCCTCCACCACAATATTAGCCATAGTATTAAGAGAGTCCATCAGATCATCAATTTGGCTTTGGATAGAAGGATCCTCATCCTTACTAGAAATACCTCTAATTCTAACATTAGTCATGTTAATCTCATGGAAGAACCACTTAAAAAGTTTAAACAACACATTAGCACTATCATGAGCCAAACCCAACACATCAACATCCTCTTTGTCAAAGTTTTAAATCCATTTCCCCATAGAAACATCCTCACCAAAAGAACTAACATGAACCTTATCAGTAGGAATATCCTTACCTTTTCCAATGGAGATAGGAGTCTTTATCTTTCGAATGGAGCAAGCGATTTCCTCTACAACATCCCTCCTTTTCATCAGCCTATCCACATCTACTTTGTTAGTTCCCACATTATGTCCTCCACCCATAGCCCTTTCCTTCTCCTACTTCTACATCCCAATGTCAACACTCGGAGAAGCCTCACCAAAGATACCTCTAGCCTGAGAAAGAAGGAAATTATTCTCCAAGAGTTGGCTAGCAGTTCTCAACACCCTTTTCTTCTGGCTCCCATCCTCAGTCTCCTGCAGTTGTCTAGTCACTAGGGAAGGAGAGGAAGCTTCCCCATAAAGTTCATTTTTTTCCTTAACCCCCTTAGAATGAACATTCACTTCCACCTCATCACTACATGTTGTATAGCTCTCTTTGTCATTGGACTTCATTTTCCTAGTCTTACCCAAAACATGGAAGTTGGGGCCCTCCTCAAAAGAGGAATACAAATCCGGGACATAATCAAGACCATCATGCCTATCAAACTTAGACTCTTTGTTCAAAATAAGCCTCTTCTTCTTAGATTTTTTACTAACCCTGTCCTCTTCCAACACCATCTCATAACCCTCCCGGGGTTTAGCAATATCTTACTTCGAGGACACAAGAGGTTTTTGCACCTCATGAACTTTGACGTGTTCATAGATCAGGAGGATTCACCCCACATGTAGGATAGGGTTTCTGGGGTTTTTCATATGATCCTTAATCCCTGAGTCAAGTGACATCAACAAGTAGTATGGAAAGGAGATCCATTTCTTATGCCTGAAATGGTTAAGCAAAAGGAAATGGTAAGTGTTAATTGTCATATACCTGCCTTCCAATGTGACATAGCTCATAATCTCTTCAACAAAATCATGCCACAAGACTTTTAAGGATCTCCTCTGATAACCACCACTCTTTTCCATCTTCAAATTAGTAGCCTCATTCCCTTTAAAGAAAATAGACATCGCAGCCTGTGATTCTTTTTTGTCTCTGAACACCTTCATGATACCATGCATAGCCAAGCTAGTAATTTGAGCTATGAATTATTCATCAGCCATGACTTCACTTCTTCCCAAGCAACCAAATTAGTGACCTGGGGGTTGTTACCATGTAGTTTCTCCATATACAGAGTTAAGCCACCCTTCTCTAAAATATCCCACACCTCCTTTTGCTTAGCAGAAACACATGACTTAGGCTTGACACAGTATCTTTCCACACCCATCATAGAACACTCATCAAATAGAGGCCAAGCACAACTTAGAAACCTCAGGAGAATAAGATAGATACCACCTAGAGTAGAATTATAAAACAAAAGACTCTGGAAACTAAGACAAATATCACCCAGAATCTGTGCAAAGCCAGTAGAAGGACATTTATGAAATGATGAAAATAAACTCAAGTCCATGTGAAATTCATCCCCCATAATTAAAACTCAAGCATCCCCATTCATAATATTAGGCCATGTGATCAAGGACATGCACAACTCAATAAAAAATAAGATCAAAAGCAACTTGATATTAGCATTCATTGTTAATAATAGTTTTTGCCTCAAAAGGAATAGGATCATTTAAATCACACTCCTCTCTTTCTCTTGCACCAAAGTTAGTGAATAAATCATCTAACATCTTTCCCTCTCTCAATATGTGGGATATATAACAAGTATCAAAGGAATTGATAATTTCAATGGAATCCCTAACCAAGGCCTCAATAGTCCAAGACGGAGGTGAAGCATTCTTCAAATTATTTATAATGTTTAGAGAGTAACCCTCCAACTAGACCTTCCTATACCCTTTTCTTTGAGCCATTTTGAGTCCATGATAGGCTACAGCCACCTCCACATAGTAGTTTGTCTGGATTCTCAAAGGGAGTGCCACAATTGAGACGAGTCTACCATTAGAATTTCTAATCACTCCCCCACATCCTATAGGTCCCAAATTTCCTTTTTTCACGCCATCAAAATTTATCTTAACCTAACCATCCAGTGGTGCCTTCCAAGCAACATCTTCTCTTGAAGATTTCCCTTTAGAGACCAGAAGTGAAATATCACATGGAAACTTCCACTTTTGTGCAATAGAGATATCATAGGAATAGAGGATAATCTTTTGTCTAGCATAAAAGGAGATCCCAGAAAGAAATTTTTTCTTAATACTCGCACAAATCTTATGAGCCACAAATAAAGCCGGAAGAGTAGAGTTTCTAAAAATTATGTTGTTGCACTCCAACCAAACCCCCCAAATCATATGAGGAAAAGTGAGAGACCACAAAATATGAAGAGCTAGATTAGACGAAGGGAAAACCCATTGATACCATAAATCTTTGACATAACTAGGAAATACCCAGCTAAGATTCCAAAGTGAGAGCACATGATTCTAGCTCACACCAACATATATGTACCCAATCAGCAAATGACAATTATTTTCCACTTCCTCTTCACAAAGAAAGCATCTATTGGGCATAACAAAACCTCTCTTAATCAAATTATCAATATTTAAAATTTTGTTTTGGTAGAAGAGCCAAAAGAAAATGTTGACCTTAGGAATCAATCTAGAGGACCAAATAGAGGCCCAAAAATGAGGCAAGCCAATAAAGGATTCATTGAAATGAAAATCTGAAGCAATAGAGAAGTTACCCGCAAAGGAAGGATTCCAAACAAAGCTATCAGGAGAAGAGATAGAAGGAATATGAACCAAATAAATAGCCTTACAAATGATTTCCAGACCAGGGTCCACCTCATGCAACTTCCTCCAACAATCTCCATCAATATAGTCAGCAACAAATCTACCAAATTGTCACACACATAGGTACATAAAGGGTTGATCCCATGGCTCATCCTTTAGAGGCCCATTGCCATACCAATTATTGACCCAAAATAGAATACTCCTCCCATTACCCATCTACCAAAAGAGACCCTTAGCCACAAGCCTTTGAGCCTTCAATATACAATTCCACAGCATAGAACCATATGGAGGATTAAAATCATGAGATAAAAAATCTCTAATCCCATCAGCACCATGTAAGTATTTGCTCTAAGCAATTTTCACCCACTCACTTTTAGCTAGCAAGAGATTCCACAATTGTTTACCCAAAAGGGCCATGTTAAGCGTTCTGATTTTGTGAATGCCCAACCCACCAGCCTTTTTAGGCTTGCATACATCATCCCAACCAACCAAATGAGTTCTTTTTTTATCTTTAACACCTATCCAAAGGAAATTTTTTTGAATTCCTTCCAAGATATCCACAAATTTCCTTGGCATGTGAAAGAGACTAAGGGCATAGACCGAAATATTTTGAAAGGTGGATTTAATCAACTAAACTTTTCCAGATTCTCTTAACAAAGCCCCCTTCCACCTATCCAACTTGGAATTAAATTTTTCAATCAACCCCCTCCATAAGGAATCTGGAGCCTTAGAGCATAAGGGGAGCCCTAGGTAAGAAGCAAGAAGTTCACCAATTTGACACTGTGAAATTCTAGCTATCCTATTTTGTCTTTGAATCAGAGTGCCAAATGTTGATGCACCTAAGACTAAGATTTAGAATGCAAGGATGATAGTGACCTTATGACCAAAGGATATGATATGCTATAAAGCTAAATGAGACTATAACCAAAGTTATGATATGAGACTAAGACCAATGGATGCTAAATGGGACTAAATGTTAGAAACCAAGATCAGATTTGCAAACCAGATAAATCCTTCCACAGAAGAGAAAAACAAAAAAAGCAAAGATTTGCAAAAGATCTGCAAATTGATATTATTTAGGAATTCAATAATTACAAGATAATGATTTTCTTTATAAAAGAAAAGATGCATAACCCTAATCTTATCTTGAGCAACAAGATAGCTCAATAAGATAATGATGATAATTAATTTACCTAGGAATTAAATATTACCTAAGTAAAGTTATGCAAGTGCAATTAAATATTAATTACACTAACACCCCCCCATAAGTGCAACTTAGGGAGACTAACAAAGCATGCACCTGAAACTAAGATGAATGCAAGAAAGCATGAATGGGTCCCGACAACAAGGCCTGATCGGGTACCCAAGTAAAAATGCAATAATGAGGTAGAGAAGGAAAACCCAGTGGGACAAAACCCCCCCTACAATGAGATGACTGCTACAAAGAAGCATTGGAAGAACACTGTGGAGTAACACTGGAACCGCAATCTGACAAGCAAGGAAAGATACTTCTATCTACAAGAAACCAAATCAGAATCATAATAATGTGACAGCAAACCCGATGCCATGAAACACTGGAAAACTCACAAACTGGAACAACCCTAGAATTTGTGAAGCAACAGTAGATGAAATGGTGACAGAATCTAGAAATCATGTATCTCGATGCCGATGCCAAACTGTGACTGAAACTCTTCCATAGGAAGGAGTACCAAAAAAGACTCTGGAACATTAACCATAAAAACATGGCCCTCAAATTGAGAAAGATCTAAACCAATGCAGATCAAGAAACATAATCTCTCAACTGAAGTGTGAACCGATGAATCTGATATGTGTCAAGCTAAAGCAAGAATGTGGCCAAAAGAAACTAAGAAACCAGATAGACTCATGCGAGTTGCCATCAAAACAAGATGGATATGGAGATCAAAGTGAAAAATACACTCTAATCATATTATTATGCAACAAACCCCCTTGATGGAACTTTATCTCAATTCGTTTATTACAATAACCCAAATATTGTAAAAGGAGAGAATCCTAAATATGCATAAACAAAATATAAGATGATGAGATACTAAAATTAAGTACAAATATTCAAATTTCACCTTTCTAACTACCAAAACATCCAAGTAATCTCCAAAATACCCATCGGGACAAATCTGGAATAGTGATAAACTTGGGATAGATATAGAAAAAATGCATGGACAGCAAGATAGAGCTCCTCAATACCTTTCCAATGCCGCAAAGAAGACAAAAATTGGAGATCATGGCAAAAGGTTATGAGCTCGGAAGCCCAAAATGAACATCTGAATTCAAACAGAAAAAATAGTAGCTTTACAAAATAATACTAAAAATTAAACTACACCAATGGAAAGTTCTCAGAACCAGATTTCCGGCGATATCTCGTTTTCCTAATTTTGATACCATATGCCCAAGTTATGACCAAAAGAAAAAAATTGTTCCTTGAAGGAAAACTAGGGTTATGAGGGGGCAAAGAGGGTCATATGGCTGATGACTTCATGCTGACATCAGCACTTCATGTGAAAAAAATTGACAGCCATTTAGTCGTCGAGGCAAAAAAATACCCCCCCCCCGCCAAAAAAAAGGGCAGTTGCTAGTATATTCTAATTCCTCATAATATTCTGGTGGAATCTGGCCAAACTATGGGAGGGAATATTCTACTGGCAGCCGCTGAAATATGCTCTGGCATCAGATTATTCCCTAGGGCTAGCCGAGCTGAATGCTGAGCGGCTGGTCCCCATAGGACCTCGACTGCAGGTCTTGGAGCCCTCAAGGGCTGGCGGGGTCAGCGAAGCAGGGTAGTGGCGGTGGGGGGAAGCGTTGGTGGAGGCGGCGGATGGGTGGCCACCCAGTGGCCGCCGAGCGAAAAATTTCTTTTGAATTGGAGGCGTCAACTCGATTTTCAAAAAACACATTTTTTAACATTTTTTTCAATTTTCGAGCCTCAGACTGCATGCTGGGGAGGCCGTACGGACCCCCAGACAAAATTTTTTTCCCTCAAAAATAACTTTCACCAAAATTGACAAAATGAAAGGCGATCTTAGGGTTTTTGGCTACTACGAACACGATGGTGACCTTCGTTTCTGCTCAAACTATTCCAAAAAATTGGCTACCTCCAGAACTTGCAAAAAATATCCCAACCTGAAACCCTCATAGATCTAGCAATTGATGGCCAAAATCTGCAAAATAAAAGCCAATCCTGACTTTTGCCAGCGCTTTGAATCTAATGGTGAAGCCCGATCTGATCCAAAACACCTCATAGATGAACTCAAGGAATGATACCCTCAAGGAATCCTAAATGAATCTTGCAATGATTTTCTCAAAAATCTGAGAAGGGGTTGCAAATCAAAGCTCTGATACCATGTTAGAAACCAAGATCATATTTGCAAACCAGAAAAATCCTTCCATAGAAGAGAAAAATAGAAAAGCAGAGATTTGCAAAAGATGTGCAATTTGATATTATTTAGGTATTCAATAATTACAAGATAATGATTTTCTTTATAAAAGCAAAGATGCATAACCCTAATCTTATCTTGAGCAACAAGATAGCTCAATAAGATAATGATGAGAATTAATTAACCTAGGAATTAAATATTACCTAGGTTATGCAAGTGTAATTAAATATTAATTACACTAACACTAAAGATATCCACCTTTGGACCTAAGAAAATATGCTAAACAATCTATGATAGCTCAAGGTAATAAATCAGATTGTCAAGACCTTAAAAAGGATAGATACTAAAAGGATAATGATTGGACAAAGTGAGTCTAAACTGAGACATGAGTTTGAGACCCAACTTGGTTGATGATGATTGATAGATAAAGGACAAGGTCAAAGACAACCTAGATAAGTGACCATGGACTATTCAAAGGTATGGAAAGCTTCCTAGTTTGAAATATGAAAGGTGCATATGGCTAAGAATGACCTAGCACCAACTAAGCAATACAAGAATGGAAATGTAGTCTAACTAATTAAAAAAATCTAACCTAGGCGAATGTAATGAAATGGACCGACCGGACTGAGCAAGTCTATGATTAGAAATTATGGTCACTTTCAAAGTGTGATTAGGACTAAGGTTAGATGAAAATTTTCTTGAAATTTTAAGGACTGGCAATTGTGGTTCACTGTCTCACAGATGTGGCTTATTTTTTTATCAAATGTAACTTACTATTTCCTAGATGTGGTGCACTATTTAATAGATGCAGTGTATAGTCTATTGGCTTCAATTTTAAAAATTTCAAGTATTTTTTCATTTTAGGAAATTTTTCTAATTTAATTGAAGACATAACACTCTAAAAATAAATTTTGGTTGTTAATTGTCCAAATTCTTATACGAATAGTGTATGTTCATAGGCCAAATTCAGCCCAATTTCCATTGTTCTCATCACAAATTGAAAACACTTCAAACACTTCTTAATCCTAAGGTCAAAGCTAATGGCAGCAATCTCAAGCCCACATCTTGGAATCTCCTTCGACTCAATTGTAGGAACACCTAAATGGGTGTATACACTCTTTTATCTGTGAGAGAGGATAGGTAGGGGCCTCCAAGACTAGAAGGATGACCCAATCACCCCCTCCCTAGAAAGCTGCATGTAGCTTATACTAAGCTGGGGATTTTTGTCTCATCTCAATGGAGTCATATGGTGAGTAACTTAAAGGTGTGGTGTGCATCCCTTGCAATGAGAAGTGTGCCTCTACAATAAGGTTTCTAGTCACTGCTCGAGGATTTAATGCATTGCTAGCACCCAACAAGCCACTTAATGCTTGAACCAACCCTACTTGGGGCCCTAAATACCTCACATGAATGTGGGTAGCTCCCCTTTTAAATTGGAATTTTTGGCAAGGTACTCGCTAGTTAGGCCTTGGCTTTCACCTTAATCTTTTATATAGAAGCCCGAAGGAAAAATCACTTTGGGTCATATCCCTTGGAGTGATCAATTCTCCAAAGATAGGCCCTTCTATAAAAATAAAAATAAGATGTAGTGATTTCTCTTATAGCCAAGATCTACAAAGGTGAGAGGAGGGGATACTTTCACCAACACCTTAGGGTTTTACTACAAAATATGAAATGGACCAAACACAAAAGACACTAATTTATTTTAAACCCAAAATTCAAATGTCCCTACTTAAAAATTGAAGACACAAAAAATCCTACAAGAACATGAATTAGTAGTTTCAATAGTATTGTATTCTCTAATTGATTGCCACATGCTACAAACAAGGTATTAGTAACACCAAAAACCTCCTAGCCTAATGCATGCAAAAGGAAGCAAATAAAAAATTTCAAATTTAAACCATTTTACCCCAAAATAGGCAGTTGTGTCATTCTTTATCATGGATATTGTGCAATATATGTGATGAATCAAAAGGTGACTTGGAAAACGGTCATGCAGATGCGGCTCACTATCATGGAAATGTGTCGCACTGTTCAACAGATCAGACGCACAACCTAAACCTACAAAAACAAGAAAATTTGGCAAAAAGGGTAGAAAATAAGATGATAAATAAAATGCAAGGAGTCTGCCAAAATGTCAAAATAAAACCCAAGAATTAAAAAAATGATAGAAAACCACAAAATATATTTTTTTCCTAAAAAAAAGAATGCGGTGTTCTATCCAACAATTGCATCATACTGTCTAGAAAATACATTGCACTATATTTTCATCACTCCATAAATTAGATGCATTGTACTGTCTCATGAATGTGTTGCACTATTTCACAAATGTGTTGTACAAACTTGCAAACTCAAAAAAAATCATGAATTTCTTCGAATTTGGTTAGCTTCACATTGGGTTTGCCAATGTAGGATAGGGTTGAAATTGAGTGCAAACGTAAAGATCAATAGTAGAAACCACAACTACTTAAAATCCAAACCCAAAAGACCAAAATCCAAACAAGAAAGCATAAATAATAATAGGAAGTGAATAACAAAGCAATATACCAAACTTTCTACACCACGGTTGAATCATCTTCCTTGTATCTCCTCCATTTTTGTTGTATATGCAAGCTTGCCCTCAGATTTTCATGTATGCAAGTGTGAGTCAAGTGATAGTGATAGCAAGAATATTAGAGATCATGGTTGTAAAGTTGGAATGATGGAGACAACTCTCTTTTATAGAAAATTCATGCAAATTTATGATCTAGATCGAAAGCCAATATGATGTGAAGATCAACAAACAAGGTTGCTTGCACAATGAAGAGATAGGGTTAGGGTCAAAATAGAGCTTGTTAAGGATGGATGGTGGAGATTAAAAGAAGAATGTGACATGATCGAGGGTTGAGATTCAAAAGAGGAATTAGAGGGAAATGGGGCAAATTAAATAATCATAAGATTATTTAATTTGAGAGGGAATGTGAACAATTAAATAATCAAAGTCGTTATTTAATTGTAGAACAATGGGGAAAATGGGATTTTAATTAAAATGATTAGAAACAACTATTTAATTAAAAATGGAGGAAAGGGATAACTTTTTAAATAATTAAATTAATTATTTAATAAGGGAGGGGAAAGGCTAAATGAATAGCTAAATAATTAAAATAATTATTTAACCATAGAAGGAAGAAACAAAGAATGAATAATTAAATAACTACAAACTTATTTAATTATAGAGAGAAAAGGACACTAGCAGCGTAATTAAATAAATGTTAATTTATTTAATTAATTGAAAGAAGAAGAAACAAATTAATTAAACAATTAAAATTATGTAATTAATAGAAGAATATGACTTTAGAAAATAATCAAATAATTAAAATTATTCAATTATGCAAGGAAGAAGGGAAATCGATGTGAAAAATAGTGTTCATAGGTCTAGGACTTTTTTTTAGTATCTACATCAGGTAGTACTAATCAATTTCACACAAGATAAGTTTCAATTCACTACACTTCTATAGGTACACATTAATTTTCCATAATTATCATAGATGACAATTATTTTTTTACATGTTTACATATTAAATCTTGCATGCTTTATATCACTTTTGATATTTCCACTACATCATTTCACCCTCTTCCAAGAACAATCCAATTAAGTGCAAAAACTTAATACATTTAGTTGGGGGAAGAAGTACTCTTCATTTTCATTTTCTTGATTTTTAAAACCCAAAAACTTTCTACAACATTTTACCATTATGTTTTTCCCCACCCCTTGTACAATCCAAACTACAATTCAAGCTCAAAAGAAAAGGGTTAGAAAAACTAAATTTTGAGAACACAAGCATACAAATAGAAAGGGATTGGTGTGGTTAAAGTGATAGACAGAGAATTTGAGCATAAAAAGAGAAAATTGTCATTATGGGTGGTGATATAATCCAAACAGAAGTGTCTACATATAATCAGTTTTTGGAAGATAGGTTGGTGTTACCCACTTTCAGACAATCTACATGGTTATAATATTTCTTGAAGTTGATAGAATACAATGAGGCTATGACACAAAAATTTGCAACTACATTGCAGAATGACAAAGTAGTAGTTAAGGGTTTGAAGGTTGATGCTTCAGAGTCTACAATTGTAGAAGTGTCTGATTTGCTGCAAGAAAGAGAGGAATTCTCAACTAGGTAAGATGCCATTGCTAGTAGGAACAAGTTCAGACAACAGAGAGAAAACCTAGATTCATCCTCCAAACGTACTAAAATATTATCCTTTTCATGGGTTTGGGCTTTTGTTGCTTCATATATAATTAAGTATCTCACATGTGATGGTAGGAAGACTTTTTTATATATAGTTTATTTCAAACTACTAAGTCATCTTTGTCATGATAAGAGAGTTAATGTTCCAAATTTTCTTTATAATCTGTTGAAAAGAATGAGCTCTAAATGCAAAAGAAAAAGGAATAACTATTCCTTGTCACATTTTTGTCTAATCACCCTATTAGTAGAAAGGAGTCTAAGAATTCAATATCCATAAATTTCATGGGAAAGCTTCCTCAATTGTAATAACATTGATAGTATTTTAGAACCTGTTGTACCAGGTAAAGTAGAGGAACCTATTGCATTAGAAAGAGAAGTGTCCCTTGAACCACCCACTTCACCTACCCATAGTAGGGGTGATTCAAAGAAGCAGGGCATATAGGATACTCAACCTGCACCCATTGCAAAACAACTTGCAGCAAAAGACAAGGAAGAAACCCCTACCCCTATAAAAACATCAAGAGCCAAGAAAAGGAAAATAGGGCCTTCTTTTGTACCTACATTAGGGGAAAAAATACCCACAAGGTGATCCCATCACTTAAGAGGGAAAGTGCCAATGAGGGGAACGGGAAGGAAACAAAAAGAAGGTATTGTTATAATTGAAATGGATGTAGAATCAGAAGATGTTTCTCTTCGGAATGTACATACACCAGTCAAAAAATAATGGTATTTCACAAGCACATCTAAATCTATTTTAGAGGATGCCTTTTTTGCTTAAAATATGAGAAAGAAAACCCCACAAATCCTTGATAGTGAGAGCTGTGAAGATCGATGCCATGGGAGATGATAATCAATTCTTAGAAAAAGATAAATATTTTTTTATTGAAGAAATGACTATTAAGAAAGAGTTACAAGAAGCACTTGAGAGGATAAAACAACTAGAAGAATTTGTGAAGTCATATCAGGAAAAGGACAATGAAAGGGACATGAAAATCAAGGAATTAGAGGAGAAATTGCATACATTTTGGCATGGGTATAAATTATGCATCCTTGCATAGCTTACCATTGTTAAGGAAGATAAGAAGGAAATTGTATCTTAAGGAAGACCTCAAATTAGAACTCCAATTGGTCCCATTGTAGTGTCCTTAAGGTATGAATTGTGGAAGAAAATCAAGGAATTCTCTTAGAAATAGGAAGAATGGGAGAAGGAAAAGGTAGAAATGATAGCTAACCATACCAGAGCCACTGAAAAACAAGAAACAAAGGTGAAGTAACTAATAGTAAGAATTAAGGAAATAGTAGATAAAGTTGCACAAATATTGAAGTGTAGACCTCCTACTAGGGTGTATGCATTATATTTGCAAGAAAAGCATTTATGTTTCAATTCAATCAATTAATCAATGACTTGCCAATTACTTTGAATAAGAAATCTATGTTTTTGGAAAATTTCTCTACTTCCACACCAGATATGCAAGATCAACTATATGAGTTTTACTTTCATAATCTTGCTCTAGAAGATGAGAAAAATGGAACCCATTAATATTTTTGGGAGACTTACTGGTTAGAGCATTGGCCTCTTAAATAATGAACAACAAAGAGGTGAAATAATGGAAGACTATATTAAGAAAGAAAAATCTATTGCTCTTCAAATCTGAAAAGAGTCAAAGGACCCCAATACAGTCATAGAAGAATGGAAAAATCTCTTGAAGCATAAGGGTGTATGTAGAAGAATAATGAATATTAGAGAGAATTATTGTGTCAAGATGCATCAACTAGCTCTAGGTCTCATCCATCATGATTTTAATTTTGTACAAGAAAGATGGACATAATTGACTCTTGAATTACAAAAGAAGAACCACACTCCTTACATAATGTTTTAGCCATTCTTGAAAGATCCTGTAGGTACATATAAATTGCTAGAGATAGTGGACTAAAATTGGTACCTCTTACCTTTCATCCACCCATGCTCCCTTATCGAGTGTCGCATTGGATAGGGGAACAACATGCAAAATAGGAAGAGGCAGAAAATGTCAAATGGGAAAGGCTTTCATGTTATGGGGGCTACTACTTGAGATAGGGAAAAGGAGTGGATGTAGTTGGAGATTTCAGAGGGATGAATTTACAATTCAAATTTTAGTCCTAAACTTTTTCTTGAGGACAAGCAAATATCTTAGTTGGGGAGAATGATGAGTGAGTAATAGCTAGTTTTCTCTTGTTTAGTTCATGTTTTTAGACATTTCATATGCATTCCTAAACTTATCTATGTTTGTATACCCTTTATACAACTTGAACTAGGTTTTGATGTATGGAAATATGATTATGATATGTTGGTAATTGCATGGTTAAATGTGTGAGTTTGTATGGAATGCAGTATGAATCTATGTTTAATTTATGGTTATTATAGTGTGTATATGTTAGATGAACTAACTCCTTCTAGCCAAGAATTCAGAGTAAGTAGACTATAACCCACATAAAATAGGAAGCTTAGCCCATACCCAAAGGATTTTAGGTAGAAATGCAAGGGATATTCTAGAACATTGGGAACATGACAATTGCATAAATAGAAGCATTTATTGATAAGGTCGATTGTGAATCACCAAAAAAATTAACAAAATAGTTGAAGAAAGGAGTCTGCAATGGTTAGGAAGCCAACATGACTTTTCTCAATACACACATCTCTGCTATGCCATTAAAGACAAAGTTCCAATCCTAATTGTCTTCTTCCATGTTTTCAGTTACACAAACTTTGTCCCTCTCTATTTTATAGGAGAGTAGTAATTTGAATTTAATTTCTATTTTGAGTCCTTATTCCAATAAACCTCCCCTAAACCTATGTAGTTGGATTGATGGTTGAGGAGTAGATATAACAGGAGGATATGTTTTGATAAATATAGTTTTTCATTACACATTACTTTGTTAATTCTTGTTATGCATTCATGAATAAAAAATCTGTGAAGATTATTTTCAAATTGTTAAATCTAGTTATATGCAATGATGTTTCAGTTTATCATTATATTTAGTTGATTCAAGGAGTTTAGATTTGAGTTTACTTTGTGGATACAGTAACTTGAGTAAGGGATACTCAAAGTAACTATTCTCCAAATTAATTTCTATTTTATCATTAGTGGCTTTCATTATTGCATTCATCTCAATTAGATTCCTCATTTATGTTAAGTTTTGTCTCATGCATTGGCCTCTGGAGTGAGTAAAGTAGTTAGAATTAAAATTTAGCGATGTTAGTTAATTGAATAGTTTAGGTTTAA
The DNA here is from genome assembly GCA_007258455.2 of Sequoia sempervirens. Lineage (NCBI taxonomy): Eukaryota > Viridiplantae > Streptophyta > Pinopsida > Cupressales > Cupressaceae > Sequoia > Sequoia sempervirens. The sequence goes on along the minus strand of VDFB02000007.1, from coordinate 9,952,295 downwards.
CAGTTAACTAGTCACAGTGCTAAGCTGAAAGTGCCTATAGCAATAGTTCTAGATTTAATCATCTTTCCATATTTTACAGTTTATGCTTTATTTCCTTTTTCACATGTGTAACCACCTATATTAGATGATATAGTTAGTATAGAATCTATGGATGCGCATATAATGCCAACATCATCACAATTTTATGTACCCCTGGTTGATAATTAAATTGAGTATTTATAAGGGTTTAGTGAACTATTCAACTAGAAACCACCTCTAAATTGTGTGAATAACACCAAGTTTATTGAGCATTAGTTGGGCCTTAAATTTTTGGCACCGTTATCGAGGGTGGTGCTACATTCAATATTCTCCTATATAATTTCAAGCTTACTTAGTTTAGTTGTTTGTTCCTAACATTAGGATAATTAGGTTTTAATTTATCAACACCAAAAAATTTTACTAACATTATGCAGGAATCGTTGACACAAAAAGTCACAAATTTTGTATGGAGAGGCAACAAGACACTTTGGGAATATTTCTCCCCTCAACAAATGAAGCCAAAGAGGATATTGGTGATCAAAGTGAATAGAGCGAGGGTATTCCTAAAGAAGAACTTTCCCTAACATCAATATCCACTATAGATACAGAGGAGACCTTCCAAACCATGGGTGATGTAGCGGTGGAAGACCTACCAAAGCATGTAAATTTTGAGTTCCCAATTGCCAACTAGGAGAGAGAAATTTCCTTGAAGAACATACCTCCTTCAGCATTTCTTGTCTTCTATGGTTTGGTTACTAAGTATCTAGATACCTTCTTGTTTGAGTTTGATATTATGTGTAGAAGCTATGATTATAAAACGTATGTACATAGGCTCAAAAAAATTTCAACAACCTTGAAGGATGCTACTTTGAGATGGTTTATGGGTTTAGGAAGAGATTTTGTTCCAAATTGGAATACTATGAAGACCAAGTTCCTAGAAAAATATCAAAATCATTGTAGAGGAACTAATAGGAAGAGGAATGATATTTTTAGAATGACACAAAAATAAGATTAGCCATTGGAGGATTATGTAGAAATATTTCAATTTTTCCTAAAGAAAGTCTCACTAGAATAGACTATTAGATGAATCCCTAATATTAGTCTTCTTAAGGGGGGTTAATGATGATTGCATGGATTCCCTTGACCTCATTGGGTCAGGGAACATCTCACAATTACCATTTAAATAAATATGCAAGGTTTATAGAAACTAATCAAGGTCCTCCACTAAGAGGACTAGGGCAGATAGGATATCACCAATTAACAAATCATCTAGTGGAGTCTCTAGGGTGGAACTAAGTAATCTTCTATCAAACATGAAAAAATATATCATCAACCATTTGGCTACACAATTGGGCACTCTGCATATGAAGAAGAAGCAAGAAGAGGAAGAGGTAGTCCTTACTAAATACTACCCTAATTGTAGATAGAGAAAAGCTAATTGAAAGTGCAAAAGAGTGGCAAGTATTTTTGAGGATAGGAAAGGGAAAATTCACTTTCAAGCACTAGTGGATGAAGATGGACAAGTTTAGCCATGGCAGCCAAGATAAGGTATGCATCAAGATCCTTTGAAGTACAATATGTCATTTCTAGTTAGCAATCCAAATTTCTCCAATTGGAATCCTCAACCTTGGTCAAATACATAAAGCCAATGGAAAACCCCTCAACCCAATTGGAATCAGAAACAAGAAAACATGTGGCCATAACAAAACTACCAAGGATCCAACTACAACCCCAAATGGCCACAACAGTTAAAATAATAGCAACCTTAATGGCAAGAAGTCCAGCAATGGAAAATCCAAAACATGAATTAGCAGTAGCCACAACAGCAAGCCATTATGCCAAACCCAACAAATCCATCACCTCGGCCACCTAGAGCACCTCAACTACTAGCCCAACCTGCACCTAACTCAAATAACAAGCATGCTCAACAGACCTATACTAATAAAGTTATTTGAGTAAAAGCACAAATTTGTGTCATACTTTCAGCCAACTTGTCAACACAACTGAATTTAAGTATTTCTAACTAGAAAACAATTTTGGTCAAACATATGATCTAGTAAGATTCATTCTAGCTAAGTTAGATACTTCCACAACTTTTTCAACTAAAATTGTTGGCTAAAAATATATGGAGCACTACTTTAAGTCCGATTTATCAAAAAAATAAAATTATTTGTAAAACTTGAAGTTTCAATAACTCCTGCTAATGTAAATAACATTTTTTTTAAATATAAAAATACCCTTTTGTAGATCCATAAGTGTAGTTTTCAAAAATATATTTATTTTAATAGTTTAATTTTTTTTATATTTTATTTTTTTATTTTACTAAAAGTAGGTTATCAACATAAAATATTAGGTTGATTACTATGCCAAGGAAAAATACTAAAACTCATTAAAAAATTTTGAAAAAAATATGATGCACTAGATAAAAGAATCTATTTTAAGATGGTATTTTTTTCCATTTTAAATAAATATTTAATATGAAAGTTGACATCTGATGAAAACAACTATTTTTTATTCACACATTTTAATATTTATTTTAAAATATATATTTATCAAAATTGGAAAAAAATATATCCATGCACTAAAATTTCAAGTTATAAATACACACAAAAAATTTGAAAGAAAAAAAATAAAATTTACTATAAAAAGTTTGGCATCCCATGCAACTTCATTTTTCAACATTTTATCAGCAACTAAATTATAGCTTTAATTTATTAAAAACTAGTTTTAAATGATTTTTTATTTTATTTTAAATAATACAAACATAAAATATACTAAAAAGTACATATTTTACTAGTTTACATCATTTCAAAATTCAAAACATAATACCACTTTTTAGTGCTTCAAGTTTAAACATTGGATTAGCATTGAATGTTTCCTTTATAAAGTGTGACATAGCTTTGTGCTTTTACCCATTCAATACCCTACGTATGGGGTAGAGGTGAGAGATGTCCACCTCGAATAAGGAAAAATATCAGTTGGTCATTCACCTCCTCATATCACTGAATTGGTTGATGAGGAACCACAAGCAGAGACCTTGGAAAACTTACCTAAGGAGCCTAAGTCAAATCAAGTTAACCAAACCAATTCAAGTCCAGAGCCTCCATTTCTTGAAAGATTATAAATTCAAAGGAATCAAATACAAGTTGAAACTGACCTATTGGGACAACTTAAAAATGTTTGTATATAGATACCCCTTATCCAAGCCATCAAGGAGATTCCCATTTACACTAAAACAGTGAGAGAACTTTTCCTGAAAAATCCAATAAGGAAGAGAAAGGACCCTCAAACTATTCATGTCTTAGGGAAACTTGCAAACATTATGTTGAGAAACATAACTATCCCCATGTATGCAATTCCAAGGATTCTTGTAGTGGATGTAAAGATAAATGGCACTCTCATTAAATACACCTTGATTGACTTGGGAGTAGATATTAATGTGATTACCAAGGAAATAATGTATCTATTACAGTTAATAGACCTCATACCTACACCCACTATCTTATATTTGGCAGATAGGTTAACAATTAAACCCGAGGGCATCATTGAAGACTTGGTCATAACAATGGATTCATGGGAGTACCCTATAGATTTCATAGTATTGAAACCAAAAGTTAACCTTGTAGGCTATCCCCTCATTTTAGGAAGACCATGGTTGGCAACAATAGATGCATTTATAGGTTGCATGTCTATAAACATGGTTATCTCAAATGGAAATGTGACTAATAAATTAGTCCTTTATCCACCAACCCAGACACATGCAGACTTAGAACATACCATTTGGCCTACCCTAGATGAGGAAGCCCAGTACTCCTTGCAAACTCTCATGACTATTGAACGCATCCCCTTGTTAAGCAACCAAGATGAGGATGACTTAATAGAAAACATCATATATAATAACTATGATAGGGACCTGTGGTAATGGGATTGTCTAACATGTTTGCAAGATCCTTTGCAGAGTGTTATCCCTTCCAGTTCATCTAAGTCAATAACCCAAATTTTTCATAATTTTCTACCACAATAATGTCCTCCTTGTAAGCACATCCTCCTTTATCCCCATTACTTGCACTTGATTTTGGTAGGCAGCAAGTGGCTAGCATCAACTGTCATTATGAAACCAATGAGATTTGAAGAGTCATGTGATGGTAGTATATGAAAATAAAAATAAATTTATATTTGAATCAACTTGTTGGAAGATCTCTCTCCATCACCCTCGCCTTTTTTTTCTACACGGGTTTCCCTCACCTTTTTCTTTCTACATGGGTTTCCTTTCTTTGTTGTTTACAATTAGTTTTCAAGCAAACTTCACTTCTTTCACTTATACATTGACAAAATATCCATGTCGCCAATTGCATTTTCTTGAAAAAATTTAACCTTTTTCATAGAAAATCATTTATACCTTGGTGAGTTCATAAGTTTTCTATATGCTTCCACATTTTTGATGCATGTTAAATCGTTTGTACTACTAAATCAATTATAGTGTTATGTTCTTTGTTTCAGGAAGTTGAAACATTTGTCACCTCCTAGTTGAAAATAAATTTTAATCTAATTTTTTTTCTTACAAAAATTCTCATCGCCATCATTGACAACATGACATAATTTGTATAGATTCTTGAGGTAAGTCACTTGTCACAATTTCACTCAAATTTTAGGAACCAAATCATGGTCAGATCAATTTTTGTCTAAATATTTTGTTTTTGGTGTCCTCAATCTTCTTTAAACCTAGACTATGTTTCTTCCTTTATGTTTTAGGCTTATATGTTTTTCTACAACTACATCTGGAAGCTCTATGTCCACTAGAAATAGGATATGGGTAAGCAATAAATTTAAAAATAGAAAAATGATATTGGTTTTTGAGAAGTAGAAAAATAATCTTATTGTTAATCTATGAGCATGAACAATGTTGTGCTTTTCAAGTGATACTCTGCCACATGTTGCTCATTTTTCCTTTCTTTCAGTGAGGACTCTACAATGACTATATCAAGTGAAAATATACACTACACATCAATATCATAGCCTAGGTAAGCATTCTATGTTTTCCCTTCTCCTCTGGTCTTCTCTATGTACTAGAGAATGGCTCCTCATTTTAAAACTATCTACAAGTCATTTTATATTAAAAAACATAATGTAAATACATTAATCTAAACCTTTCATAATGTTGGAGCTTTACCCTTTTTTTCTTTCATGAAGACTGGATTAATTTAATTTAACTGTAGGTCATAGGTTTTAGAATCGAGATTTAAATTACCTTTCTTTGTTAAATCATTGGTTATGGCATTCAGAGTATTTTCCTATCACCATACTACAATTTTCATCATTAATTTTTAGATTTATCATGAATTATCTAATAATTAATTACTCTTTAATTGATTATTATTCTAATTTATTCTCATGGACTTAAGTTAAACTTAGGAGTGCTTTAATGCTTTTATTAGTTGAGTTATTATTAGATCATTATGTCTCATCTCATGTGATGTTGACATTTGTCATGATCTAATCCCTTTCTCATTTAGGGTTTTGCTCTTATAAGCACTCAACCCTCATTATAATTATCAAAAGCTTTCATTTCTTTTTTAGAGTCTCTTGCTTCTATAGATTTTCCTTGTTGAGGAATATTGCATGTATTATTTGTAGTTCTCTTGCGTGGAAGGTGTATTTGTTTGTTGTTTGATCTTATGGCTCATGGTTTTGTGCTTGTTTCACAATTCTAACATAGTATCAGAGCATGGATTCAACGAACCCCTTATCAATTTATGAATTTTTTTTCTTCAACAAGGGTTATAGGCTTCATATCTGAATCCCCTTTTCTTTTTATCCAAATTTTGGAGGTGGGCTATTTTAGGCATATTTTGGTGCAAAAATAACTTCACCATTGGATTCGAAGTTGTCGAGAAATTCAGAATTGCCTTTTGTTTTGCTTGATTTGGGTTCCCGATACCAAATCTACAAGGTTTTGAAGTGGTTGATTTGTTTCTAGATCCAAAGGGTAGCTATATTTTTGGTGCATTTTGAGCCAAAACGGAGGTTTCCATCATGCTCAAAAGACCTAAAAACCTTAAAATCACTTATCAATCATCAAAATTCGTACCAGGAATTTTTGAGGAAAAATTATTTTGGTCAGAGAAGCCCTATGGCCTCTCGAGCATGTAGGTTGAGGTAAATATATAAAATATATATATATATTCTTGCCAAATTTTTAAAACAATTAAAACCCTTTATAAGGGCATGGCAGGTTTTTTAATAAAAAAAATATTTTTAAAAGTTAATGGAATAGTACCCAAGGTACTACAACCTGTCATTATGGTAGGTGGTGGCCCCTTGGGCCCTATCCCTCTATAGTAGGTTTCGCAGGGGGTGTACCACCCACCTGCCACTTTGGAAAAGCGGCGGTCCCCCCTCGAGCTCTGCACAAGGAGACGGTCGCCCCCTTTTTTTAATATTTAAAAAAAAAAAAACATTTTTTTAATATTTTTGTGGACATGTAAAATTGACTTAACACTTATCACAAATTTAGAACGTCTTAGAATGACACTGAAACGACTCAGAACAACTTTGAATCAACTCAAAATATCTCAAAACAACCCCAAAATGACTTGGACCAACTTTGAATCAACTCAAAACGTCTCGAAACAACTCTGAAGCAACTTGGAATGCCTTGAAACAACCCAAAAATGACTCAAAACAACTCTAAATCAACTCATAATATCTCAGAACGACCCCAGAACAACTCTGAATCAACCTGGAATGTCTCAGAATGACCCTAGAACAACTCGGAACAACTCTGAATCAACCCAGAACGTCTTAGAATGACCCCAAAATTACTTTGAATTAACTTGGAACATCTTAGAACACCTTTAAAACAACTCGAATCATCTCAAAATCATCCCATGACATCTCATAACACATCAAACAACATTGAACAATATTCAAAACCCTATTTCCTCTATTAATCAAGTAATACAATGTTATTTGATTAATTCACATTTCATCATTTCGACTAATTAAATAAATTACATTTATTTAATAAAGTCCTAATCTTATCTTATTTTGTGTTGATTAGTCAAACGACATTGATTATTTGATTACATCACTAATTCACCTCATTCCTCAAAATTAATTGAATTATTAAATCATAATAATTTAATTATCACACTTCCCTCCAAAATTTGAATAATCAAATCAATCTATTCAAATTAGCAAAAATAAAAATCAATATCAAAATGGAATTAATTAATTAATTAATATTCCTCACCCACTTTTTGATTGAGGAAATCATGGATTGCTAACTAAGCAATCTATTTTGCTAACTCAACCATCTAATTCCTAACTCAACCCTAACTGATCAATCAATTACTAACTAAGAAATCAAAATCCTAACTAGCCAATCTATTCCTCAATCACCCTAATTGTGCAATCAACTTTGCACAATTTCCTCATGTCTAAATCCTATCAACTCATTTTGACTATTGATCTAGATATTCTCCAACACGATCTTGACCATCGATTCAAAATTTATTTTTCTATATAATAAGCCTTTCTCTTCACAAATTAGGATCAAAATTTCAATTTACCTTATGCAACGAAGTGCTATCAAGATCACCATTGAGAGAGCTTCATCATTTCTTCAAGAACAAGCATCAATCATCAAACTTTTGCACCAAGCAATGTAGGCTTTGCAGTGATATGAACAACCCAACATCATGAAAATAGACTCCAACATGGGATGGTAATCCTTTTCTTTTGTTATTTGAATTGGCTTGAATATCTTAGGATCTTCCTTTCATTCAAATAGCTTAGATTTACATTTCATGAGTGATGGAATAGGATAGATTAAGTGTTTTTGAATTAGATTAGTTTCTTATTTTAATCTCGCATTTGATCTTGATTTTTGCATATTTTCCTGATGGATTCCTTCCCCCTCACACATTCTAGCATGCCCAGTGGGACCTAGGTCCTCCTCACTAACATTTTTATGAACTAAGTTGCAAGTTACAAGGTTCCGGGAGCTTTCGGAGACATTTCATGAACTACCCAACAAAAGCTCACTTTTGACTGGCAAAATTTCTTAGCTTTTTCTAGAAGATTAGCAGCTTTGCCATGGGAATGGTACTTTTTCTTTGAAACCAGTGCCTTTACTCTAGAAACCACGCTATTTTTTTTTTCTGAGTTTACACTATACGGAAAATATGAGCTTTTGCCAAAATTTCTGAGCTTTTACAAATTTGTTTATCTAAGCTTTTGATCTTTTTTTTGAGCATTTTCTCTGGAAAACAAGTGCACGAATCTTGCACTATTGTAATGAACTTTCTAATTTTTGCATGTTTTATAGGAACTAATGGGTTTTATGCAGGGAAGACGATTGATCCAAGTTATTTTTAGATCTACAAGCATTTTTATTAACTTAGGAACTTTCTTTTGGTGCATTAAAATTAACAACAAACTTTCACATTTGATTTGGTGTTGCTAAAATGAACCATTTTTAAGTTTTTCTAAGTTAGGAATTTCCTTTTTGGTGCTCTAAAAAGAACAAACAACAATTGTCACATTTCAAATTTGGTGCTTCTAAAATGAATATTTTCAAAGCTTTCTAAGGTAGGAATCTCCATTTAGGTGCTTAAAAATGAACAAAACAACTCTCACATTTCCAATTTGGTGTTGTTAAAATAAACCATTTTAAGCTTTCTAAAGTAGGAATTCTCTTTTGTTGCTCATAAAAAGAACCAAAAACACTTCAAATTTGGGCTCTAAAAATGAACATATTTCATGTTTTCATAGTTAGGAACCTTTAAATTTGGTGCATAAAAAGAGCACAAACGTCTTTCAATTTGTTGGCAAACATTCAATTTACATTTTTTTGACCATTAATGACAAGGCCTGATTTTCTTAGAAACACTTCAAACTTTGGGGCTTACAATGAACAAAATGCTTTTTGTTATTTTCACATCATTGCTATCTTAATTTCTTGATATCTTGAACATTTCAATTGGTGCAAAGATAAAAAGAACATTTCATTTTTTTTTACTCACATATTCTTGGGGATAACATAGATCGAAGTGTTTAAAATGAATCAATTTGCGATGAATTTCCTTTTATGCATGCAATGATTAGCAAGCTGAAGTGTTTTTTCTTCTGCCCTCACACCATTTTGGCGATCTTGGGTGAGTGAAGAACATTTTTTAGCTTCAAATTTATTTTAAATTTTTACCTTCTTAGATGGCCTACCTATTGAGACACATCCCGCATTGGAGAACTTATAGGTGACCCAAGCAGTACTTTTGTTCTAGACTGCTATATAAATATTTTGTGAGTGTGAGGAAAGTTCATCACTCGCCGAGTGTAGGTGTCCTTTATCGACGTATTCTTCCTCAGTATCCTTGTGATGCATAAAAAATTGAAATGGAAAGAAGGTTCTTAATTGAAAAAAATGTTGCATGTGTAGGTGCCCAAAAATAGTATCCCTAGAACATGACTAAGAGCCAATTGTTTTAGAAGCCACCCTATTTATCCAAAACATTCTCTGAAAGTGGTGCATTGGAATTTACTTCTAAGAAGTTACTTTCCAATTCCGACTACAAGCTTGTGTCATAAGTCACATGTAAAATCATCTCTTCAGAGCATGTGGTAGACCCACCTAAGAGGATGGTTTCTCTCCACTAGGGTTGTAATTGTTTGTTAATGTTAAACTTATCCAATTATATTCAAAAACAATTGTGGCATCAAATTTTGTGTTTGATTTAAAGAAAAAGAACACATCAAAACAAACATTGAACAAAAAGGTAAAATCACAAATCCTTTGAGTTAGTGTATACTTGCAAAAAAAGCCTTAAGTTTGCACTCCTTGAAAGGATTTACCCTTAAAGGTTTCCAAACATTTTAGTTTTATTTTCAGGTTGCATTGATCAAATTAAACACTTTGGTAACTATGGCTTGGGTGTTGTGATTTCACAACTCAAGTTATAGACATTTAGGTCACATAAAGTCCATGCTTGTGAGTTAGTCTAGTGTTATTATATCATTTTCCATACTCAAGAACACAAAGGAATCAAACACAAAGAGGTTACAAATTACCATTCCAACTCACAATATTTTTGCTAAAACACTTAGATTGCCTATAAATTCATTACTTGAACAAGATACTTGGAAAATCATGTTGGTCATAAAATTTTACTCATTATTCCCATACTAATTTAAAATCAAATACCAAAAAAACATTAGGATCATTCCTCCACTCAAAAAAATCTATGATATCAACAGTTACTTGGAACTCATAGATAGTTCAAGTATCTTTCCCACAACATATCCTCTAGATCGGGAAGTGGAATATCAACCCTAGTTCTTCAAAATTTTGATTTTTGAAAGGTAGCTACATTCCAAAACAACACTCAAACTTTAGGGTTTTTGAGTTTCATAACAAATCACCCCATACCACCACACCTTATGACCATTTGGTGACCCACAACTCTTGTTCAACAATCAGGCCTTGTAGCACCTATTATTCAACCTAGCCTTACACACATTGAAAGTGTCCAAACCAACATCATAAGCAATTTGAGAACCTTCATTTTTGAGAAAAATAAAACACCCCACCAATTTCTCACCACATCAATCATCTTAAACAAAGAGGAAGAAAAGGAAAACATAGCAGTTAAAAGACCTATATTACTACCTCCTTCATGACAATAGGTATTTAGTAACCTTATGGTAGGGTATTAAACCACCTTGCAAACACCCTCATACCTTATGACCATTTGACAACCCATAGCTCCCATTCAACAACCAGGACTTGCAGCACCAATCTTTCAACTAGGTAATGGACATATTGAAGGTTCCCAAACTAACATCATTAGCAGTTTGAGAACATTCATTTTTGATAAAAATGAAACACCCTACCAATTTCTCATTGCATTCATCATCTTAGATGAAGAAGAAGAAAAGGTAGACCTAACAGCCAAAAGACCTATATTACCACCACCTATGTGTCAATAAATATACATACCTCATGCTTTTTGGAAAGAAATATATCCTTAGGTCTATAAAGAGAAAGATCCTTAATTGAAATCCTATAATTGGGCTCTCAAAGAATCACCCTACAAAAAAAAATTCCAAAGGTTTCTTCTCAAGGAGATATCACAACCATCAAAACTGGCTAGATCACTTCTCTTTTCGCTTTGCACCAATGGGCCAGTCTTTTCCAGAGAATAGGAATCAAGAAAACAAGCACAAAAGATTGGTAATTTTTTATGACAACCACGAGATCACAACACATAAAGAACATGGAAGCCAACAAAAAAAGTGATAGCATCCCACCAGTAAACACCACAAATAGTGGAAGAGATTTATAAGGCAATATAAGTTGCATGACCTTATGATAGGGTATTGAGTATCAAAACATCGTTGAAAAATGTTGATCTATTACCCAAACTACTCTCATCAAGGGACACAACATCAAATAGGGAAACAACATTATGGATTTCAAAATCAAGATCAAGGATTAAATCAAAAACATCAAATTTCCCTAGATAAAATTGAGAGAGATCTTGAGGAAATTAAATGAAAATGAAATACAACATATCATCAATGCCTTATTCAAGATTGGAACATTACATATCCACAACAAACAAACACTATCCCACAAACACCTCAATATCCACATCAAAAACACTTCCAATATTTGCAATATCAAGTTCCACAACACCAAGGTGTACATCAAATGCAATATCAAAATGTACCTCAATTGTCATATCGAGGAGTTTAGCAAAATCAAGAGAAAAACAATCAAGAAAAACCAAGGAGGAAAGATTACCAATGAGAAAGAAAATTCAACTTATGGTGAACCAAGCTTTAAACTTCCTTGGTATAACAAGTATGAACAATGTGAGTTCCACAAAATCAATGGTCACACAACGAATAGATGTGTTACTCTCAAAAACCTCATCTAAGACCTTATTGATCAAGGAGAAATTGCTATTAACATTCAAGGTCCATCTACCAATGACAATGTGGAAAATTTCTCAAACTCAAAATTTGAAAAAAATGATCAAGAGCTATCTATCACTAATCACATTGACAATGTCTCTACATCATCCAGTGAGAAAGAAGACATACATCAAGAATTTAGTCCCAAGCATGATCAAAATAAATCACCCAAGTCTAGCAATGATCCAATTCAAAATATATTGACATCATCCAACCTCATGACAGTACATATTGATGATCAAGATACTCTTAAGCCAACACCTATACCCAATGCAAAAAATCTAAGCCAAGAGCTATCACACATATGCCCACAATTTTAGGAAATCCAAGGATCTTTTATAGGAAATCCTTTCTTTGAAATTGATCCATGTCAAGAAAGTGACCCAAAGCATATCAAAGGTGATACCACACAAAGTCAAGATCAAGAATTCTTACCATAAAAATATTGCAATGACTTGGTAGATATCTTCCAAGACATCCAAGGCTTTCCAAAAGAACACATCCATATGCCAAGCACACATAAATCTACCTATGAGATGCTTACTCCTAATGGACCTGTAGATGATCTTCCTTCAAAACAAGAGTCTCATACTCTTGATATCATTACCATGGAACAAGAGTCACCTACTCTTCACATCTATACACATGATCAAGATATAGCATAATCTATAGACCTATCAGAAAGTGATCAAGAATAAGAATTGAAATCAGAAACATCCTCCAAGTTGGTTGAAGACATCGAGCATGAAAATATGGAGCACGATATCCTAAAATCAACAAAGATAATGGACAATCCTGAGCAACAAAGTAGTGGGTATACACCAATCAAAGGAGCATTAATATATTTTGAAGTTCCATCAAATTTTGATATTTCACAAGATCAAGTTGAAAATATCAATCAGGAAATTATCCCACATATGGAGGATTCTACCAATGAAAAAGCTATCACATTTGAAGATCAACAACAGAGCAAAGAAGGATTAGCATCTTGTTTCCAAGATAAAACGTATCCTATGGATTATAAAAAAAATTCAACAAATGCATTATCAAGACAAAGGATTAGGCCTACATGAACAGGGTATCCTAGCACTAGTACAAATTATTGGAAATCCTAAGCATCAAGGTCTTGGTTATTCAACAAGGGGTATAAACATATCAATGATGCCTCTCTAATACTAGGGGAAACTTTATCTAATGCAAGTATCAACAAAGAGAGCACAAAGAGTCATTATAATGAAATTACTACCAATGCTACAACTAGCCATATCATGAATCATCATCTACACATATTGCCACCCTCTCATTGGGACAACAACAAGAGAAAAATTTATACCCATGAAAGGAACATGTCATTGAAGCAAAAGAATCAGCAAAAAAAATGGAAAAGAAAGATACAAATGGATACAAAAGAAAAATAAATAAAATCATCCCTATCAAACTCCATTAGTCAAAGAAACTATGGGGAAAAATCAAAAAGGGAAGTTCATCCATCAAAAAAGTCCAACAATGCAAAATAAAGCTTCGAGAGCGACCTACAAGGTATACCAAGATGTTGGTCCCAATTGAATCTCCATATCCACCCATCATTGCTCATCATCCCAAGTTTGGAGAGTCAAAGGTTCCAAATTGTCGATCAATCCATCTAAAAATCATATCCCTCAATGCATTTTGCCATCCATGATATCCAAATCTCACATTGACCATGTGTTGGCAGCAACTCTTTATCATAAGGACTCTAAGGAAACTTTTTCGCGATGTGTGCATCAAGGTAAGGTTAAATCCGGTATCAACAAGGAAGATGAGAATTATCAGGGGTTACATTCAAGTGCTCGTGTCCTAGAAAAACAACTCCTCCAAACAAGATATTGTTGGCATGTCATGACAGCAACAACAACCATATCAACACCAACAACATCTACATCAGCACCACCAGGTGGTTCAAACATGAGCAGAAAATTATCACCAAACTCGGTAAACAAGCATCTTGTGTGACATCAAAAATCAATAAAAAACAAAAAAAAATCATTTAAGAGAAAAATCATCCTCTAGTGAAAACCACTATGGTGGCGCTTTGGACAAGTACCATGATGAAAACCTAGAAAATAGGCACCATGTGTAGAATCAACCATCTATGTGTACCATTTCAGGTGGAAGCATCTTAGCCTATCCATAATAAATCCAATCCATTTTTATCCAAATCAAACGCACCTTGATCTTGACAAATGTTTGGTGTACACTTTACACTTGCTTATGGAAAACATCTTGACATAGGTCAATATCATTGATCCTATCCTATCCAACAATTATATGATCCATGAGGCATTTTCCAAAGGGGCATACTCTATCCAAGCATGTTATCACAAGATCATCCATTACCTACATTGCTAGACACTAGGGGAAAGTACTTACATCTTGCTTCAGAATAAATTTTGATCTATGTCTTCTAGCTCACATTGTGATCTAGGCATTGTCCAACATCAACAAGGTGTATCACATGGTACCCTTCCCAATTCATCCCAACAACAAGGTGTACCACCAACGCACTACCAAGATAACCTTAAAAGATAAAAACAACATGGATTATTCCTTCACTCGAGAATTCTAAGATATCAACAATTGCTTGAACCCTACAACTAGTTCAAGTAAACTTTCCCACAACATATCCTTTGGAAAAATACAATTAAAAATCAATCCTAGTTTTTAGTATCTTACACCCCAGGCAAGAGGGTAAAAATCCAAAAAAAAATTAAAAACATCAAAAATAAAACAACATCGTGGGCTTATTCCTTCACTCAAACAGTCTAAGATATCAACATTTGATTGAACCTCACAGCTAGTTCAAGTAGATTTCCCACAACATATCCTCTAGACACAGAAGTGGAATATCAATCCAGATTATCAATGTTGTTTACCCAAAAATAGTTTATTCTTTAAGTCAAACAGTTGAATTATGTGGTCTTTGTGTGTACAATGTAGGCAAGGCTCATTAGCCCTTGAGACCCTAGTTCAATCCCCTTAGGTTTCTAATATGCTTTATTTCAACTTAGTCAAAAATTCAAAATCCAAAAAAATAGTCAAAAATACAAAATACAAAAACATTCACAAAACATAAAAGAGAAAAAGTATTCAAAAAATTAAAAAAACCCATCCCATCATCATAATCTACAATAAAACATCACCCATAATAAACAAACCATTACAATCATCCTTTTACAAAACAAACAAACAAACAAGGCAAACATCAATAGCTAGAACTTTCAAACAAACAATCGTAAAACTATGACTATGAACAGCCAAAAACAAGGCCAAAGTATCAACTACCTATCTTTTGATAAGTCCCAACAACATCCTGAGATATGTCTTAACGGATCTGTTCCTATGATAGATATGATCAACAATGGATACTAGCCCCACCCCAAACAGATATGGCAAGTGATATTGTAACTTTGTTTTATCTTTTTATAGTCTTATCTTTTTTATTTATTTTATTGACTCATTCCCAGGATCTCTCGAGGATGTCCATAAGGATTTAGAGAAGAAGGAATGGGGGAAATTGATCGTTATTTCAATTTGTTGTTTGTGGATATTTTTGTTATACTACCATGGCGAATACTTGCTTTGTTCTATGTGTGGAAGTTATTTTGGAGCATTTTGTGTAGTAGTGACATGTTAGGTTCTTAATACCTCTTGTGTTACTGGTCTGGCATGTTTTAAATCTTCTCACCCATACACTCTAATAGGGTTTCCATATGTTTGTTATGAGCAAGAATACTCCTTGTTTGTAGATTCAAAGTCACCTTGGTCATTAATACCTTGGTGCATCGTATTTTTTTGCTACATCAAATAGGATTGTTCAAAATTGTGAAGCCTCCAAGTAAAGAAAAAGCAACATCATCAACTACTAACTACATTACATTTCTATCCATCGTCAATATTCCCTCTAATTAATATCATTTTTCTATCTATCATCAAATATTTCTTCTAACTAACATCCATCCCACATCCACAATGTCGTCAGTACATATCATGATGATAATAAACCAATAAAAACATCATGTATCATGTATGGGGCATACATCCATCATATATCAAGACGAAATAAACATCATATATCAAAATGATATATTGATCATCCATAATAAATCATATGAAACAATATATGATTCATCCATCCATATCATAAGCATACATCATCATCCAGGAAGCATAAAATGAGAATGAATTGAAGATAGTATATTTCATTTATATCATCATCAAAAAGGAGAGTACATCATCATAAGTGTGATAGGATATACAAAATCATGTATGCAATGTCTCTGAACAACAACATAATAAAGAACAAGTACATTGACCAGAAAAAATGAAACATTCTATAGACCAGGCTATGGACCACCATCTAGATTTGGCTATCTAACAAGATGACCACTTGCAATCATTTTAACTCATGATATTAGGGTTTCACTTTGAACATGTAAAGCAACATAAAATGACACAAAAATGATGAAAAACAACATGTAGGATGACAAACACATGTCGGGGTTTCGAACAAATGCTAAAGTAAAACACAACAGAAAGAGTCAAATGAAAGGTTTTTGAGAAAATTCTCATAAAGCACCATGCAAAAGCGAGTTTTTCATGCAAAGGCGTGGAAATAAGTCAAAGGCAAGGATCTTTGTCAAAGGTGAGCTCTCAGAACCTAGAGCAATCAAAAGAAAGCTTTTTGATCAAAGGCGAGATTTTATGTCAAATGCTTATAAAAAAAGGAATGTATTTAAGTCAAAGGTGAAGGTTTTCAACATACAAAAGTGAGGAAACCAAGGAAAATGCTCAAAAATCATAAAACTTTGCCATTGATTGGTAATCTAGACTTTTTTAACCCTATCTTCAAACAACCATATCTTGATCATATGGAAGTATTTTTCAATGATTTTTTTTTTAAATGGGGTAGAATTTCATGATCTTTGCAATGGTGTATGTGGTTTTTAATTTTCATATAGTTAAATTTTCCATTGGTGTTGTGAGCTTGACCTCAAAACTTGAAATTTTTAGCCAACCTCTCAAGGGGGCAGCATAGAGTCTTACCAATCATTCCACGAAACATTGGGGCACATTGGGGCATAATTTTTTTCAAAACACTTGATCTTAAAAATAGAATCTTTGAAACAAAGCAACCAATACTTTGTATCAAAGAGGGGCAAAATTTAGACATGTAAAATTGACTTAATAGTTATCACAAATTTAGAACGTCTTGGAACAACCCCAAAATGACTCGGAACAACTGTGAATCAACTCAAAAAATCTTAGAATGACCTAAAATGACTTAGAACAACTCTAAATCAACTTAGAATTTCTTGGAATGACCCCAAAATTACTCGGAACAACTCTGAATCAACTTGGAATGTCTCGAAACAACCCCGAAATGACTTAGAACAACTCTGAATCAACTTGAAACATCTTAGAACGACCCTGAAATGACTTATAACAACTTTGAATCAACTCAAAATGACTTGGAACATCTCAAAAAAAACCCAAAATGACTTGGAACAACTTTGAATCAACTTAGAAATGACTCAGAACAACTCTAAATCAACTCAAAATGTCTCAGAATGACCCCAAAACATCTTGAAACAACTCTAAATCAGCTTGGAACGTCTCAGAATGACCCCGAAGTGACTTAGAACAACTCTGAATCAACTAGAAACATCTCAGAACGACCCCAAAATGACTCAGAACAACTCTAAATCAACTCAGAACATCTGGGAATGACCCCGAAATGACTCGAAACAATTCTCAATCAACTTGAAACATCTCGAAACGACTCTGAAATGACTCGAAACAACTCTGAATCAACTCAGAATATCTCTTAATTAATTAACTTGGAACATCTCTGAAACATATTGAATCATCTTGAAATCATCCCACAACATCTCACAACGCATCAAACGACATCCAAAACCCTATATTAAATCAAATAATACAATGTTATTTGATTAATTCACATTTCATCATTTTAATTAATTAAATAAATTACATTTATTTAATAAATTCCTAATCTTATCGTATTTCATCCTGATTAGTCAAACAACACTAATTATTTAATTACATCACTAATTCACCTTATCCCTCAAAATTAATTGAATTATTAAATCATAATAATTTAATTATTAACACTTCCCTCCAAAATTTGAATAATTAAATCAAATCATATCAAAATATTCAAATTGGAAAAAATCAAAATGGAATTAATTAAATTAATTAATATTCCTCACCCACTTTTTGATTGAGAAAATCATGGATTGCTAACTAAGCAAATTTTGCTAACAAAGCAATCTATTTTTTCTAACTCAACCATCTAATTCCTAACTCAACCCTAACAAATCAATCAATTGCTAAATAAGCAATCAAACTAGCCAATCTATTCTTTAATCACCCTAATTGTGCAATCAACTTTGCACAATCTCCTCATGTCTAAATCCTCTGAACTCATTTTGACTATTGATCTACATATTCTCCAACACGATCTTGATTGTCGATTAAAAATTGCCTTTTCTATATAACAAGCCTTTCTCTTCACAAATTAGGATCATAATTTCAACTTACCTTATGCAACGAAGTGTTGTCAAGATCACCATTGAGAAAGATTCATCATTTCTTCAAGAAAAAGCATCAATCATCAAGATTTTTAACCAAGCAATGGAGGCTTTAGAGTGATATGAACAACCCAACATTATGCAAATACACTCCAACATGGGATGGTGATCCTTTTCTTTTGTTATTTGAATTGGTTTGAATATCTTAGGATTACTTGCATTCAAATAGCTTAGATTTGCACATTTCATGAGTGATGGAATAGGATAGATTAAGTGTTTTTGAATTAGGGCCCTATATGTACTAGTAACCTGACTGTTCCTTTAGAATTTCTTTCTAGATCATTGTAAGCCCTTATTGTGATACTTTTTCCTTTGTCAATCACATTGTTAGAATACCCCAGCTATTTGACAAATTTTAAGGTATAGATGTTTAAACCTACACCATTATCTATTATTAGCCATTTGACCATGGTTTTATGAACACCAACCTCCATGTAGAAGGTTTGGTTATGGAATTTTCTTTGGGGTAGATCTTTCTCATAAAATATTAGGTGATTACTTTGTGTGATTTTACCAACCATAGCTTGGAATTGACTAAGGAAAGTGATCTTTTCCACAACTAGGGGCAATGTCAAAATGTTGGTCATGGATTAGATCTTTGAGTATCCTATCATGGTCACAAAAAACAAAAACAGAAAATCAAAAACAACCAAAACAACAACAAAAAACCCAAAAACATCTAAAAAACCACAAAAGAACAAAAACATTTGAAAAACATCAAAAACAAAACATTGTGGGGTTATTCCTTCACTCAAACAGTCTAAGATATCAACATTTGTTTGAACCTCACAGCTAGTTCAAGTAGATTTCCCGCAACATATCCTCTAAACACAAAAGTGGAATATCAATCAAGATTATTAATGTTGTATACCCAAAAATAGTTTATGCTTTGATTCAAATAGTCTAACTACGTGGTCTTTACGTGTACAACATAGGCAAGGCTTATTAGCCCTGAGACCCTAGGTCAGTCCCCTTAGGTTTCCAATATGCTTTATTTCAACTTAGTCAAAAATTCAAAAATCCAAAAACATTCAAAAATACAAAATCCAAAAACATTCACAAAATAGAAAAGGTCAAAAACACTCAAACCAAGTGAACTACGAGCCTTTGCGTGTACAACGTAGTCAAGGCTTATCTTGATGAGCTCATGAGGCCCTAGTTAGTCTCCAAAAAATGTCAAAAAAACATCATAAAACTTAGAAAAATCAAAAAGACCCATGTTGCCATCACAATCTGCAATAAAACATCACCCATAATAAATAGACTGTCACACTCACCCTTTGAAAAAACAAACAAAATAAGAAAAGTAAACATCAACAATTGAAACCTTCAAGCAAACAACCATGGAATAATTCAATCACAAAATTGAACTAAACAAAGCCAAGTATCAAATATATATCTTTTTTACAAGACCCAACAACATCCTGAGATATGTCTTAATGGATATGTTCCTTTGATAGACATGATCAACATCGGATAATAGACCCACCCCAAACAGATATGGCAAGTGATATAATGGCATTGTTTTATCTTTTTATTATCTTTTTTTTTGTGATTTACATTATTGACTCATTCCCAGGATCTCTCAAGGATGTCCATAAGGATTTAGAGAATAAGGAATGGGGGAAATAGGGTGTTATTTCGATTTGTTGTTTTCGAATAGTCTTGTTATACTACCATGGTGAATACTTTTTTTTGTGTGTGTAGAAGTCATCTTTGAAACATTTCGTATAACAGTGACATGTTAGGTTCTTAATACCTCTTGTGTTACTAGTCTGACATGTTTTAAAAGCTTCTCACGCATACACTCTAACAGGGTTTCCCTATGTATGGTATGAGCAAGAATACTCCTTGTTTGTAGAGTCAAAGTCCATGCAATAAATATAAAGTCATCTTGGTCATTAATACCCTTGTGCATCATATTTATTTTCTATATCAAAACGGATTGTTCAAACTGCAAAGTCTCTAAAGCAAAGCAAAAACAACTCATCAACTACTAACAAACATCACATTTCTATCTACCATCAATATTTCTTCTAAATTAACATCATATTTCTATCTATCATCAATATTTCTTCTGAATTAACGTCACATTTCTATCTACTATCAATATTTCTTCTAATTAACATCATGTTTCTATCAAATCATCCACATTTTCTTCTAAAAATTTGCATAGCAATATCATTAGTACCATCCTACATTCACAAATAATGGAAACATACATCATGATGATATTAAATCAATAAAAATATCATGTATGGGGTATACATTTTCACATCAAAAACATACATTATCATATATCATCATCACATGAGCATAAAAAGAGAATGAATCAAAGAAGGTATATATCATATATATCATCATCAAAAAGGAGAATACATCATTAGTGTGATTAGATATGCAAAATCATAATATCTATACGATATCTTGATTGGGATGATGAGTATAGGCATAGAAAATACATGTCTACAAAATGCCTCTAAACAAGGAACAACACAAAGATAAAGTACTCAAAATAAGACCCCAATGGAAGAAGGATGGAACCCTATAGATCACCAAAATGATTTGGTTGTCTCACAGACTAATCACTTGCACCACCAACTACACTATCACTGCCAATAGAACTAGGCTCTCCAAACTATGGAAATTGAGCACCTTTGGGAACAAAAACCTCTTATAAAGTCTGATAGTAGGTAGAACTCTACAAATAATGATCACGTTCTACCCTAAGAGTATCTCTCTTTTTGGTTAGAAACTATACAAAAGCCTCTACAACAAGTCATCGACCACTATCGCTATCTCGCTCAGTCCTCAGGATGTCTATATGAGCCTCTACAGCATGTGGTCAACCACTCTTGCTATCCTATTCAGTCCTCAAAATATCTAACTGAGCCTTTACAGCTCATCATCTTGCTATCTCTGCATCTCTGGTAGTAGTCATCTAAGCTAGCAATATGTCTCCATCCCTAGCTAGTGGAGGAGGATCTGGAACCCGCCTACGACCCTACACCTGAGGTGGTTGCTCATCCTAATCACCCTGCACTCTATCACGATGAGCTCTACCCCAAGCTCTATCCAACTACTCTACAAGGACCTCAATCCGTTGTCCCTCTCCACGATGACCTGTAATACCTGATCTACCTGAAGTGAGAGTACCCCAGGGAATAGTGAGTCTCATAGGCCTACCATGAGACCACCACTCATCATAGTCATTAGAGGTACCTAGATCTACAAGACCGACCAACCAACCCCAATCAACTAGGGAAAGCGCTCTGAACTCAGCAATAGTAATATCTATATCAGGTTGAATACCCCATACACAAACCTCCCGTGTTGTCTGACCAAAACGAGCCTCATAAGTATCAAGAACTCAGACCTGTCTCTCCCCAAACTAACGACATCCTCGGTTTGGTAGATAATTCTCTAGCATAATATCAGAACAACCAAGCAACCAGCGGGACTATCAACAATAAACAAGGGGATCTGCATCCTCTGGCCAAGCATAACACCCCAAGTATGGTCTCCACACAAAACTAGGAATGTCATCCAAAACTCGACACCAATAAGGAAGATTTCTAGGTAAGGTGTAGTGCAAAAAATCCCCATAACAATATGAGTATGGATCATCAAGGTGATGATCATGTATCCCATCTATCCGAGTAACTGCAATATGCTCCCACGCCCACACAAGCAAAAGTTAGACACCTGCAGAAATAGATTTCTTGCCCCAATACACAACCTCATTCATGTCTCTATACAAGTGAGGGAAGAAATGGACCACAAGCATTTCTCATGCCATGCTCAAGCACATTCTCAATGCACGCTCCAAAACCAACAAGAAATTGTCGACCTCGGCTATCAGGAACAACAAGTCCTAAAGTCAAACCCCATAGAACTAGCAAGATAGGATTTGCATTGTTAGAAAAATCAAACAAATCAATCTTTGACTGATATACCATCAAGTTTCGAGCACCTAACACACGTTGGATAGTGGGGATACCATGTCGAATATGATATGTAACCAAATCCCCATGGATAGGAAGATGAAGTATCCTCCATATAGCCTTGAGGGTGATAGTCACCTCTCCTATAGGTAGATGAAATGAGGATGTTTTTGAATGCCACTGTTCCACCAATGCAGTCATCATAACAATATGATTTTTGATAGGAGGCATATAAAAAATTTGCAGGAGTCCCACAACATCAAGAAAGTCCTGCTCTAACACACCAAAATGGGAAATGGGATCAAACAAATGTTGTGGATGTCTCTCCCTAGGTTGTAGTATGCTAAGGCCAACTTGCAATTATTTTCAAACTACAAAGTTAGGGTTTCACTCTAAACAAAGGGGAGACACAATATACCACAAAACGTGATGACAAACAACATTTAGGATGAAAAATGAACACATACGAGGGTTCCAAGCAAAAGCTAAAGTCAAACAAAGCAAAAGGAGTCAAAAGCAAAGGTTTTGAGAAAATGCACAGAAAATACAAAACAAAAGTGAGCTTTTCAGGCAAAGGCAAGCTTTTCAAGCAAAGACTCAGATGCAAAGGTGTGGAAATATGTCAAAGGCATGAAAACTGAGGCAAATGCTCATAAATCATGAAACTTCACCATTTATTAGTTATCAATATTTTTTTACCCTATCTTCAAATGACCATATCTTGGTCATACGAAAGTATTTTTCAATGCTTTTTTTTAAAAAATGTGGTATAATTTCAAGATCTTTGCAATGGTGTAGGTGGTTTTCAATTTTCTTACAGTTAAATTTTCTATTTGGGTCGTGAGCCTCACCTCAAACATGAAATTTTTGGTCAACCTCTCGAGGGGGCAACACAAAGTCCTACCATCATTCCGTGAAACATCGAGGCATAGTGGGGCATAAATTTTCAAAAAAACACTTGATCTTAAAAAAAAAATCTTTGAAACAAAGTAACCTGTACTTTGTATCAAATAGGGGAAAAATGTGGACATGTAAAATTGACTTAACACTTATCACAAATTTAGAATGTCTCAGAATGACTCTAAAACAACTCGAAACAACTCTAAATCAACTCAGAACATCTTAGAACAACCCTGAAATGACTCGAAACAACTCTGAATCAATTCAAAACGTCTCAGAACAACCCCAAAATGACTCAGAACAACTCTGAATCAACTAGAACGTCTCAGAACAACCCCAAAATGACTGAAACAACTCTAAATCAACTTTGAACAACCTCAGAATGACCTCGGAACAACTCAAAACAACTTTGAATCAATCCAAAACATCTCAGAATGACTTAGAACAACTCTGAATCAACCCAGAACATCTCAAAATGACCCCAAAATGACTCTGAACGACTTTGAATTAACTTGGAACATCTCATAACATCTCTGAAACAACTCGGATCATCTTAGAATCATCCCATGACATCTCATAATGCATCAAACGACATCAAATGATATTCAAAACCCTATTTCCTCTATTAATCAAGTAATACAACATTATTTGAATAATTCACATTTCATCATTTTGACTAATTAAATAAATTACATTTATTTAATAAAGTCCTAATCTTATCTTATTTTGTATTGATTAGTCAAACGACACTGATTATTTGATTACGTCACTAATTCACCTTATTCCTCAAAATTAATTGAATTATTAAATCATAATAATTTAATTATCACACTTCCCTCCAAAATTTGAATACTCAAATCAAACTATTCAAATTAGCAAAAATCAAAATGGAATTAATTAATTAATTAATATTCCTCGCCCACTTTTTGATTGAGGAAATCATGGATTGCTAACTAAGCAATCTATTTTGCTAACTCAACCATCTAATTCCTAACTCAATCCTAACTGATCAATCAATTACTAATTAAGAAATCAAAATCCTAACTATCCAATCTATTCTTCAATCACCCTAATTTTGCTATCAACTTTGCACAATTTTCTCATGTCTAAATCCTCTCAACTCATTTTGACCGTTGATCTAGATATTCTCCAACATGATCTTGACCGTCGATTCAAAATTGCTTTGTCTATATAACAGGCCTTTCTCTTCACAAATTAGGATCAGAATTTCAACTTACCTTATGCAACGAAGTGTTGTCAAGATCACCATTGAGAGAGCTTCATCATTTCTTCAAGAACAACCATCGATCATCAAGCTTTTGCACCAAGCAATGGAGGCTTTGCAGTGATATGAACAACCCAACATCATGCAAATACACTCCAACATGGAATGGAAGTCCTTTTCTTTTGTTATTTGAATTGGTTTGAATAGCTTAGGATCTTACTTTCATTCAAATAGCTTAGATTTTCACATTTCATGAGTGATGGAATAGGATAGATTAAGTGTTTTTGAATTAGATTAGTTTCTTATTTCAATCTTGCATTTCATCTTGGTTTTTGCATATTTTCTCGATGGATTCCTTCCCCCTCACACAATTTTTCTTCCCCAAAAAAATATAATAATCTTTTTTTATATTTTTTCTTTTAAAAAAGAATATATGGTTTTTTAATATGTTTTTTAAATATATATATATATATATAATAGTTTTTTATGACTTTTTTTAACTTTAAAAAAATGTCAAATTTTGCAATTTTTTTGCAAAATAAATGCACTCTATTGGAGGATTTTTTTCTAGCATCACTATATTTGGCAGGCCTCTATTTCTGAAGGTTTTTTTGAAATTTTTTGCGGAGTTCTTTTTTTCCCTTGCTCAACCCCTCTCCATTGGGCTTTTCACTTTTGCACCTCAACTTCCAAAGGCCATATCTCGATCGTACGGTGGTCTTTTCTGATTTTTTAAAAAACAAAGTGGAATTTCATGCTCCTCGTGGTGGTGTAGGTTTTTTCTAGTTCTTTCTAGAATTTTTTTTCTTAGTGATGTTGTTTAGTTCTCATTTTGGAGAATTTTTTGGGCCATATCTTCTGCATCTGAACACATTTTTGGGTGCCATTTTTTTTAAAAGTGTATGTTTTTTGTGTACTTCATCATGGTACTACCAGTTTCCTCTTTTTCTATCATAGAATTGTATTTTCAGCATGTAGTCCTTTTTTGGACATTATGGGCTCCCATTGTATGCACTTGTTATTGTGTAGACGCACTGAGATAAAGTGTCATTTTGGTGTATAAATTTTTGGGTTTTTTGCACATCATGTTGTTCCTTTTGTATTCGCACTATGATATAAAGTTTCATGGGGGGGTTGATGTTTTCCTTTGGTTTTCCATCACACCTTTGTCAAGTGAGTGTCCCTTCCATGACAATAGTGAATCTTAGTGATTCTTGCCTCATGCGTGTGTGCATAGTTTCATACCCTTTTATTTGCAAGTTGTTTCTCCTACATGCACTTCTTGGTTTCACATAGTTTCACTGTTCTCATCGTGGCTCTCCTTTTTTTAGCATTATGGGGGGTTTCTATTGTTGGTGCTAATGCTTCTTTGATTTCATGGTTTGGATTGATCTACGTATCAATTTCTTGTTCCTATGTACTTTCAAATGCAATGTACATTAGCAGCTGGTTGCATGCATTTCGGTGAGATGGATCATTTACCATATGGACACTCTTACATTCTTATTTCTAGAGGTTCTTCATTTCAACACTCTATCAGTCATCTTTTGACAACAATCTACAACTTCATGCTTCTAGATGTTCTACATGTTCCTATTTTTTAGGACATTGTCTTGTTTGGAGGCTTCTTTAGTCCTTCACTTGGCTTACATCTCTTTTTGGAGTGGAGTTTTTCCTATGAGGTTTTCTCTTCTTTTTTTTGCATTATAGAGATATTTTGTTTGTACATGGGTACCTTATTTGTCCTTGTTTGTTGGGACCCATCATGCATTCTATTTTTAGGGTTTTTAGCTACTCCCTAAGTTCATCTTAAGGGGGAGTGTTAGAGTTATCATGCATTAGCTAATAATTAATTACTCTTTAATTGATTATTAGTCTAATTTATTCTCATGCACTTAAGCTAAACTTAGGAGCGCTTTAATTTTTTTATTAGTTGAGTTATTATTAGATCATGTATCATCTCATGTGATGTTGACATTTGTCATGATCTGATCCCTTTATCATTTAGGGTTTTGCTCTTATAAGCACTCAACCCTCATTGTAATTATCTTGAGTTTTCATATCTTTTTGAGAGTCTCTTGCTTCTGTAGCTTTTTCTTGTTGAGGAATATTGCATATATTATTTGCAAATTTGCGTGGAAGGAGTATTTATTTGTTGTTTGATCCTATGGCTCATGGTTTTGTGCTTGTTTCACAATTCTAACATTAATAGGAGGGAAATTTTATTTTGAAATACATAGAATTGTACTTAGCGTTAAAATACGGAGAATGAAGATAATAAATAGTAGTTTTGTAATTTATGTTATCCTATATAGATCATGTCAGTAATGTTTTAAGATTACTTGTGTAGAGCTTCACCATTCCTATGTATTGGATTCAGGTTAGCATTGTATCAAGTTAATAGTTTTTGTAACATTAATCAAGTATTGATCATTTCTCTTCTTTGTCGATTTGGTTCCATGCCAATTATGTAGGGGAATCCCTTACAAAACTTCATTCTATTCATTTATTATGTTGGATGAATTTAATGGAAATAGATATTGCAAAAGAAATGTATGGTTGTAGTCTTAATTTTAAGATTTTAGGATGTTAATCTTATTCATGATTATAATAGACTCATCCAGTGTATTTTTTAATTTTATCACAAACTTGATTGATAGAAAATTTTATCGTACTTTTGAATTTTTTATCAGTGGCTTCATGATCAAAATTTGATGTTATCTAGCATGGAAAAATCATTAAATTTGGATTTCTTAACCAAATATATGAATAATAATAAAAATTACAATGTCGTAATGTTGTAAAATATAATGTCCAAAAATCTCATTTTTATTCTGAGAAAATATGTTGCCAAAATCAAGCATAAGCCAGCCATAATCGTTACCACTCTCGAGAGTTGTGATGGATCTAAACATTCATGATTATTACTAAAAAAAAATTACTTTTTATGATCTCCAATAATACACCATTTGAAAAAAAATGAGATTTGCAATCTATCTATGATTTATATCACATCATATAAATGTAATTGGCATGACTTTAGTCTGTACCATATGTCTAATGGATATATTGAACCACCTTAACCTAATTTTCATCAATTTCATAGTATTATGGACTACTATATAACACCCCATAGAGAGCATGTGCAATCAAACAAGGTATTCTTATCTTTTCCACCTACAATGGATGATATGGAAACCAACAACGTCAATAATCCCAACTAGTGATTAATTGTATCAAAGGGGAAATCAACCTAATGTTCATGTTCATTATCCAAACACTAAAAATTTTGTTATTAATATTTGTTATCTATAAATATAAGATATAAAATTATTTATAAATTGGTTATAAATAAGAATACTCAATTATTCATTCTTCTAAATCATTCTTAATTATATTTTTAGGCTCTATTTTTCAAATTTATACTATGTGGGTATATTTTTTGATATATTTTATTAATTAACAAATCAACAAGAGTTTCTAAATGAGGATATATTATTTTTGTTAAAAAAAACTTAGCAAAATGTTAAGTTTCATTAAGTATAAAGGTCAAAAACACATACCATATAGAAAAACCTTTATATACTTTAATATTGTTTAATTTTTTTTAAAATAATTGTAATCCTTATCTTAACTATGCATCTATTGTCGTGCAAGGATTGTTGTCTTTCTTCATATAGTCAACTTTATTTTCAATTTTTTGAGCAAGAGGGATTGTACCGTTCTTTAAGGTTAGTTAATTTATAATTTCAATAGTATCGTGTTTCTTCAAAAAGCTCTATAAATTAATGAAAACAATGTCCAATGTACGCAATTCAAATGTATTTTCCTATTTTAAACAATGTTACATATACCATTTATTATTATGTTTATTATTATGTATATTATATTATATTATATTATTATATATTATATTATTATATATTATATATTATAATCTATGTTGTATAATAATATAATATACATAATAATAGTACAATATAAGAATATATTATGTTATATTATATTTTATTACAATATAATATACTTTAATATAGTTTAATATATTGTAATATAATTTTTTTTTTTAATAATTTAATATAGTTTAATTAATTTTAATGTGTCAAATAATAGTTTTTAATATGTAAAATGATTATAATACATTTCAAATATTTTTAATCATTTATATTAATTTTAAAAATAATTTACCAATTAAGAGGATTGAGAAACATTATTTGAACTTCATGAAATTTAGTATAAATAATTTTTCTTATTTGTGAAATTTGATACTAAGTATTTATGTTTTATGATAACGTTAATGTTCTTTGAAGGCAAAGCAGCCAGATGGTTGTGATCTAATTTTTGCATATAAATGAATAAATAAATAAATAAAAATAATATAAAAACTTTTATATAGCACTGTATGCTCTCATCTTGCCCTTCAAGGGATCTTGATGATCAAAAAGTGTTATGACAAAAGGGAACTGAATGTATGTTTTGTTAAGTTTAATTTTTTCACATAGTCAAAATATTTTTCAACTTGATGAAATTTAGTATTAAAATCATTTCTTAAAAATTTTAAACCAAGTATTTGTCATATTAAGTAATTTTCAATGTTCCTTGCTCATTTGGAAGGCAATGCCACCAAATGATTCTAATTGCAGTTATGCATATAAATACGTTTAAAATAAATGATCTTTGTTAGTTGTGTGTCCTATCGTTAGGATAATAATCAATAACCTTTTATATAACAGTGTATGCTCTCATCTTTCCCTTTGAGGGATCTTGATAATTAGAAAGTGTTACATAATAAGGGTTTACCGAGTTTATTTACTTTTTTAACTTTAATTTTTTTATAGTGTTTAAACATTCAAACTTTAATTATAGGAAATTATAATATTATTTATGCTTTGGATGCTACTTTCAATTTAATCAAAATTTCTTATTGCATTATTTTTCAACCCAAAGTGCAATCACTACAAATCAAAAATGTAGGTTCATTCTTTCAGTTGAATTTCTTAAGTTCAATCATTTTTCTATTACAACATTAGAAGAATATATAAATTAATTTATAAAAAATAAATTTATTTTATAGATATGGCTCGACTGAGATTGAATTTTGAATCCGACAAGCAAAGGAGACAATATCGGAGGGAGTATCAAAAATAATATCGAAGAATGCAATGTGAGCAAATGATAGATGTTCAAAGAGAAGAACAAAGAAGAAGAAACAATGAAGTTGAAAGACAAAGATGTGTTAGTCAAAGAGTAGAAGTAATAGTACAAAAATTATAATTTCAAAATAGAGAGGAGAAAAATAGGATTAGAAATAGTCATCAATGAACTTTTGAATAAATCTATCATTCTAAAAGAGAAGAAAGAAAACAACTTGATCCCCAATCAAGTGAGGGGTACAACAATGCATCTGATGCAAACATTAAATTGAATCTTTAAAATGAATTTTCAAGGTCAATAGATTATGTATTTGAAACACCTCAACATGGAAGTCAAATTGATATGAATTTAGGTGTAGAAGACAATGTGTGAAACATACCAAACCCAAATGGAATGCTTCATGTTGAATTTCAAAGTTTTCAAATGAAATTTAGACATTGATTACATAGCTTTAGAATGCCAAACATGTGTTATGTTTTTCGACAATGTTATCTGGAAATCAAAGTATCTCGAACCTCTAAATGTTCTATATGCACTAGATGTCGACAAGAGAGGAAAAAATAGATTTTCTACTTCAAATAATATGGACCCCGGGCCACAACCAAAGGATCTTGCAAAGTTGACGCAAGTAGAAGAAATGTTGATTGCACATGTCAACCCAATACTACATGTCACACATGCAATATGTGGTCAGTATAAATATAGAGGAAACATGATAATTTTTCCACAAAATATGGAACATGGTTCAAAAAAATTTCCACATTCAATACAAATTTTCCAATCATTATTGTTTGAAGAAGGGATCAAGCTAGCACAAATTATAACTTTACAGTCAATAGGGATCATGTGTATAAGTCACTAAAATACGAAGTAGACCATGCAAGTTTTATTCAGACATTAGAATTGATAAAAAAATTCTCAATGATTTGTCAAGAAATTTTGATGAAAATATTTTCAACAGATTATAGATAGTGCATATGGAATTTGATTTTGATGCAAATAAAATCATATTTGATGGTCCAATCATGGATACAAATCAAAGTAATATTTAATTGAGCATACAACATCAATGACTTCTAAAACATCTAATGCTCGAAGAGAAATGGAATTGATTCATACATGCTCAATAACCCTAATGCAAATTCAACAACATTGATTGATTGGCCAAGAGTAGGTGCATCTCTAATAAATAAAGAAATAAATATGTCACTTCACGATTACTTGATATGGCATTCCCAACACTGTTTCCTAATGGTAGATGTGATTGGTTAGAAACACGAATGAGGCGAGTGCATATACATGAATTTTTTAAGCATCTCTAATGATGCAAGGATCATCACTTTGGTCTACATCCAAGATTTAGATAGTTCATGATGAACATGATGATGAGACACCATGCAAAAAATTCATCTACTGTATTTGTAAAAATAAGTTTTAAATACATTCCAATCACCATCAATGAGTTACACGAGCATATGAAAAACATGTCACACTCATGTTTAGTTGATAGGCTGATGCAGTTTGGAACAACATTAAGGGGTACAAGGTCATATTGGGTGAAATGTTGTGCAGAATTGACTAACACACTTAATCAAATAGGTTCTTCTACAATATTCTTCACATTAAGTGCAACATACATGTATTGGTCTAATTTTCATGCATTAATGTCAGGAAAATATCCAACTACTCCAAGGGAGGCTCAAAAATTGGTGAAAACAAAATATTATTGACTGTCCTCATATAGTCACACATTGCATGCACTTGCGACATTCAATATTCAGAAAAGAAATATTGGAGAAAGTAATGAATGTTAAATATTACTGGTGTAGATATGAGTAGCAACATAGGGGCTTGTTGCATGTGCATGGATTCATATGGATACATAGAGCATTGAATATGGATAATATTGATTGGTCAAATGAAGAGAAACAAAAAAGTGTTGAAAGATATTTCCATTGTATTATTCAGGCATGGAATCCTAGAGAAGATCCACATTAACAAAACATACAAGCATTTTTCAAAAAAAGTGGATGTATACATGTAATATATATTACATAAACTATTTGTAGTGTATGATATAACTAATAATTTTGTTTATATTTCCAATTGTATGCATTCGAAAAAAATTCTCAACATCCATGTCTTAAAAATACAAGGCAACTTTTAGAGATAGATGTTGAGAATGACTATGAAGAGATCCTAAATTATGTAGAGAGGCACACAATGTGTAGGGAAGGTGCATTCCTACAAAAAAAGAGAGGAACAATCTTTTGAAAGTAACTATTTTAATAAATTAAAATATTTATATCGAAATGAAATATAATATGATTGTGAAGTACTAAAATAGATTATTTATTTATATTAACTGTAGGTATAATGCTCCCTGGCCATTGAATTTAGAGGGATCCAAATTATATGAAGACATACAAATAGGTGAAAAAAATTTGAGCCAACTAGAAATGATGATAGATTAAACACACACAATCGTCACATATTGTAGTTGTGAAGAGCAAATATAGATTGGCAACCTATTCTTTCCAAACATGTAATCAAATATATTGCAAAGTATGCAACAAAAGTAGAGAAAATCTCAAAAACATACCACCAGATGTTGATGCATCTTGCAAACATAGAAAACATTGATGATTTAGTTGCAAGAGCATATAGAAGGATTTTGAATAAGATTGTTATAGAAAGAGACATTGGAGCTCAAGAAACATGTCACATGCTACTAGAACTTTCAATGGTATAAAGTAATAGAAAATTTATCAATCTAAATGCATCATGTGAGGTTTTCAAACTTGTAACTATAAGCGCTAAAGAGAACAATGAAGAACGGTTGAAAATTTTCATTGATGGATATAAAACAAGGCATTTTCTATGGAAGCTATCACATTGATTGATGCTACCAAATCATGGATATATAATCCTAAAAGAATAAGGGATAACAAATGGGAACCAAGACAAAGAACAACTATCATCCAAGTATTT
Source organism: Sequoia sempervirens (assembly GCA_007258455.2). Taxonomy (NCBI): domain Eukaryota; kingdom Viridiplantae; phylum Streptophyta; class Pinopsida; order Cupressales; family Cupressaceae; genus Sequoia; species Sequoia sempervirens. The sequence goes on along the minus strand of VDFB02000007.1, from coordinate 9,919,437 downwards.
CCTATGTTTTTATCCATTCCTCCATGGGAGTCAGAAAATTGGATTAACTTTTGCTCATCAGAGTTATTATTGTACAAACCATTTCATAACGTGGAAAGATATATTTTTCATGATAATTACTTCATGATAGCAAAGTGGGAGTAATATCACTATAACCTTTGGCATGTGGAGCAAAGAGAAAATGTAACATCACTGATTCTAAAATTGAAGACAATGAAGTTATTAAACAAAATACTATAGGGAATTCAAATGGGAAATAATATCTAGACTACATAATGATCAGAATATTTAAGTTTTAGAAATAGACATGCTAGGAAGAAGAGATGTTGATAGAAAAACGGATTGGTGTAATGAGTACCAAGGTGAATTTTACATAAATCAAGCAATGAATTTCATAAGCAGCATGAGAGATCATGGGTGTCTCATACATGATGAGATACCACAGTGTATCAACTATACAACCCTTTATGATAAATAGAAAAAGGCACTAAGCATAATTATGGCACATTGTACCATAATAATCAGAATCCATTGCCCCTATTGATAATAATTCAAGGAACAACAAGAACAAGAAAGTCATATCTAATTGGTGCTATTAGTCAAGCTCTTGAAAATGCAATGATTCCAGGTCATTCTCCTCTTCTATTACTTACACCAATTGGAGTTGTAGCATTCAACATAGGAGCATCCACAATTCATTCAAAACTAAGAATACTAATGATAGATTTTTCTCAACTAGAAGTCCAACAAGACTAATGAGTTTTCAAGAAGAAATAGTACACATCAAGTACATTTTGATTGATGAATTGAGCTTCATCGATCAAAACTTGCTAGAGAACATTGATTCTTGACTCCGACAAGCATTCCCACAAAATGCAAACATTAAATTTGTAGGTATAAACATGATTATGATTAACAAAAAACATATTTTAAACTCTAATTAAAGTAATTCATATATATGAAATTTCTATAGATATAAAGGTATATAGCATTGATAATAATTGTTATCAATTATATTTTAGGTATATCTATGATTTTGGTTGGAGATTTGGGTTAGTTGCCTCTTTTTAATGATATAATGGCATATGAAAACAACAAATGAGCTAAGTTACTATGGGAAGTGTTGGCATTAGATGAAGCTTGTTGGCATTTGAGTTTTGATGGGTTGGCATTAGATTTCCATTAATGTCAACTCCTGGTATACAATGTTTGCATCCAACTATAGGAACAGGTATAGCTACAGAAACATCTCAGTTTATAGTTACAGTTGAGTGCAACTCAGGTGACAAGAAGATGACTACTCGGCGATAGGAGCTTCACAGTGACAGATTTAACAAAGCCAAAATGACTTTAAAAAGCTAGTTGCAATTTTAATATGCAAAAAGCCACCTTTGCAGCTTGGACCAATGAGTGGAATATGATGTGGCTAAGGGAGATTGGATGAATGACTACCTTGTAATTATCTGTAGTTTGGCTGACTAAATCATTTTTATCTACTAGGGTTTTATTGAGTGTAGCTATAGAAGATTAGATTTACTTTTGTCAATGTTCAGAGAGTGTGGTAGCTACAGGATAATATGCAGCCAACTTAACTTTTGTTTGCATAAGGTATGGTGGTTTAAACTTTTAGTCAACACCTCTTTCAGCAAGGTGGTTGCCCTTGATTGATGTAAATCAGAATTTTTTCCTTTTAAAAAAAATAAATTCCTTGTTTTTGATCTACTTTGGGCTAGGGAAAATAAAATCAAATTTTATTCATTCTTTTCTTTGTCATGAAGCATCCTTCTGTAGTAGTGATTGATTGAAAATATTTTCTAATATTTTTATCTAGATTTTATACCTCTTGCAAAGGTTGTTAAAGAATATTGTGATGCCCTAGATAGAGTTTTCCATTCATTGTAGATTTATTATTGCAATCAAATTTGCAAGCTGCAGATAATACTGGGCAGATCAAAGCTACAAGGATTTGTTTTTATTTTGGTTAAAGAATAATATGAGACATTTTTTTATTTATGGCATCCAATCTCAAAAGACATAACAGCACTGAATCCTTCAACTGCTCCAGAAAAGCATTAAATTCTTGTAAATGGAAGAATAGGAAAAAGGATAAGCTTTAGGTTTTTATCTTTTTGCAATCATAGAAGACTGTTAAAGGAGATTAGGACAGATGCAGTAGTTGTGTTGATAGAATTAAGATATCATTATTTTAAAAGCATGCTACTACAAGAATATAAGATTATTTATTGTAAGTCTTTGAAATGATATTGGATAGAGAGCTTGATATGCTACGGGAATATATCAGAAATTTTGCAGACAAAATAGTCAAAAAGTTTCTAATAGAGTATTGTAGAAATATTTTTTCCATTGCTCTATAGTAGTAATAAAAAAAGTTTTTTATTCATTGTTGTAGATGTACCTAATGTTGTAATCTTCAGAGTAGAGAGTGTGAGATAGAATAACAAGGGTGGAGAAGAGAAGATAACTCTGTGAAAATAGAGTGTGTTATTCTTGAATGTTAAATGTTTTTTGCAGAAGTGTGTGAAAGTCTATGATAAGTGTTTGAAAGAAACTTATCATGTGGGTATAGAAGAGATCATAGAGGTTGTTTTGAGATTAAAAAAGATAAAAAATGAGGCAATCAAGAACATTTGCGAAGGTTGTGAGTGATTGAAGATTAGGGGATGTTTGAGGACAGAAAATCAACAAAGTCTTCATAAGTTCTGAAATTTATGAGTTACAAAGTCTCATTTGTAACATGATACTAAAATTATAATCATAAATATCTTATTGTAAACTCATTTGATTGAGTTCTTAGATTAGGGGTAGGAGCTCCTTTGAGTTGGTGCTCATAAACTTGGAATTGGTGTTCCATTGGGTTGGTTCCCATACATTGTAACAAAAGAACTTTTTCATTATGAGGTTGGATTGGAGCAATAGCCTCCAACAACTATTCTCACTGAGGTTTTTTCCCATCTTGGGTTTTTCTTCATACATCTTGTGTTGTGGGATGCATTTTGTGTGATTGGTTTAATTGCCTTACCTTTGCTTCAAGTTTATGCTTTTAGAGTTTATTGTTGCATTGCTTAGAAAGTTTTAAATTGCTGCCCACTAATTCACCCCTGCCTCTCAATGGTCTTTGTGTTCCTTCAATTGGTATTAGAGCCTATGGTTCCCTATTAGAAAGCTTTCTCCAGCTTGGGTAGATTTTGGTTTGTGAACACAATGTCTAAGCATGAATCCTCCTCTGTGAAAGTACCTATGTTTGATGGCACTAACTATGCCTTTTGGAGTAGAAGAATGAAAACCTACCTATCCTCCTTAGGTTGTGATGTATGGTTGATGGTCAAAAATGGTTACAATGTTCCCCAAAATCCTCCAACTGATTCTGATGCTAAAAAGGAATATGAGTTCAATGTCAAGGCCAAGCATGCTATTCTTAGTGGATTGTCTAGTACTGATTTTTTCAAAGTGATGCACTATAAATTTGAAAAAAAATGTGGGATAAGCTACAAAATATTTATGAAGGTGATGAGAATGTGAAGGAAGCTAAGTTACAAAATCTTAGAGCTCTTTTTGAAGGTCTAAAGATGAGAGAAGATGAAAAGATTGATGATTACTTACTAAGATTATATGAGACTGTTAATGTTGTAAGAGGACTTGGAGAAGAAATTGAAGATAATATAATTGTCAAGAAAGTTTCGAGGTCATTAACAACAAAATATGATACTAAATTTTCTACCATAGAAGAAGCTAGAGACATGAAGACTTTCTCTATGGATAAATTATTTGGTTCATTATCTTCCTATGAAATGAGGACTGTGAGTGTTGAACCTTCTAAGAGAGAAGTTTCCTTCAACTTGGTGAAGAAAGGAAAAGTAGTAGTTGCAAATGTTGATCAAGAAGATCCTGACAATGCTAAAGAGAACTTTTTCAAGAAACTAAAGAAAGGATCGGAAAATTATAAGGACAAGCTACCCTTCAAGTGTTTTAATTGTGGCAAGATTGGATATTTTTCTACTAAGTGTCCTTATGAGAAGAAGGAAGAAAACACTGAAGAAACTCAAAAGTTCAGACCTAAGAAGTTCTACAAATCTAAGAAAAACTATTAGAGGAAGAGAAATCTTCCCACTATTGAAAGTGAGATATCAGATGATGAAATTGATTTAGTTGAAGACTCTAGTGAAGCTAAGAAAGAGGTTAATCTCTTCATGGCTCAAGAAATTCTAAATGACAAGAAGACTTCAAAGATTGAAAATAATACTCAATCTAAAAATACAAAAACAATTGATAGTGATGAGGAAAATGAAGTTGATGTTGAGTTTGATCTTGAAGGAGAGTTGATTTGTGCTCTTGATGAACTAAACAAGTTGAAGAAAGAGAATACCAAATTAAAGAAAAATTCCTCAAAAGAACAAGACCAGTTAGAAAAGAGTATTGTTGCGCTAAAGACTTGGATGGAAGAAGCAAAAAGAATAAATGAAGTTTTGAAATATGAAGTTGAAGCAAAGAAAAAATAATGTCATGAGTTGGAACAAGAGGTAGTGACTTTGAGGAAAGAGTTAGAAGCTTGATCTAAAGTTGAGAATGAAAATTGAGAGTAGCACTAATGCTCTAAATGATATACTTGGTAAGTAGAAAAATAACAAATATTTTAGTGGTATTGGCTATGAACATGGTGAGAGCTCTAACATGGGTGAAAAACCCAAGAAGAAGATTGTTTTCATTGCTACAACAAGTGAAAACGTTGTTACCCTAGGAGTTAGTATTGATGATGCCTCAAATAAGAACACCCCAAGAGATGGTATTGATGTTGCAACAAGAGAAAATACTGTTGTCACAGGATATAGTATTTCTGCCCCAAAGGATAACTCTGTTGTCCTACAAGTAAATGTTATTGCCCCAAGGATGAGAAGGTCTAGTATTGCTATGAATACAACTATAAGTATTCCTCGGTATAATAATTGGTATACCCCTAAGTTTTATGGTTATTTTTTTAGATGCAATTCATTTGGTCATAAGTGTATTCATTGCAAAATGGTGAAGAGAGCAGCTCCAAATTTCATAAGAAAAAATCCATTTGCTCCATTGAGAGATTTGGATATAGAGTGTTACAATTGCAACAATCTAGGACTTAGAAGTGCAGATTGTAAAAGTTTCAACTTTCCTATGTTCAATGAGAAGATTGAATGTTATTATTGTCATAACAATGGACACACAACAAATTTTTGTAGAGAAAGATCTACTAAACTTGAGAAGAATATAGTTGCTACCCCCAAGAACAAAAATGAAGAAAAAGTAGTAGCAAAGAAGAGTGAAACAAAGAAAGAATGGAAAGAAGTGACTAAAAAGAAAGTTCAATCAAACATGTTAGCACAAACAGCATTACACATAGAGAAGAAAAATGTGTGGGTGATAGATAGTGATTGCTCCAACCACATGATTGGTGACTGGAACAAGTTCAAATAGCTAGAAGAGTGGAACAGTGGTTCAGTTAAGCTTGGTAATAACTCCTCAATCAAGATAAAAGGTAAAGGAACCCTCAGTATTGATGGGAAACTACTCACAAAGCATTTCTATTATGTTGAAGGGCTGAAACACAACTTACTTAGTGTAAGTAAAATGTGTGACAACGGTTATAAGTTTTCATTTGATTCCAAGGAATGTGAAATTAGGAAAGAGAACAATGGAAGATTGGTTGTTGAAGGTAAAAGAACAGATGGAAATTTCTACAACTTGAAAGAATGTCATGAAGCTTAATGTATGATAGGAAAAGTGGATGAGAGTTGGTTATGGCATAGGAGGTTAGGTCACATAAATTTTGACAACCTTGTCAAGGTCAGCTCAAAAGGATATGTGAGACATATGCCAAAGATAACTAAACCAGCAAACACTATTTGTGATGAATGTCAAAAAAGAAAGCAAACTAAAGTGAGTTTCAAGACTAAAAAGAGTACTCAACTACAAGGCCGCTTGAGTTAGTACATATAGATTTATGTGGTCCTACAAGGACAAGATCTTTAAATGGTGATAAGTACTTTATGTTGTTGATAGATGACTACTCAAGGATGACTTGGGTAACCTTCCTACAAGATAAGTCACAATTATTTGAATTGTTCAAGGTATTCAAAAAAATGGTTGAGAAAGAAAGTGGTTTCAAGCTGAAATGTTTAAGATCAGACCGTGGTGGAGAATTTACATCCAATCAGTTTGAAGACTATTGTGAACAACATGGCATTAGAAGACAATATTTTGCTGCTCATACACCTCAACAAAATGGAGTTGTTGAGAGGAAGAATAGGACTATGAAACAAATGGATAGAACTATGCTTAATGAGTCAAATCTGCTAGATGTTTACTGGTAAGAGGTTGTTCATACAGCAGTATACACACTAAATAGAGCCCAGATAAGAGTGCATAGCAAAAGGAAACCTTATGAGCTATGGTATGGTAAGAAACCTTTTGTCAAACATTTCAAAGTTTTTGGTAGTAAGTGTTTCATTAAGAAAGATGATAATGGGCTTGGTAGTTTTGCTGCAAGATGTGATAATGGAATATTTTTAGGATACTCAACTCATAGTAAGGCATACAATTGTTTCAACAAATGCCTCAAGAGAATAGTTGAGTGTGTACATGTGAGAATAGATGAAGATTTGCAGTAGTCAAGGAAAAAATTAAAAAATTAGATTGAAGATCATAATGAAGGTGAAGAGCAATCTGAAAATGAAGTAGAAGTAGTAGAAATGCCTCCAAACAAGCCCACTAGCAAGTATGTTTAGAAGTACCACCCTGAAAATCAGATTATTAGAAGCAAAGATAGTGGTGTGCACACAAGAAGAAGACATGCTAGAAATGATGATCAAGTCAACTTGTGTCTTCTAACTGAAATAGAACCAAAGAATTACAATGAGGCTGGCAAGAGTTAATATTGGATAAAGGCTATGAAAGAAGAGCTACAAAATATTGAAAGAAATAAGACATGGGATTTAGTTCCAAGGCCAATTGGTAAGAACATTATTGGCACAAAATGGGTCTACAGAAACAAGGTAAATGAAGAAGGTAAAGTGATTAGAAATAAAGCTAGACTAGTATGCAAGGGATATTCTCAAGTTGAGGACATAGATTTTGAGGAAATGTTTGCCCCAATTGCAAGGCTAGAGGCTATTAGAATGTTCTTAGCATTCTCGGCATATAAGAACTACAAGTTTTATCAAATGGATGTTAAATTTGCATTCTTGAATGGTAACCTTGATGAGGAAGTCTACATAGAGGAACCTAAAGGGTTTGAGTCACTTGAAAAAGGAGATTAGTATGCAGATTGAGAAAAGCTCTATATGGATTAAAACAAGCACCTAGAGCATGGTACTCTAGATTGGACATCTATTTACATCAGCAAGGCTTTAAAAGAGGGTGTGTTGACAACAATCTCTACACCAAAGTGGAATGTAATCATATGATTATCATTGTTGTTTATGTAGATGATATCATCTTTGTTGGAAGCCATGATGATTTGTGCAAGAAATTTTCTGATAAAATGCAACAAGAATTTAAAATGTCAACGATAGGTGAGCTGTCCTACTTTCTTGGTTTACAAATTTCACAATTAGACAAAGGAATTTTTATTTCACAAATCAAGTATGCTAAAAACAAATTGAAAAGGTTTCAAATGGATGATTGTAAGCCTGTTAGTACACCTATGGTGACTAGGTGTAAGTTGTCTAAGAATGATGATTCACCAGATGTTGATCAAACCATGTTTAGATCCATGATTGGTAGTCTATTGTACCTTACTTCCTCTAGACTAGATATTGTACAAGCAGTTTGTATGGTAGCTAGATTCCAAGCTTCTCCAAAGCAATCTCATTTAAATGTTGTAAGAAGAATTTTCAGATATTTGCAAGGTAGTTTGACCTATGGTTTATGGTATGCTAAACATGATGACTTCACTTTGCAAGCTTACATAATATAGATTGGGTTAGGTGCATAGATGATAGGAAGAGCACGAGTGGAGGTGCTTTCTTCCTCGGTGGTAGATTGGTCTCTTAGCATAGTAAAAAGCAAGAATCCATCTCATTATCTACAACTAAAGAAAAATACATAGTTGATGCCTCATGTTGCTCTCAAGTTCTCTGGATGAAACAAACTCTAAAAGATATCTAGGTAGAATATAAGCATGGAAAAATTTAGTGGCGAATATTTTCCAATTGGTGAATAATTAAAATTGAGACCTCTAGAAATGGTGAATAGTACAAGCTAAAAATGATGTTGAATCACCAAGTTTTTACAAAAAATTAATTTCATCTCGATTAATTCACCTATGTAAACGATGCATCATTGGAACTGATTCGCCAATATTTTATACTATGATTATAAATATTAATTAAATTCGCCAATAATATTATATTACTACCATTAATTTTGGGGCAATATCACCACAATAATAAATTACCTTTTAATTTTAGGGATATTTTGAGGCTTTAATTTATTGCCATCAAATCATCGATTATTGTTTTAATCAAATGGTTGCAGGTTGATTTCGTGCCCTAATACGCACGTTCCTTTTAAAAGGCTTGTTGAGGCCTGGAACTTGTTTTGGTCCACACGATTAAACCTAATCGTGTGAACCAAAACAAATTTTGGACCTCAATAAGCCTTTTAAAAGGCACGTGCGTATTAGGGCGTGAAATCAACCTACAGCCATTTGATTAAAAATCTAATCAATGGTAAAAATTTCACTTTTTCTTAGTCTTAATTTTAAAGTGATTTTTAAAAAACACTTAATCCATGTGTGCTCCAATGTGTTTTCAATAGTGAATTTATGCTTGGTGGAGAGGGGCTTTGCCCCTCAACCCCGCCTGTATCACGACAGGAGCGCGTTGGGACCGTTGTCCCTAGACCCCGCGAGGGGGATTTTCCCCTTCAACCCCCACAAGTGGGTTCTACCCCCTTGACCTCGCCAATGGTTGTCACGCTCAGGTCCCTACTTCAATATTAAAAAAAATTAAAAAAAAATGGGGGAACTATGCTGACCAACTATGCAAATTTTTAAAGGGGAGATTCACTATTGTAATTAATCTTTTTAGTGATTAGTCACTAGGATTCGCCACTGTGATTATTATCTTAACCAATTATTCATTAAGATTCGCCAAGATTTTACAAATTTTTTTACTAATGTGCATAGATTTGCAAGGAAAATTAATATTTTTTTTCAAATAAAAGGAAAGATTCTCCACGATTTTACACCTTCACCAAGGGGGGGGTTTCTTAAAGTTATCCTTGATATTCAACACCTATTTCCCTTGTGTGATAATTCTAGTGCAATCAATGTCTCTAAAAATCTATTCATGCACTCACGAACCAAGCACATAGCCATTAAGTACCATTTCTGGAGAGAAAAAGTGAGTGAAAAAGAAGTTCAACTTGAATATGTGAACACTAGTGAGCAAATAGTTGATATCCTTACCAAACCATTTCCCAAAGAGACATTTGAGTATTTGAGATTGAGATTAGGATTGTATCTCCCACTTCTAACACTTAGTTGGATAAAGAAGTTTAAGTTTCAGGGGGAGCTTATTGTACTTCATCTTACATCCCTGAGTTTTTTCTACTCCAAGGGGGTAGAAGTGATATGTTTGAAGTTGAAGGAGAGATGGTTGCTGCTCTAACAATAATTTCTCATGTTTTTTTTCCTTTTCATGTTTCTTATGAAAGAGGATTTTTTTTTCCAAGATTATTGTTGCTCTTTATGTTAGCACATGCATTATTTTTTGTTTAAATGCAAAATATACACCTTGTTATGCTCATGATAGGGGGAGACAATCTAAAAGTGGTGTGTTCAGTTAGTTGTTTATTTAGTTTTATGACACTAGGGGAGACGATGGTCTACAAGTTATGAAAGCATAGTGGTCTCTAATCTGAAAGTGATCTTTATGGCACCCTTTTCCATTGTTGTCAAAGGGGAAGAAAGTATCTTGAAAGAGGGAGAAAGAATCTTGTATATCACGTTGTGAAGTTTATTTGGAGGATGTGGAGATCAAACTTCAGTTGGTAGCATAGTGCTTCTATTGGTTGACATCAATGGAAAAGGGGAAGATCATTAGATGAATCTTGTTGGCATTTGAGTTTTGATGGGTTGGCATTAGATTGCCATTGATGTCAACTCCTAGTATATAATGTTTGTATGCAGCTATAAGAACAGGTATAGCTACAAAAACATCTCAATTTGCAATTATAGTTGAGTGTAGTTCAGGCAACAGGAAGATGACTACTTGGCAACAGGAGCTTCACAATGACAGATTTAACAGAGTCAAAATGACTTTAAAAAGCTAGTTATTATTTTAATATGCAAAAAGCCACCTTTGTAGCTTGGACCAATGAGTGAAAGCTGACATGGCTAAGGGAGATTGGATGTATGACTACCTTGTAATTATCTAGAGTTTGGCCAAATAAATCATTTTTATCTATTAGGGTTTTGTTGAGTGTAGCTATAGAAGATTAGATTTACTTATGTCAGTGTTCAGAGAGTGTGACATCTATAGGATAATATATAGTTGACTTAACTTTTGTTTGCATAAGGTATGGCGGTTTAAACATTTAGTCAACACCTCTTTCAACAAGGTGGTTTCCCTTGATCGATGCAAATCAGATTTTTTACCTTTTAAAAAATCTTCTTTCCTTGTTTTTTAGCTGCTTTGGGTTGGGTCGAATAAAATCAAATTTTATTCATTCTTTGCTTTGCTGTGAAGCATCCTTCTGTAGCAACGATTGATTGAAAATATTTTCTAATCTTTTTATCTAGATTTCATACATCTTGTAGAGGTTGTTAAAGAAGATTGTGATTCCCTAGATAGAGTTTTCCATTCATTATAGATTTATTATTGCAATCAGATTTGCAAGCTACAGATAATACTAGGTAGATCGAAGCTACAGGGATTTGTTTTTATTTTGATTAAAGAATAAATATGAGACATTTTTTATTTATGGCAATCAGTCTCAAAAGACATAGCAGCATCGAATCCTTTAGCTGCTCTAGGAAAGCATTAAATTTCTACATATGGAAGAACAAGAAAAAGGATAAGCTTTAGGTTTTTATCTTTTTGCAATCATAGAAGACTATTAAAGGAGATTGGGGTAGATGTAGTAGTTGTGTTGATAGAATTAAGATGTCACGATTTAAAAAGCATGCTACTACAGGAATATAAGATTATTTATTGTAAGCCTTTGAAATGATATTGGACTGAGAGCTTGATATGCTATGGAAATATGTCAAAAAATTTGCAGACAAAATAGTCAGAAAGTTTCTGACAAAGTATTTTAGAAATATTTTAAAAGATTAGGGCTACAAATTTTTTCCATTGCTCTACAGTAGTAATAAAAGAAAAAATTATTCATTATTGTAGATGTACCTAATGTTGTAATCTTCAGAGCAGAGAGTGTGAGATAGAAGAACAAGGGTGGAGAAGAGAAGATAATTCTATGAAAACAGAGTATGTGTTATTTATGAATGTTAAATGTTTTCTATAGAAGTGTGCGAAAGTCTATGATAAGTGTTTGAAAGAAACTTATCGTGTGGGTGCAGAAGAGATCATAGAGGTTGTTTTGAGATTGAAAAAGAATAGAAAGAAGTGAATCAAGAACATTTGCAGAGGTTGTGAGTGATTGAAGACCAAGGGATGTTTGAGGACAACAAATCAACAAAGTATTCATAATTTCATAAATTTATATGAGTTACAAAGTCTCATTTGTAACATGATACTAAAATTATAATCATAAATCTCTTATTGTAAACTCATATGAGTGGGTGCTCAGATTAGGAGTAGGATCTCCTTTGAGTTGGTGCTCATAAACTTGGAATTGGTGTTTCATTGGGTTGGTCCCCATACATTGTAACAAAAGAACTTTTTCATTGTGAGGTTGGATTGGAGTAGAAGGCCTCCAACAGCTATTCTCACTAAGGTTTTTTCCCATCTTGGGTTTTTCCTCATACATCTTGTGTTGTGGGATGCATTTTGTGTAATTGGTTTAATTGCCTTACCTATTTTTAGCTTCAACTCAAAACAGATAGAGCTTAATTGCATTCATCACAAAAAGGTGCAAATTTTTTTTCTAAAAGTATTCATTGAATTTTGAAATTTGATTATGCAAATGTTTGTAATAGAAGAACTCATAAATTTGCATAAAAGAATTTTTTTTATTCATATCGTAAAAATCAAGGTCCCACACATGTCATGGGAGTAGCTTAATTTGATTTATGTAATCAAATGATAGATACAAGAAAATAATGTAAACTATACAATTGAAAATAACATAAGCATGTGATAGAAAGTGATTCGTTGTTGCCTGGAATGATGAATCGTATCTACGTTAAATCTTCAGTTGTGTTCTACTTTCAAATTGATCCGGCTCGAGGCTCCAAAAGCATCTGCAAATATGATGAAATATGGTATTAGAGATGGTCTCTAAGAAATGACAAATCATATCATATACTATGCCTACATTACCAACAAAAATATAACGCACATTCGATTAGGCATCCATTAGATGATTTCACAGTTCAAAAGAAAACATAATTCAATGGAAGCTTTCAGCTTCATTTATTTTGCTAATTTGTTTGTTCAATGTGCAAGAACAGGTACATTTTTCATCAATCTCTATTCATTATAGTTGTGGGGTAAAATGTGGCTCCCACAAGGGTTGAGCTTGGCAACTATAAAGGTACAATTCCCATAAACATTGAGGGGAAATCATGTTTTGAATGCAATCAAATCCTCAAGGGATAGCCATTACAATGTCAAGAACAACAACTCATGATAGCTACAATGAGTAACTGCACTCAACAATGAAGGGTTTCTTTTATGCAAGAAAGCAAATGAGTGTGGATAGACAATGGAAAAATCTGTTGTTTTAATAAAGCATTTATAGTTAAAGAACCATTTATAAAGTGACACAAGTATAGTACTTTCTCACTATGAAATAGAATGCCCAATGGGAAAAATGAAAGGAAATTCAATGATGCTATTTTTTAAAGGCATATATACAGAGCGTGAAAATCACTATTTCATAGAGGAGTAGCCTCAATCTATATGAAATCAGCATTAAAAGACAGTAGTATTTCAATGAGAAATGCTTTCCTGACAGTAGAATTTGTTACCATAATACACAGTACTCATACTCAGCCTAAAGACACCATTATGTTTACATGATGAATTAAGGATGGTAACATACTCGTAGTGGAGTTCATGCATATTATCATAAAGGACAACACTAACAACCATTTGAAAAGATTCATATTATCAAGAATAATAGAAGTGATAGCATGACATTGGTCTTAATCTCATAGCATATGCATAAAGTCATGAAATCAAGGAAACAGTGAGAACATAATTTTTGACAAGGTATGAAGATCACACGAACATGAAGGCTTCATTAGAAAGTATAGTGATTATTGTTTACAATGAAAAAATAGAAGCAATGAAGTACGATGGTGATTCATTCATATAAAAGTCATTTTTTATGTTACACTGTGTTCTGTAAGTATTCAAAGAGAATAGTGATCATAATGGTCATTAAACAGTCATAGCAAAGGCATGAGTTATTCATCAGGAAGAAGATATGCTACAACACTACCATGATAGCAATGATATTACAGTCAATGCAAGATATAAAATGGTGTTTGAAAATCCCTATGACTGGTAAAATTGAGATGCAAGATCATAAAATAAACAATGATGTTCCAGAGCAGCACTATAGGTTTATTATGATCAATGATTCAACATGATTCAGGAAATCACACCATATGTCTTCAATAACTCAGAGGAAAGCATTGATGAAAAATCAAATTGAATTTTAACCTGTAGCAGGTGGACACATAATGACCTGTAAGAAAGCAGTTTCATATCATGATAATAGAAATCTGATCTAAACGGAGGATATTTTAGTATGTGTTCTTGGCAGAGGATTAAGTAATAAAGAATGTGAGAAATACCCATGTAATGGCAAGTCTCCAAGGGCTGAATGCAAAGGAAAGAAAGCCTTACATTTCTTTGAAATAAATATGGTAAATGAAGCCTAAAAGATTCTATGTCAAACATCTAGGGGTTTGAACCCACTTTCCTCAAAATACAGTGATAAAGCTATGACCTGCAGTAAAGGAAAAGCTTCAAATCTTTTCCAATAGAATAAAAGCCACAACTCGAGCTACTGAAGTAACAAATGCACACATCCAAGACAAAATGACTCTACGAGTATACCAAGCCGCACAAGGTGGATAAGAGAGCTAAGAAAATATACTTGCAAAGAAATACCCATGATGGGTTATTACATAACGAAGTGGTTTAAGTTTTTTGAGGGCACGACCAAAGGATTTTCATGCTTTTCTATAGATGGTAAAACCCTAAGTATTTTTCAAGTATTTATTAAAAAACCTAGTTCACTCTTGTGAGGTTGCAAGTACAAAATACAAATGAAACACTTGACAGGAAAGCATGGAAGCCATACCTCAAAGCTTACTGCCGACTCTTCATAGGTTGGAATTTTTCAAAACCATGACAAGAGCTTTTGAAATCCTTTAGACGTCAGCCACAGAATAGGAAACAATCAACAGAGAATCACAAAGACAAGAAAGAAATTATTGAAAAGCAGTAAAGGAGAGTGAAGTTTGATATCCTTCAAACCCTGATGCTATCACCATGGCGACAGCCAGTAATAGACTTCTCCCAAAATATACAAGTGAAAATGAAATGATTTAGGGTTCCTTTGCTCAAGTCAAATGATAGGAATTTTTTACCTTATTTTAAAAATAAAATCATCTCATTCTTTTTGTCACTGTGGTGTTGACTTTCAAATTCAATAAGACCTAATGATTTTCCCTTACACATGCCATTGAAGGTGGAATTCAAACTTATGATTGTTTTTTGAGATATTTACAAAGTGTCACTTCAGTCTTTGCATAATTTCAACCAAGTCACTATAGTAATTAAATATTAAATGGTAATATTCCCATTACTTTAATATTTAATATGAAAATGCATGAGTAAGAGACTCAACATATTAAATATTAAAATAATCAAAAATGATTGTTTTTAATATTTAATTAAAGCTACCACCTTTTCCAAAACATGTAATAAACATAAGTGCAATTGGAGTATTTTTCATGCATTATGGAGCTTATGTTTTATCACTTGTAGTTTGAGATTCAGATCTCTTTCAATGCCACCTTCATGCATTCTGGAGCCAATTCGAGTTGCAGTTCAGTTATATACATTGACACAGAGTTCTGAGTTGTTGAAGCACAATTATGACATTGGTGGGGCCTCTTTTCAAAGGGGTTTTTTCTTGTGCTCGGATTTCACATTAGAGATGATGTTTTCACTTCAGTTCTCAGTTAGTTTTGTTATTGGCTGCTTTGTGCATGCCTTTTGTATATATTGGAAAAAATTAATCTTTTTCCTCAAGTTCTTGATTTCTCTTACTTTTGCAATTTTTGCAAAGAAGGCTTCTTGTTACTCAGTTTATTTTTCAAGAGTAATACGTTTAGTAGGTTATTACAGGTTAATCAAGTTTTATCAATTTGCAAAGCTTTCCTTTTACCTTTCAGTGTACTAAGTATTTTCCTTCAAAATCTCAGGTGTCATGCTATGTGAGTGATTTGATAAGGAATCTATCATGTTTTAATCTCAGGAACCTTTATTTTCTTGTCTCATTCATATGTGCTTGTATACAACTAAGTTTTGATTCTAGGGGTTATATGTTGTGCATCTGACTTATTTTACTATTTTAGTTGTGAAGACGTTCTTTTCCTTCAAAGATGGTAATACAGTCAAGCCTTTGTATAAATTATTTACATTGTTAAAATGTTCAGATTTAGTTGTGTGATTAGGTTTATTAAAAAGTAATTTTGAAACAAGTTGCATGCAACATCGTTATCTAAGTGCATTGCCAGAACATAAATTAGTTTTTGCATTCGTTTCAGCACTTTCTTCCCTTTTCCCAACCAATTTCATTAGTTAAAATAGAAGAACAAATAGGAAGCTAGCCTAGAATCCAGAGGCTCAATCTCATTATAGGTCACCCACAACCTGAGTTTGATCCAATGTTACATGAGATTGCAGAGCTTTCCAGCCCTGCATGCGGGTGCAAATCCCTGTGATAACAATTACATTGCTTAGAAAGTTTTAAATTGTTGCCCACTAATTCACCCCCCCCCACCCTCTCAATGTTCTTTATGTTCCTTTAGGAAGAACTCAAAACTATGGTTACTTTAGATAAAATATTCAGACAAGATGGACAAAACATCCACCAAGAAATATTCCATCAACTTTTGACAAATCTGAGAGATGCAAACCCAACAATTGATGATTAGAAATTTCTTATGACAAGAACCACTATTAGCATAGATGAAAAAAGCAATGAGTTTGACAATGGTGTTCATTTATTCTCTACAAATGATAATGTTCATAGCCATAACAAGAAAATGTTATACTCGTCGAAACATCTTGTTGCACATAGTGTTGCAACAAAATCAGGAAGTATTAATACAATAGAAGGATTCTCAAATGATTAGCTTGATATGGATTATTGATCAACAAGGATGTGAAGGTAATGTTGACATAAAATCTTTGGATACAAGCAGGTCTTGTAAACAAAGCTATAGGATTATTCGAAAGATTGTATACAAACCTGGAAGTGATCCACCAAAACCACCAATATATATATATATATATATATATATATATATATATATATATATATATATATATATATATATATATATATATATATATATATATATATAATGGTTGAGTTTGATAGTTATTCACGAATACCATTTGAATATCATAATCCAAATTTAATTCCAACTGTACAACAATATAGAGGGAAAGGACAATCCAAATATCATTGAGATTGGCTTGGGCATTGACAATACATAAATCATGGGGTTTGACTATTTCAAAAGCCATTGTTGATATAGGATGAAGAGAAAGAACAAGATTGGAATTTGTTGTTATATCTTGAGGTGAAGCCACAATAGTGGTCTACAATTGAAGTGAGGAAGGAAAACTAAAAAAAAATGAATGTGTGGCAAAAAACTTGATTTTAGGGGTTCGTACAAACCTATTGGTTCAACTGAACCCATTAGGGGTTTGCTAGAACCTGGGTTCGAGCAAACCCTTCTAATACTTTCCCTCCAAAAAATCCAACAAAACCCCTTATAAAAGGGGGGTTCGAATGAACCCTAGTTCGAACAAACCCTTGGGGGTTCACTCGAACCCCCCTTATTCCTCATCCCCCTTGAGACACAAAAAAACCTGAATTTTGGCAATTGAGCTCAGGTTGAAGATGAAAATGGAGGAATCTTCACAAACCCAACTAGAATCAGGTAGCCCTCAACGAGCTATCCAACTAATATAATTTTAATATGTTTTGGTTTTATTATGTATTTTTTTTAGTTTTATTAAACATAAGTTTTTCATCAAAAATGAAGGTCTCTATTCTACACGTGGAAAAATAGCAAATTATCAAAAAATTGAAAAATATGAGTACACCAGATATTGAAGTCCTTCATCCAACAAAAAAAAAATTGAATTTTGATATATACAAAAAATTATGCGTTATACGGTGCTATGTTTGAATTGTAATTGGTTTGACTTTGAAACTTGATTAAAGAAAAAATATTCAATAAAAAATTGTCTAACCAAGTGGAAGAACTAGATATCGAGTTACAAATCTAAATTTGAAAGAATTAGAATTTTATCCTTCATGGAAAAAATTTATGTGTTATATGGTGTGCGTCACTTTTTTAAAATGCTATTTTTTGAAAAAAACTAGTTTTCGTGGGAAATGGAAAAAGAAGTGCATTCTAATTCCAAAAAAATTGAAAAAAAAATATTTTTAGAATCTAAAGACAAAATGTGACGAGACTCTAGTTCGCATCATCTTCAAATTCTTCACGGTTTAGCTGCTATAGGTGCTCGAATGTGAAGATTTAGTTTAAAAAAATAATTTCAATGTCCAGTTTGGCCAAAAATTGTAAACCACTATTGTGGGATCACCCCTCGTATAAAGTCTCTAGATGGCCTAAGAATTATGCCACCATTCACATAAATAACCGTTATGAGAATGAAAAAGGGTAGACAACTTGTGAAGAGAAAGGCTAAAGAAAATAGACTGAAAATTTTAGAAGATAATTGATGTAACATATTTTTCTTCAATTTTGTTTCAATGAGTATCAAATTTCTAGATGTAATATATTTGTATGGTTTTTAGTTTTATGCTACTTTCAATTCTTCTATGATTAATGTATTTAAAATTTGACAAATAAATGTTTCTTATGTAACACAATTATGATACTTTTGAAATGTTTCTAATTAGTTGTAGTAAATTTAAAAATCATTTGGTACCCACGTGGATTCTTCATATTTCACACCATAATTAAAAAATTTGGTATGATTCATATGCTTCTCACATATTCAATAGTTTTTTATACTTCAAATATATATTAATCATGTAAGGATAATGATGAACAATGAATTTTAGATTTAGTTGTAAATTGTTAATTATTGATTAGCCTGATTTGCTTTTTAGAGAATGGAAAAGATAAAAGAATCATGTGAACTAGAACATTATGTGTCAAAGCCACCATCGATAGAGGAATCAACTAATTCTAATGCATTTGTTGAAACACCTATTGAGAAATTGTGTAAATCAATTACACGACACTCTAAACACATCATTCGTGAACTTGATGTAGCACGTCTTGCAGTAGTAGCTTAAGAAGAAGAAATGGTCCAAATAGAAGATATAGCTCAAAAGTTTCATAAAACATGTCAAAAAGTTGTAGGATTTTCATGTTTCCTAAGAGAAATATTTTATGACAAACAATATGAACACAAATCTTCTAAGCAAATTATAGAAGGATTCCTATTTATTTTAATGATAATTAGAATAGAGAAACAAGAATTGTATGTAGTGTTGTTTGATCTTTGCTTAACTCATACAAATAGTGTTTTGATAGAGACTTTGATGTCTATTTTGTAAAAAGCATTTTTCATATGTCATCTATGTAAGTCAATGACTTTTATGTAAATAGTTCAACTTGTGTTGTTTGAAATATTGTGTAGCTATTTCCAATTATGTAAGTGATTTCTTGGGGAGGCAGATCTCCTAGAGAATTCAATGCTTTCATATGTCAGAAACTATTAAATTTTTTAAACTTGGATTTATTGATATATTCATAGAAATAGTTCAAGTAGAAATACAACTCTACCTTATGAAAGATTTAATTTAGCAAAGTTCTTTTGATGATAGATAGTTGAAATGAAATTTGACATTTTCAAAATAAGAAAATAATAATACTACAATTAAATGTTTATCTTTTTCAAAATTCAATTTCAAATAGAATTTTTAAATGTTGTTCTAATCGTGCTTATGGATATGATAGTGTTTATTTTAATTTTGTGTTACAAACACTTCATTTTTTCTATATTTATTGAAATTTAAACAAATATGTCTAGTTATTTTATGATGAATGGCTCACTATCTGGAATTCCATGAGATAACATTTGTTTGAGGCATTATGCCAAACAATTCACATGCCTTATCTCTTCTTAAATTCTAATACAATGGATAAACCAATTGATTTTTATCATTTTAAAATGATTTTTTTAAATGTGTGCATTTATTAAATTTAAAATTTAAAATATTAATTTAAATAATTAAGTTATATTCATTAAAGTAAACATTAAATTAAAAATTATTGTTAACTAAATTCCTATATATGTGTACTAATTATATTTATATTTGGTAGCATATATGTGGTTTTAAAAAATGTATGCCAATATATATGTATATAGTAAAAATGTGAAATCTAATTGTAATTATTTTTTATGTGACTAGAAATGTGTCTCAATATATGGTTTTTTCTATATTAAAAAGTCAAATCTAATAATTATTTTGATGCAAGTAAGCAATATGTCAGATAATTCAAACACATGGGTGTCTACTTGGTTGACCAAATATCATTGATATCTTCCATGGAACATCCTTCAAATAGAAGGATTGAGTGTCCCCTATAGGTTGTGGCCTCTAATTTTTGTATTGGAGGTCGTGATTTGCACGAAGAGGAGCACATTATTTAGCCATATATACGTGATTTGCTTTTGTTTGCATTTTCTCTCTTTTGGAGAGGAGTTTTCTCCCAAAGGGTTTTTCTCCTTTTCTTCAATTGTGAGAGATTTAATATTCTTGCATTTTGCATTATAAATGGGTACCTAACTTGGTCTTATAGTCGAGACCCATCTTGCATTTCATTTTAATAATTTCCCTAAGTTGCACTTAAGGGGGGTGTTAGAGTGAATGGTTTTTTACCGTTCACATTCTCTTAAGTTAACTTAGGGATAATCAGGGTGAATTACTTGGGTAGTTCTTTCTCTTATCAAGTAATTTTTCACCCATCTTATTTTTCATGCCTTTAAAAGGCTTGTACAATATGTATTTTATCATCTCATTTTGAATATCATCTTGATATTTGGAAGAGTAGTGTTTTGCTTCTCTCGTCTATCTATAAGGGTGGTTGTTTTTGTAGGTTGAGGATCCTAGGAAGGAGTTGCCATCTCCTACAAATCCAAATTTGAAAGCATTTTATAAATGTTGTCATAGTAGTGTTTATCAGTATGATATTGTTTTATTATTTTCTTTATCTAAATTGAAATGTCTATATATTAATGTGTCATTAAGCAATACCCTCTTCAATCCAAATACAATGGATGAACAAGTTGATTTTTTTCATTATTATAAATATTTGTATTTTATATTCAAGTTTAAATTATCATTACTTAAATATTATATTTTGTTGTTCAAAACTAGAAAATAGTTGAGATAAGGAATTATTTTATAACATATATCTATATATTTGCTAATTTATATAACATTCTAACATAAACAATAAATGTAACACTAAAACTATTTGTATTTGTATATCTAACTCTAATTTTAACTATAATCCTAACTATAATCTTAACTGTAACTCAAATCCTAATCATAACCCTAATTTTAATCCAAATTATAAACCTATTTCTATCTCTAATCCTAACCCTAAACTTAACCCTAATCCTAACCAAAGCTTAATACCAATTCTATCTATAAACCTAACCCTAACCCTAATCTCAATATTAACCCTAATTTTATCTTTAACATTAACACTAACCTTAACCCTACCCACGATCCTAATTATTTCTCTAATCTTAACCCTAACCCTAATTGTGATGTCTAATCATAACCCTAATCTATAACCCTAAACCTAAGCATAACCTATAACCCTAATCCTAACCCTAATGATAACCCCAACCCTAATATAAATTCTATCTCTACCATAACCATAACCCTAAGCCTACCATTGATCCTAATTTTATCTCTAATCTAACCCTAACCCTAACCCTAATTTTAACCCCAACCCTAATCTCTAACCCTAATTCTTACCCTCACCCTATTTCTAAACCTAACCCTTTTTATATATGCTAACCCCAACCCTAATCCTACCACTCATCCTAAACATAACCCTAACCCTACCACTCATTGTAAACATATTTATAAACCTAACCCTTTTTATATATGCTAACCCTAACCCTAACCTCATCTCCAAGTCTAACCCTAATCCCAATATTAA
This sequence comes from Sequoia sempervirens, assembly GCA_007258455.2. Taxonomy (NCBI): domain Eukaryota; kingdom Viridiplantae; phylum Streptophyta; class Pinopsida; order Cupressales; family Cupressaceae; genus Sequoia; species Sequoia sempervirens. Next base: position 9,897,779 of record VDFB02000007.1, on the reverse strand, counting down.
TGTTAACCCCAACCTTAATCATTATTCTATTTCTAACCCTAACCCTAACCTTAACCATACCCTTGATCCTAATTTTATGTGTAATCCTAACCCTAACCCTAATTGTGATGGTAACCCCAACCCTAATCCCACTTTTTATCTTTAACCCTGACCATATGAACCTATCCCTAACCCTAACCCTTACCCTAACCCTAACCCTAATAATTGTGTCTTTCATGTGTTGTGAATGCTACTAGCATATATATTATTTATTAATATAATATATAAAATGTCAAGAGATATCCTTCTCGAGGCATCTATTTTTATCAATTACTCACCTAAAATTGCAACAAATGCCTCAAAAAGGATCCCTCAGCATTGTGTGTGTGTTGGTTTTAAAATCATTTATATTAGAGGAGATAGACCATTGTTGGTCAAGAACCTATTGTTGTAGTACTTGTGGTTATAGCATTTAGTTTTACAATATATTTTTGTTATATATAGCTAATAATTAGCCCACATGTAAATTAAAAAATAAGCAAATGTTGATCAAACTGGTCCCAAACATTAACATATGAGAACCTATGAATACTATATAAAAGTATATAAATACATGGATTAATAAGTAAAATAAATAGTTTTTGGTTTCATGTAAAATATCATAACTATCCATTAAAAGTATGTCCTAAATTAAAGAGATCATTTAAACAAGTATTGTTGTTGTAAAGAAAAATACTATTCTTGTGTACAATTATTGAGATAGCAATGTATATGCATTAGATTACTTCATATTAATAGTTTGTCAAGCCACACATATAAAAAGTTAACACAATAAATGCATTGTGTTTTACCATAAAATGTGAAAGATTGTCAAAAAACTTTATGATCATTTAAAGTTGAATAAAAATCAACAAATAGTATTTTTGTATTCAACTATTGGGTTCTTTGTGTGGATATAAATGTTAAGAGATAACCAAGATTTATTGTTTATCAAAAAACATTGAAATCATTTATGTTGCATATAAGTTATATTTTAAATATGAATATGGTGAACTATTATACTAACAACAAATGATATTTTGTTGTTCAATTACTAGAGATACCATGATTAAGCTTTGGTTTAATCTTTAAAAAGTCATTTTAAAGACACTTTTCATTAGATGTGCTGATCTTGCAAATTGTACAACTCCAAATCTGATAAAAGATCATTTCGCATTTCTTGAAAATCAAATATCTTACAATATTCCATCTAACCCCTACACACTTGTAATATTACCCTGCTCGATAACTCCCCTCTCCCGAATCACAATCAACAAATTATTCACCCATTAAAACTAAACAATTACAACAGCTATCTCTCTATCCTATTGAGATTGATTTCCAATACTCAAGTGGAACGGCCATAAGATAACATATTGTAAAAGTTTAGTGGTTCCCACTAGGCATATGGTATGGCCGCCCTTTCTTCAAACCCAAGTCATGCATCAAAGATATGATTCTCTCACCATCGCTGGCCTAACTACTACAATATGCCTTTTCATTGTGTAAACAACCTCTCATAATTACGAATAATTAAAGTTGAATCCGTGCAGAGGATCACATAATTTACGTTGAAACACTAAAAGTAATAGTACATTTCAAAATTGCCGTGTATTGTAAGGCACACACTTTTAGGTGCAGCATAGAGATTCCTACCCTTCCCTCCCTAACGCAACAGTACACACACCACTACACCGGCAAGTCACTAAGGGTAGTTGCATTCTACACGGACAGGTACACAGAGAGTACTCCTACCAACAAACAGCTTAGTAACAGATGCAATGTGAAAAATCCGCTCGGGTTTGCGCTGGACTTGGACAGATCAACGATTTTAACCTGATCAATAACAGGACCGCACAGAGAACTCCTGTCGTCGGTCCTCGTATTATAGTATATACTGTAGAAGGCAATGCGGGTACGTTGGGCTTTGGCTGTAAAGGTAACATTGTTGGGTTCATAGATTCGGATTGCTGGAGAACTGTAGTGGAAGTTATCCGCCTGGTCCCCAGCAAATGCCATGACCGCCATGGGCGTCTGGCACTTGTTCCCAGCAGTTCCCAAGAGAAAGCTCATGGTGTACTTAGTACCGGGCTGTGTGTCCACCATCTGTGAAATAATCCCTTCCTTACCCGCAAGCAGCTCCACTGCTCTCTTTCCCTCGGGAACCGTGTAATGATCCGAATCGATGTATCTTACTGCCTTGTTCGACTCCACGATCCATCCGGGCAATGGCGATGTGGTCACGTCCAGATTTGTCGGCAAGAGCACGCCCGCCGATACGTTGCGGTACATCCACGGCCCCTCTTCGAAGTCTCCATTTACGACTAGATTACCTGCACAAAAACTACAGCATTTAAACAAAAATGTGCTAGAAGAGAATCCATTTCTGACAAGAACAAGAAAATGTTACAGAGACTCCATTTCTTACAAGTTCAAGGAAAAATGTTACAGAGACTCCATTTCTAACAAGTTCAAGGAAAAATGTTACAGAGACTCCATTTCAGACAAGATGAAGAAATAAGGTTACAGAGACTACATTTCTATAAAAATCAAGAAAAAATGTTACAGAAACTCCATTTCTGACAAGATGAAGAACTAATGTTACAGACACTCCATTTCTATAAAAATCAAGAAACAATGTTAAAGAAACTCCATTTCTGACGAATTAAGTAATAATGTAACAGAGACTCCATTTATGACAAGATGAAGAAATAATGTTACAGACTCCATTTATGACAAGATCCAAGAAATAATGTTATAAGACTCCATTTCTGACAAGCTCAAGAAATAATGTTACAGAGTCTCCATTTCTGAAAAGATGAAAATATGTTAAGACTCCATTTTCGAGGGAAAAAAGGAGTAATGTTACAGACTCCATTTCTGAAAAGATCAAGAAACAGAGAATCCATTTCTGAAAAGATCAAGAAATAATGTTACAGAGACTCCATTTCTGACAAAATCAAGAAATAATGTTACAGAGACTCCATTTCTGACAAAATCAAGGAATAATATTACAAAGAAATATTGTTACCTCGGTCCTTCTCAGGCGTAGAAATTTGTTTCAAAGCAATGGCGTCAATGATCGGGCCGCAGGTGGGATCTTCTTCCATGCCAGTATTGCGAAAAGTCACCTGGGCGTCCTCAGAGAGAGCTTGGAAGGCCCAGGCATAGGCGTCCCAGCCGCGGCTACTGTACAGAGTCTGCAAGTCCATATTGCGGGAGGCCGGAGGTACAGAGATGTTGAGGGACTCCAACTGAGCGCAGGTTCGGGCGGCTGCAAAGGTGAGAGAGTAAGCGGATCCCTTCTCCACCTTTATTACCTGGCTTATCTGCGCCTCATTGCCAAGGCGTGCAGCGTGCCTTCCCTCGGGCACTACCAGCAACATATTCCCCTGCCTCTGCCCATCCCCGACGTACTCCACTGTGCCCTGGATGCTCCAGCTGTCCAGAGACTCCACCCCTTCTCCTGCCCCCTGTTGCCATGTCCCGTTCCCGCTCGCTGACCTCTCGAAATCGCCATTGCTCAATAACCCTGTTACAAGTTCACAACAAACACTTACATTTTCACTCTGTACAAACCTATAACTAACCTCGCTTTCATTTCACTTACCATCTTCGGCCAAGACGGCTGCATTGAAGGTGTGAAGTAGCGATAGAACCAAAATGGTGGCCTGGAACAAGCGCAGAGCTGAATTGTTCCCCATTTGCAGTGTCCACTGTGCTTCACGCGTATACCCAGTGAGGTAGTGAGTAGGCTTAAGTGCTCCTCTTTCAACCCTATCTTTATTTGGTGTAAGATGGGTTGAAAAGGACTAGAGCACATGCGCCGCTCATAATAGCGTTTGGGTCCCATGGCTTTCCCTCTGTCCGCGATTTACGAAAGTAACGAATAAAGAGGGAAGTCGGTGATGTTCGCGCTCCAAGTACTGATTAAGACACTTAAGTGAATTAAGGTCTGTATGTATTTTTGAAGGGAATAAAACGCCTAACCAATGTTATTAGATTTTCACAATCTATAAGAAAATCAAAGAAGCTATTTCTGGATTAGATTGTGTAAGCTTTTTTGGATTAAAAGTGTCAAAACGTTTTGGATTACACTTCGTGTGATCCATCATCAGGATACAGAGCTCAAGGAGATGAAAGAACTGGTTTGTTGCAGACCCAACAGGTATAAAAAGAGGCAGAAAGATGATAGAAGGATAGAAGGCACAAGGCCCAAGAGATGACAGGAAAGAAATTACTAATAATGAAATTAGAATAAAAAATTGAAATTAAAAGAGACAATTGACTATTAAACGAACAATTTCCCATATGAAGAAAAGCCATCATATGAGAACAGAAGACCAATAATATATTTATATTAATATATCTTTATTAGTGTAAAAAGAAGATAAAAATAAAAGAAAGATAAATTAAAAATTAAGAGTAACAAACCAAAAAATAGAATAGAATTTTTTTATCTTTGCTCATATGATATAAGAATATATTAAAGACATTAAATAAATTAATGTATAAAATCTATTACAAAATTCAAATATATTACTATAATAATATATTTAATAAGCTAATATCTTGATATAATTAATATATTCAAGAAATTAATAAACAAATATCAACAAAAAATAAATAAAAAGGAGACCAAATACATTAATATGTTAAATATATTGATGAATATTTAAAATTGTTAAATATATTAATGAATATTACATTATGTTAAATATATTAATTAATATTTTGGAATGTTAAAGATATTGCTAAAAATGGAAGATAAAAATAGATTTATATTTAAATAGATTAATCTATTTAAATTATTTAAATGGATTATATAAATATATATATATATATATATATATATATATATATATATATATATATATATATATATATATATATATATATATATATGTTTTGAAGATAAAATAGATTAAAAATATATAACATATGTTAAATATATTAATAAAGAAGGAAGATACAAATAGATTTATTTTTTATTCCTATTTAAATAATCTATTTAAATTATTTCAAAATGTTAATATATTTAAAAAGATTCATCTATTTAAATTCTTTAAATCGATTAATGTATTTAAATAGATTAGTATATTTAAATAATTTAACTATATTAATCTATTTAAATAATCCATTTAAATTATTTAAATAGATTAATCTATTTAATTTTTTTATTAAATAGCTTACACAATCTATTGATCCAAAAAAGCTTACACAATCTAATCCAGAAATAGCTTCTTTGATAGCCTTTACCTAATTCTACACCAATAATATTTTTTTTGTTATGGAGCGTTTTTCTATAAGAGAGCGCAATCAGATTTTGCTAGGTGGGAATGCTCCTTAAACATGTAAGAAATAATCTCATTCGTTTGTTTATACGAGTTTTATTGGCTCCATACCTATCAATGCTTTTGTTTTCAATTAGCTTCAATGACCTGACCTAGCTCGTCATGTCATTGTAGGCGACAAAGGCATTAAGGGTTGCAAGGCTTTGCAAAAATAGTATTGTCTTCTCTTTGCTTACCAAACTTCCCATATTCATCATTTTTAACTTGATTCCTCTTTATTCAACTTGATGAATATTTTAATCCTTGATCGATTGAAAAGTTCGTATAAGATTTTAATTCTATGGTTTTTAACTTGTTTATTTGTGTGTCATTCTTCAATATAGTCATGTGGAGTAAATACAAGAATCTCACATCATTTTTTTATTTTTTTTGTCTTTTTTTTCCATTCAAAATTCTTAGAGTTCGTTCATTAAAATGATGTAAAAATCTAAATATGTGAAGTGCAAATTCATTGCGAGACCCTTCTATGTACACAGTCCTATAAAACATTTTCTACAAGAAAGTTGTATAACTCTAACTAAATCTATTATGAAATGTTCCAATATGTACCTTAGCAAAATACCATTATAGAAAGTATTACTCAAGTTGTATAAAAAAAACAAGTGCCACATAATGGCTAGTACTTGTCTTTATAGTGTTTTAGATTTGATAAAAATAAATGTATGTTTTGTTAATGTGAATAAAATTAAATGTTGGTTTTGTTAATTATACTATTAACATAATCATTTAAAAATATTTTTTTATTAAAATTATGTAAATAATATATTAATTATTATAATGTAAATTGTAAGGGGTTGGGGCCCTAGCTCGGTTGGCTAAATCTTTCCTATTGCAGGAGGTTGGTCACGAGATCTAGTCTCCCCCACCCCCGTGGTACCGGAGGGCGTGTCGCACTGCAGTTTATAGGGGGTACAATATAATGATGTATCTAGATAGATCCCAACAATCTGGAGATAGTGGCAAAGTTTTCAGAGTACTGGCAAAGACTAAAAGTGACTTTCAAGAATTTAGAATGTGAGGATAGAATGCAAGAAACAAACATATTAACACTAATTTCTATAAAAAAATAAGAATTTTGGAGAAGAATTACCTCAATTAATTTGGAAATATGGTTTCTTAAAAAATGGCAAAATAATAGGTCAATTTTCTAGAAAATAGGCAAAATAATAGTGTTTTCTGAAAAATAGGCAAAATAATAATTTGCTTTCACTTTTTCTTAAAATCCGTCAATAACACACAAAACTTTTTAGCCAATCATAATTAGGAGAAATAATTTTTATAATTTATAAAATTAAATATTATACAAGTTCACTTTACAAACTTGATTTTTTTTTTCAAAAAAAATTATTATTTTTGATTGGTTGAAAGCTAACTTATTAATAACTAGTTAACCAGAAAAACCAAAACTCATTGCAATAGTATTGCCTAACGGAAAGTACTAATAACACCTCATTTCAATGAAGTTGTTTTTAAAATCATGGTGTAAACACTTAAAAATTACTAATGCATTTTGTCTAATTCATCATCATTTCTCATCAACCTATCCACTAATATTAATTAAATAATTTTTAATTATTTAATTAATTCATGCATTCTTCTCATCCACTATAATTAATTATTTTAGCTTGCATTTCCTCAAAATTAAATAAATTTATTTATTTATTTATTTAAAAAAGGGGGTAAAAATTTATTGATCATACAAGAAAGAATACAAAAATAACCAACAATCAAAGAGGGTTCCCCATAGAAAACCTACAAAAGAGCTAGTTACATATTCTTGTCTTCCATAATTAACTTTTCCAAAGCCAGAACATAATCTAGTGACAAAAGTCCCCAATCTCCAACATCCCACCTCTCTACGTGCTCTAAAGCCCACTTAGCCAGACAATTTGCCACTCTATTCCACTCTCTAGGAATATGACAAAAGGAAATGTATTCCAAAGAGTAGCACAGATTTAAAATTTGTTTAACCACTGTGGGCAGTTGCCAATTAGCTCCATCCAACCTTTGCTCATTCAGCATATCCACCACAATCTATGAATTAGATTCACAAATAGTCATTTTCCATCCAAGGGAACACCCTCTTTCTAGAACATAAAGAATAGAAAGGTCCTCCATTAGGTTATTAGTGTGTTACCCTTTATAGCAAGAGAAGAAAAACACTACCTCTAGCACTATCCCTATCAATACCACCAATCCTTGCATGCCTAGGATTTCCCCTAGAAGAGCCATCGGTATTTACCTTCAAAAATCCTTGAGAAGGAGGAAGTCACTTACCCTCCCAATGAATTTTTATTTTGGTTTGTTGAGGTCCTCTATCAACAGAATAGTTAGAACCTCTATCAACCAAATTCAAATTCCATATAATAGCAAAGTCACTAGGATCCACAATAACTAAAAGATCACATTTTGTTGAAATAGTCTCTTAGACCATGCTGATGATCTTTCGCCATAAATGAGCCATGACCATTTTCACATCTTGAAATACCCTTTGATTCCTTTCCAACCAAAGATTCCAAATAATAAAAGTAGGGCCAATAACCCAAGCAATCTAAAGAAAAGAGGTATGAGCTAAAGGTTTACGTAGACTATCCTAGAACGTAACCAAAGCTGTGGCATGAACACAAGCATGATTCCAAGCCCCCACCAGATGTGTCGAATCTCCCTAGCATAAGGACACTAAAAGAAGAGACGTGAAGCACATTCCTCACTATTATTACAAAGAACACAATTAGAAGGACCCTGAAAGCCTCTCTTCCACAAATTCTCCAAGGTAAGGCATCTATTTTGGACTACCAGCCATGAGAAGTTACATTTGGGCCAAGAAAATTTGTTCCATACCTACTTCCACCAAGGAATGCCAACCCTCCCATACAACTATCTATCCAACTCCAAGTAACCCAAGGCAACTGAAAAATTTCCTTTCGAAGCAAGGCCCCAGGCCAGAGTATCCCTCCCTTTAAGGGAATTGCACATTCTACCAACCAAAATCCTAGCTAGCTCTTGACAAGCCTCCTTAGTACCACCCAACGACCATTCTTGAGGATCCTTCCAATTCATCACCTCCACTTGACCCAACACCTGAACCATTTTTAAGTCCTCCACCTTACTCCAACCAGCTTCAAGCAATCTATTGCAAAGGAGCTATAAATAAGGAAACATTCTATAATAGGGGGATAACCATCCTAAGGATCATACCAGAAAAGAGCATCAGAGCCCTTATTAAAAATTCAAAATAGACACTCTTTGATGAGCTTCACCCCTTATTTGAGAGTATCCCAAATCATAGATCCCTCCCCTAGAAGGCTACATCGAGACACTCCAGAGGAGTTCATCCCCCAAAGATACTCATGAGTAAGAATTCTAGCCCAATCCTGATCCTGGAAAGTACACCAATGCTAATATAATTTGGTAGCTAAGACTTAACTAGACTCAAATCCATAGGATTGAGCCCAAGACCTCCCTCCTGCTTCGGCTTGCAAACAAATTCCCACTTAACCAGGCTCCACTTCGAAGAGGAAAAAATTATTTGTCCAAAGAATTTGACAGGCAAGGGCCCATCAAACTCCTTAACAAAACACAAAGGGGCAACCTGCACAAAGCACCTATAAATAGGAAGGGCTTGAACCACTAATTTCAAAAGAATCACTCATCCAACAGATGAAAACCATCTACAAGTCCAATGACTTACCTTCCTATGAAACTTATCTAGAACATCCTACCAAAACTCTCTAAGTTGATATCCCATGAAGATGGGAATCCCAAGCTAAGTCAAAGGAAGAGAGCCAATTTGAAATTAAAGAATCTAGAAAATCCTACTCTGAATAAGTTGATACCTCATTAATATTTTGACCAAAGGCAGCCAAGTAAGTGTCCAAAGTTTTTCGTAAATTCATTGTTTCATTAATTTTATCCATTCCCATCAAAGTTGTATCATCCACAAATTGAAGGTGAGAATGAGAAGGCAACCTATTGCCCCAACTCCAACTTTGAATCAATCCTTGTCTAACACAAGACTTGATGAATCTTCACAACCCCTCAACCATAATAATGAACAAGTAAGGAGATATATAATCCCCTTGTCGAAAACCCCTAGAAGCTCTGAATAACTTAGATGGCTCACCATTAATAAGAACAAAAAAGGAAGTAGAAGTTACACAACTCATGACCCAATCAACCCACTCCCTGCCAAATCCAAAAGCTAGAAGAACTTTTTGCAAGAAGGCCCATTTTATCCTATCATAAGCCTTTTCCATGTCAAGTTTGATGAACATGGCATTCTCCTTGGAGGTTTCCATAGAATGAATGACCTCAATAGCAATCACAATCCCATCAAGAATTTTCCAACCAACCATAAATCCACCTTTTTCTTCAAAAATCAAAGTGTTGAGTCGGGGTTTTAGTCTTTTTGCAATCAATTTAGTAATAATTTTGTAAATCACATTGCAAAGAGCAATGGGTCTAAAATAGTCCAAACAATTAGCTCCTTCCCTTTTAGGAATAAGAGCCAAAAAAATATTCATGGCTTTTAACATTTATTTATTTCTTTACGACTCCTGAACCACCTCTAAGAGATTCAATTTGATAATTTCCTAGAAATCTTGGAATAATTCTAATGGAAATCCATCAAGGCCTGGGGCTTTTCCTTTTTTCATTTGAAACACAACCTCCTCTAATTCTCGCAATTTTAGATGGGATGAATGGGGGTCACACTCATCTCATTAGAAACTAAAGAGGGAAGGCAATCTAAAATAGAGTTCTCTTGTTAATTCACAGGGGGAGAGTCCTTAGTAAATAGAGTTGAGAAGAACTAAGAAGCCTCCCTAGAAATCTCTCCCAAAGAAGAAAGTTGAGCCCCCTCCGAAGACACAAGAGGGGTGATAATATTTTCATTCCTTATAGCTTTAACAAAGTTCTAAAAAAATGTAGTATTTTTATCCCCTTCCTAAAGCCAATCAATACGAGACTTTTGCTTCCAAAAAATTTCCTTATGTAACTCCCATTCCTCCAACTCCTTAACAACTATTATCTCCTCTCTACTCAAATCATCAATTAGACCATGATCTTGTATTTGGTGAGTGATAGTGTCTAGTTTATCTTGATTCGTCATTTTATTGAAGTGAAGATTGCCAAAGCACTACCTATTCCACTTCTTAAGCCTATATTTCATATATTGCAATATTTTAGCAAAGGAATACAACCCTACCATAAATAGGCGTCCCTTTGTGCCATCATTCAATCGTTAGGTCTTGGAGTGAAAGATCACACAACCACATGAATTGAAACTTAAAATATGGGTTCTTAGGAGCTCTAAAAGAAATAGCTGATAGTTTAATTGGCCAATGATCATAACCTTTCCAATCCAAAATCTCTGAGCTGGTAGTCCACCTATCTCCAACCCAATATAACAAGAGATGAGGAATCGATCAAGTCTCTCTGATATAGCATTTTCACCACTTCTTTTGTTGTTCCAAGTGAAGATGCCATTATTTGGCTTCACATTAACTAAATTCAATAGATTTATGTTTTCCCTTAGGAGGCTAGTTGAAGGATCAAGCCTGAAAATGCCACCTATTTTTTCCTCCAAGCAAGAAACAACATTAAAGTCACTTGCCACGACCCAAGGAAGAAAGGGAGCTAGAGACCAAATGTATCTAACATGAGACCAAAGCTGAGATTTTACTAAGAAGATCAGTAGAAACATAAATATTAGTGAAGAGACAATTTTCACCATAATCCAAACTAAAAACAACCATAGAAATAAAAGAGAAACTCGAGATCCACCAAATAGGAACAACCTTCCTTGGATCCCAAAAATAAGCCACACCACTAGAATTATCATGAGCCCCAACACAACAACATAGCCACGAGTCTAGATGCTAGGAGCTTTATTCAACATATTGATGAGAGCCATTCGTGTTCCATTTAATACCATATTTTAGCCTTTTCATTTTCCTTAATACCCACTTTCATATTCTATTTCCATACTATTTTTCCAACTTTTTGCTGCATATGGTTAAATATACATAAGTAATATTTAATTTAGTTTTTGGTTAAAATATGAAAATTAATTATTGAATTGTATTTACTAACAAGCATAATCATTTCATTTTGGAAAATAATTTACAACATTTTATTGGAGGAGGAAAGAAGCAATTGGAAGTAATTTGATTCCAGATCATAAATAATTATTTTTGTAATATCCACAGGTCAAACATAAATCTACATATGGTATTTATTTGCAAGGATAAAACAATTGTTTCCAAATGTTGTATACCCCCATATCCCTATATTTGTGGGAAACCATAAATTATAAACCATGTATTAGAAGGCATGACATGAAAATAGAATGCAATCTCCATTTTATTAATATCGACATGCTAAGGAATGAGAGGTTGAGATAAAATAGTGTCCTAGAGTAAAATAGAAAATAACCTGAAATTTGTTACACGCTCATTCATTATATAAGGAGATTTGGGCATGAGAAAATGTAACTCAGATTTTGGAGAAATAAAAAGACTTTCCTTCTGATCGAGCAAAAGTAAAAGAGCATTTTCTTTTTCATCACCAGCGTATTGACGAGGCAAGGCCCACTTCTTAGGACATCTGGCCATGTTATTTTAGTAGTATGTTTACTTTTTGATCTGATTACATTTGTTTATTCATTGAGTGTTTATTGTTATTTATTGTATATGATTTAATTAGGAACCGAAAAAAATTATAATGCTAAATGAAAAGTTATCTCTATTAACTATTGTTTCTACTTTATATATTGTACTATGATTTACAAATTTGAACATTTTAAGTTGTGATTTTAAGTTCTAGATTTATTGACTATCACAAACTACTATTGTTCTTGTCATAGAACACTATTGTTCCTATCATAGAACATTGATGTTCCTATAACAATTCCTACCGCAAAAGTAAAATAGAAACATTAAGTTAGGTTTACACTTAGGAAGTTGATTGAAGTTAGAAGTGCATTTCATTCAAACTCACCTCACTACCTACAACCCTTGCACATATAGCCACTACACCTTTCACAAGTTTACGACCCTAGATCGACACTTAGACCAAACTAAATTTAGTTATTAAACATCAAATCTTTTTCATTATCTACCCTCAGTTTTGGCCTATCATTTTGGCACTGTTGTTGAGGAAAAGTGTTAAAGGTCTGTTAGTTTGGTGAGATGAGTTAGGACCAATGCATTAGGATGAAATCTCATGCAACTATTGGCCTTGCCTAGGTGATTAATCTTGATTTGTGTTGTTTTAAATCACATAGATGCATGATTGAAATTATAGGTAGATCTTAGAAGGTAAAATCATTTATATATATCCACACCACTTGTTATGAGTGAAACAACACAAAACAATAAAAATGTTGCATTTTAAAGGTAGTTCAAGCATATCAATTTTTAAGGAAAAATGCTTCAAAAATGAAGAATTTGAAGGCCACACAAGAAGGAAAATGTGCTTGGAACCCCAGGACCTCGCAAGGGGCATTGCCCCTTAACCTCGTTGGGGGTTGCCACCCCTAGAGCCCCGCTTTCAAATTTAAGAAAAAAAGAAGAAATTGGTGGGGAAATCACGCTGACACAAAGTGATGTTTTTATACCCCTCTACCTAAATAATGCAACTTATCTTATCATGATCTTCCATTACCATTGTCACAAGCATATATAAATGTTATTCCTATAACTGAGCAAGAACAAATAATTGATGAATTTTTAGGACAATGAAATTTTGAAAATGAAGATTTGACCATTTGTTGTCCTGATTGTTGCAAGGAAGAAGCTAAGTGTACATGCCAAGTTGTTCAAGAGGACATGGTGAAGGAGACACAAGTCGTAAGTGATCCTTAACAAAACAAAGGTGGAAGTGAACAAGTATTTTTTGTAACTCGAGGACAACTTCACACATCAAATTGGGAAGATTGAGGTATGCATGATGATTTTAAAATGTCTTATAATTCTATTGGATTAGAAAGATAATATATTTCTTCACAAAATGCTTCCCCATCTAGTATGTATGGCGAATGGAAACAATCCCCATACTACCAAGAATGGAAAAATAAATGCTCACAACAACCACAATACACATCCCATATATCACCATCTCCACCATATCCATCTTCTATATTACCATCTCCACAATATACATCCTATCTATTACCACCCACTCTATATCCAACACAACTTTTACCATTGTCATTATCCCATTCATATCATCAACCATCCACTCCAACCTATCCACCAAAGGAAATTGCAATTCCTAATAAATTTTTATTATCTAATAAGGCGGTTCAAACTACATATAATGATGAGATTTCAATGATCCCTTTGCATTCCATCAATGTGCTTGAAATTGGTGAATCACAATTACAATCTATTCATTCAACTAAAGGATGTGATTTTAGTTTAGAAGAACAATATGATCAATTAAAAGATAATTCTTCTTATCTACTTAACGAATCACAACTTTTAGAGGGAATTCACACACATAAAGAAACACTTCAATTTGAGTCTAATTTGATCATTGAACTCATAAATGTGTGTGTTGAAATTATCATGCACTAAGAAGTGTTATATTTTATACATTAATCATTCAAGAATTGTGTGAGATGAAGAATGAAAGTCTATGAGATCTATCATTCACATTTTTTTTTAAACTCAAACATCTAGATCTTTGGAGGCTTATGGTAAAAATGTGTATTCCTCACACACTTGTTGATTTAGATCCACCAATAACTAATTAATTAAGCACAACTAGATGGGTTTGAATGCATTAATTACCATACCAAACATGCTACAAAGGATAATTTTCATTGAACAAGGTATTATTAAATATGTCACTATCTTTATGGATTCTTTGAATTATCCTAATACCTTCATGATTTTATAGTATGAAATTAAGTTGGGGGGGAATCCATTGAATTTTTGAAATCTTTGAGTGATTGCTAATAAAGCCTTCATTGATTATTTATTTGGTGCTTCTAATAAAACCACGTGTGTGAGTTTTGGACAAAATCAAGGTATGCATTCTTGTGCTAATTATAATTAATTTTATATCGTGTCTACACCACTAGTCTAGTTGACCATGACTTATTGGGTCAATCCTTTACGTGGACCAATAGGCACCTTGGGGATAGTTTGATTTAGGTCAGATTGGATAGATTTATTTGCTCCCACAATTGGACGGCCCTGCTTAGTGCTAATTTTCTTGCTCTGCCCCGAACTGTCTATGACCATAACCTCTGTTGCTGGTCATGAATGAACTATCTGCTGTTGGACCTTTTCATTTTTGTTTTGAGATAATGTGGAACTCCCATCTTGATTTTAGGAATAAAATTGTTGTATTGTGGAACATCCTTGTTCGTGGCTCCCCCATGTTCAGGATCTTTAACAAACTTAAACATGTCAAAAATATGGTGAAAGGTTGGAATAAGAGAGTTTTTGGTGATGTCTTCTAGAAAAAAAGTGCCTTAGGGGATAAGCTGAAGGTCATCCAAAAAAGAATGGAAGAAGGAGATATTAGCCTGCTGACCTGCAATCAGGAAAGAGAGAGTCATAGGGAATGGGAACAAATTTTTAAAAAGGAGGAGATATTTTGGAAACAAAAGTCTAGAGTTTAATGGCTATAGGAGGGGGACAAAAATAGCTCTTTTTTTCATGTTTATGACACAAGAAAAGGAACCAGATAACTAAGCTTCAAAATGAGTAGGGGGTCTTGGTCAATACGCCTACCCGGATTGGGCTCTTGGCGTCAGACTATTTTCAAAGGGCTTATTTAGCTCTTGTTGAGGCTCCCAATCCAACTTTGGATAACCTGTTGTTGGACCCTCTCTCGACCACCATAATCCAGGATGATAATTATAGCATTCTTTATGTTCTCACTCCTGAGGAAGTCCATCTGACTTCTTTTAGTATGGGTACCTATAAGGTGCTTGGACCAGATGGTTTCCCCCTGCTTTTTTTTAGATATTCTAGGATATTGTGGGTGAGGACCTTGTCTTGGCTGCCAAGGATTTCTTCAAATTTGGTAAGATTCTCAAACAGCTGAACCACATTTTTATTGCCCTGGTTCCCAAGGTAGTTGAACCCCAGTTAATGACTAATTTCAGGCCCATTAGTCATTTTTACAACTGAATCTACAATGTTAAAGCACTATAATCTCAACATGGGGTTTAGAGGAAGATAGACCAAGTCAAAAGGAAAAAATGTGGTATTCAAGTAAAGTTGAGTCGACTAGGTGAACTCCCACGATTAACAGAAATATGAGAGGTGGCATCAATTGAACTACATGAGCTTCCTATTTGTAACTAATTGATATTTATTTTTTAGTATAAAAGAGAACAATTGCTCATAGTTTTGTTGTTCAATCGTTCAATCATTTTGTTAATCTAAGTTTTGAGTATTCATGAGATTGTGAGGAGAGAGTAGTTTTGAGTGCAAGACTATTTGGAAATCTATATTTCAATTTATCAAAAGAGTGAGGAAAGGCTGTAGTTTTAGTTGTCCATCGCTTGGTAGTTGTACCTATCAATTTAGAAGCAAGGAAGAGTTGCAAGAGTAGAGTGGAGAGTTGGAAATTGAGAAGGCAACATATTAAGGTTGAGCCATTGTGCAAATTTGAAGCAAGGAGTGTCAAGATTCAATTCGAGATATTTTAATCCAAGGATGATTAAAATATTTCTATCTCCTTTTCTTTCTAATTTTGAATCTAAGCTTTTATTTATCTAAGATTCTTATGCCATCGTTATGTGCAAATTATTGTTGTTAGAAAAGTATGTGAGTGCATATACAAATAGTTGGATTCTTTTTGCATAGAGCTAATTTAGAAATGCAAAGAGATAAGCTAGATTAGGGAATCAGATGGGTATATTAAGTAGTTATCTTAAATTAAATTAATTAAATCATGGCTGCATACATTATTCTAAGTATTATTTAAAAATATATTTGAGAGATAGAAAGTTCCATTGGAAGGATATATCTCTCTAAATCTATGTTCAACCTAAATGACCAACATGTTAAATTAACATAGCATAGAGAAGCTAAGTAGGGTAATATGTTGTTATCCCAATAATATAGTATTATACTTATAATGTTGGAATGGTTTTATATTGCTTTTCAACAAGAGGGTTTGAAAATGTATTAGAAGTAAATATGTCTCTATTTATCTTTTGAATTATATTATCTTATATATATTCCTTATTATTACCTGTGTATGGTAGTTTTAACCTTGAGAAGAGGAATTACATTCTTACAAGATTAAAACCCTTAAAAGTAGAAGAAAATATTATTCCCTTAAGTTTGGATAAATACTTGAATAAGAGGCAGTTTCTAGACCCGGATTGTTACAAGTATGTAATAGGATATTCAAGAGCTTTTTGTCAAACCTATCGGGTCGATTAAATCGACATTAGTATGTCATCACTTTTGAAATAGATATTGTTACGATAGTTAACCTTGCGATCAAACCAAGAGAAGTTTTAACCACAAGTCAGTAGGGTTTCCAAGTCAAGTTAGAGGTGGGTGAACTTATGACATTGCTTCCTTAGAAAGTGAATTGATTATATTTATCAAATTTTTTCCAAATTAAGTGTAAAAATCATTGCATACACTTTGTCGTTCACTATGCTCCATGTTTGCATAGCTAGTCAGTAGCGTCATGCATAGTTGGAAGGTATCCATAGTTGTATGACTGTAGTTGTTATGTAGGACACAACACCAGATACTCAAATAGGCATTACTAGAGTTTTCCATACCAAACTCTTCGTCAAAGGGTAGGGAAACTTCTAGTTAGGAAAGTGTGCGGGGGACACTAAGTTTGTGGTTGGAGGAAAAGCACTTGGGTGATGTTCTCCCTCTTGCAAACGACAACCGATACTTGTGAAATAGAAGAAGCATAATCCAAATGAGGATACCTTGACCTAGAACCCTTGTAAGTTATGAATTTGTATATATGATCATGAATCTATTATAATCTATATTTAAAAAAGATGAGTTTTATTTACTAGGAATTATGTTATGTTATTTCATTTATGCATTGTCATGTGAAATTATTTATGAAATATGCAATTATGTTGTTAAAAAAGAATTTTCATTTCCCTATTTTTGGAAACTTGAATTATTCACTTCTTGAGTTAAAAACTTAGGTAAAAACTATAGAGTAAGAATTGAGTATTTTACATGTGGTATCAGAGCCACTAGGTTCAACACTAGGACCTATGAGCTCAATATGCTAGCCTATTTCCAACATTATCAGTAGCTAATGTTTGGAATTCTTGTGCCAAGATGGTGCGACTCAAGATGATTGCTAGGAAATCAGATTGGAAATGAGCGCTACCTAAGGTCCAAGAAAGAACGAGAGGACATGGTCAAAACCATAGAGTGAACCAACCATAGTGGAGATATATGGCTTGGAGATTCTGAGATTCTTAGTAGTGTATTGTCATGCATTAAACTAGGGAAGAAGAAAATGTATGAAGTAGCCCTGTCCATAGCTCCTATTCCCCTAGTCGATTTTGGCCAACTATCAATCTCAAGAGACATGCCAACCGAATGGAGTGTTAGTTCCCATTTGATTCTAGGAGGGACCCACGTGTGCCCTCATCTCCTGAGATTATTGTAATTGTATTTGATAGTGAATCAGAGGGATATACTCCCCTCAACCATGATGAATAAGTCATCTTATGTATAACCATGTAATAAATAAGGATGATTGAAATCATCAGTATTACAATAAATGGAAGAATTGGAAAACTTGTGCAAAAATTTATCTCATCTACTTTGTTGAATTGTTTAAATGTTATGTGAACAATTAATGAAACTACTTATATTATAAATGAAAACTCCAAGTGGAATATTATCTTTAAGCATGGTTCAAACTAGAACTAACCCTAGAGGAAATCATGAAGTGGGTCAACCCTCAGGGAACTCTAAAGCCAAGTTGGATCAAATATTAACTATGCTTAATGAGGTGAAAGAAAGGATTGGCAACCTCGAAAAAGAGGTTAGGGGTAAGGGTAGACCTGAACAAGAGGCATCTCGGGAAGGAGAGGATGATAACACCAATGATCGTACTACCCTAGGTGAACATGGGGGAGATGAATCAAAGTTGAGATTTGAAATGAGTATAAGGAATTGGCTAGCCCAAGAAATTTCTCAAGATATGAAAAAGGTCACTCCTCCCAAGTTTTAAGGAGTAGTGAGTGGTGATGTTGCTAAAGCATGGCTCACAAAAATGGAGAAGTACTTCAAAATAAGGAATTATTTTCAAGTAACTAAGGTCATGTGGGGAGCCTTTCAATTATCGGGAGAAGAATCCACTTGGTGGATGAATAAGAAGATGGAGCTAGGTATTAGATCCTTGAGCTTAACTTGGGATGAGTTCATGGTGATCTTTCGTCAGTGGTGGTTGCCATAGTTGTACTTTGATCAAAAGTTGATGGCTTTCCATAACTTGAAGCAGGGAGATTCTACAGTTAATGAATATTGGGAGAAATTTACTCGCCTTCTTAAGTACATACCTCAATACCATAAGGACAAGAAGTTTTGAATCTAAAATTCATAATGGGGCTCAATGCCCAAATCAAAGGAGAAGTGGATGCACATGGTCCTACCACCATGGACCAAGTGTACAATAAGTCCATAAAGCAGGAACAAAAGTTGAGGTCTATTTCCACATATAGAGAGAAGAGCCATAAGAAGTTTAATTGGTCACAACCCACCAAAACATTTAAGAAGGGTGACTATCAAGACTTCAAGAAGAAAGGGGATAGAGGGTTCCAAAAAAAATGGAATGAGGCTAGAGGTGATCATAGGAGCAATGACAACAATAACCCCAAGAGGAGTGAAGATAACTCTAAGAAGTCTTTAGAAAGGCGAGGACCTCCAAGAGGATGTTTCTTATGTGGTGCTGACTAGTATGCCAACTAGTTTCCCAAAAAGACATAGGGGAACAACCTCACATGAATCCTTTGTACCTTCCCAACAAGTGACATTCCAATAGATAATTCATGCGACACTGGATAATCATCAAGCGGAGTACCAGATTACTCCAATTGAGAATCTAGGTACTTGGTATACCAATTTTAATTTTAATAAACATTGGTGCTACTGAATGTTTCATTTCCCCAAAAGTAGCAAGCAAGTTATCTAGGAAAGCTGGTTACATGGAAAATTTCTTGGTCTATAGAATATGCAAACCAGACAAGAGCAACAACAGAGCAGTGTCTATTTGGGGCAAGGATTGAACTTTTGAATTTCTCAATGGAAGTAAATATTTGCGTAGCCCCCTTAGGATCATATGATGTCATTCTAGGGTTAAATTGGTTTTGGAGGAATAGGGACAAGGTCAACTGTTATGCCAAAATAGTAGAGTGTCTAGATGACCTTGGAAACAGTGTACCTATAAGGTGCACCTGGAGAAGAAAAGTTACGAAAAATCTCAGTCGTGTAGTTCAAAAGAGACAAGAAGATGGGTTGTCAACTTTTTGTAGTCAAAATGGAGAGGTTGGATTATTACAAAGAGTTCATCTTTCAAGATGAATTGATGTACTACGATTCCTAAGATCTTCAGGAAGAAAAGTAAGGGGAAATAATGGAACAAGAGAGATCAGATATGGACAAGTATCCCATTTTAAGGGACTTTGAGGATGTTTTCCCAGATGAATTACCTAGGTTACCTCTTAAAGAGCTTTTGAATTCTCTATTGATATAGTTCCAGGGTCTGAACCTATATATCCAAGGCTCTATATAGAATGACCAAAACTAAGTTGATAGAGTTAAAGGCTCAACTATAGGAATTGTTGTCTAAGGGATTAATGAAACCCATTGTATCACCTTGGGGAGCATCGATAATATTCATTAATAAGAAGGATGGTACGTTGTGCTTATGTATAGATTATTGTATGCTTAATAAAGAAATGATAAAGAATAAGTACCCATTACCACATATCGATGATATTTTTGATCAAATGCATGGGGTAGCAGTATTTTCAAAGATCGATCTATGATCAGGTTACCATCAACTAAGTCTCAAGGATGAAGACATCCATAAAACAACCTTTAGAACAAGGTATGAACATTATAAGTTTACAGTCCTACTCTTTGGACTAACAAATGCACTAGTAGCATTCATGAACCTAATGAACATCATGTTTAGAGACTATTTGGATAAATTTTTGCTAGTATTCTTAGATGACATTCTCATCTATTCAAAGAATGAGGAAGAACATTTCCAACACTTACAAATTGTTCTCCAACGTCTAAGAAAACATAAAATTTATGGCAAACTTTCAAAGTGTACCTTCTTCTAAAAGAATGTACAATATTTGGGTCATGTGATCTCAATAGAGAGAATTGCAGTAGATCCATCTAAGATCAAAGTTGTACTAGAGTGGCCAACACTGAAGAATGTGCACGAAGTCTGTAGCTTTATGGGTTTGGCTGGATATTATAGAAAGTTTGTAGCTAACTTTTCTAAAATAGCTTTTCTCATTACATCATTGCAAAGGAAAGGGAAAAGGTTTGAGTGGTAAGAAAAATATCAAGTGACATTCAACCAATTGAAGGAGAAGTTAACTATGGCTCTAGTTCTTTAGGTACTAGATCCATAAGGTGATTTTGTTGTCATTACCGATGCTTCAGGAGGTCTAGGAGGGGTACCAATGCAAGAGGGGCGTGCTTTTGCCTATGAATTTAGAAAATTGAAGTCGTATGAACAAAATTATGCTTTGCATGATCTAGTCCTAGCAATAGTTCATGCATTGCAAATGTGGAGACATTATTTTCTTGGGAGACCATTCAAACTAAAGACCGACCATCATGGTCTAAGGCACCTGTTTACCCAATCAAATATAAATGCTTGACAAAGGAGATAGCTTGAGTTGATATTTGATTATGATATTGTGATCAACTATATAAAGGGAAAATAAAATCGAGTTGTAGATGCCCTAAGTCAAAGGAGACATATCTCCTTGATGATATCAATCCATTTTGATTTCAAGAATCAAGTATTGCAGAAGTCCAAGGGCGATAAATATTATGAGCAAATAAAAATTCTCTTTTAGACAATCCTCAAGATTTGAGGTATGATGGGTTCCACTTTGAACCTAATGGACTACTAAGTTTTAGAGGAAGGATTTATGTACCAGACTCTGAGGAGTTAAGGAATATAGTATGGAAGGAAGTTAATTTTGTATCCTATTCAGGACATCTTGGAGTAACAAAGCTATTGGCTGATGTGAAGACACTATATTTCTGGAAAGGAATGAAGAGGGATGCTACAAGGTTTGTAGCAAGTTGTCTAGAGTGTCAGAGGGTGAAGGCAGAGCATCATCACTCGGTAAGATTGCTATATCCTCATGAAATTCCAAAGAAGAAGTGGAAAATCATTAGTATGGATTTTGTACAAGGACTTCCTATGTCAAGGAATAAGCATAATTTTATCTTAGTAGTGGTGGACAAGCTCACAAAGGTAGCCCATTTTATACCAAGAAACTTGACTGATGGAGCACCCATCATAGCTTGTAATTTCATGCAAGAAGTGTTTAGGTTGCATGGTGTTCTCAACAAGATTATATCAAATAGGGATATGCGTGTAACATCAAGGTTTTGGAAAATCCCATTTTCCTCACTTAGGACTTAGTTGAGCATAACTTCAACATATCACCCTAAGACAGATGGTTAGACGGAAAGGGTAAACCAAGTATTGGAAGATCTACTAAGAATGTATTGTATGGATCAATAATATAGGTGGGAAGATTATTTACCATTGGTAGAATTTGCATACAATAATTCTTATCATTCTGCTATCAAGATGGCTCCATTTGAATTGTTATATGGAAGGAAGTGTCAAAATCCTATAAGTTGGATAAGCTAGAAGATAGGATTAGCCTTGGTCCAGAGATGCTATCAAAGATGGAGGAACAAGTTAATTTGATAAAGAAAATGTTAGCATAACCAAATTATAGGAAAAATAGTTATGCAGATGCTAAGTGTGTACCAAGACATTTCTCAATAGGAGAGAAGGTTTTGATCAGAGTTAAAACTCATAAGAGTTTGATTAAGTTTGGAAAGTCTTCCAAACTAGCTCCACATTATGTAGGTCCCTTCGAGGTTCTTGAAGAAGTCAACCCTTTCACTTATTGAATTGCTTTACTTCTAACTCTTGCCAAGATGCATAATGTCTTTCATGTGTCGTGCCTTAAAAAGTATATACCATGAGGTAATAATATTATTGATTAGAATGCACTTTATAGGTATAGGACCTAGGAGTGGTAATGATCAAGCCTCTCAAATTGCTCGAAATGCGTAGGCTTCACATATGTAATAAAGAGGTCCTTCAGTGCAAGATCCAGTGGGACTAGTATGCAAAAGACTCTGGTATGTGGGAAGACTATCTTGAGATCAAGCAAAGATTTCCTCATATTTTTCAAGCTTTTGAAAGTTCTTAGTTACAATTATTTTTATGTTTAATTATATGTTTGGATACTTTAAATCATTGGGGATGATGATTCTTAAGGGGGAGGATATGTTACACCTCGTTGTTTATTTACCAAATACTATTACCTTTATGAGTAAATATGTTTTTAATACATGATTATGTCTTGATGAAGTTCAAAATGTATGAATATGCATTATGATGAAATTACCTTTTAAATGATTTAATGATGCTTATGTTATATGATGAATGTGATTTATATGTTATCAACTAACTACAAACATGTTGCTCTAAGTTGGATGCAGGAAAGGTTTGAACCCTCCAGCGGGGGAGGGAGAGTATCACCTAGGAGAGGAGGTTGGTATTAGAACCATTGGTATATCTATCTGAGTAGACACACACACTCACTTGCATAGGTTAGAGGAACCTTGTCAAGTCAATCTGAGATTTGTATCAGTAAGTGCTAAACCTAAGTTGATAGCTTTTTGGTTGATAGGAAAGTTAGGCTTGGTCGTCTTTAATCCTCCTTAACCATTTAGTCAATTTGAGTTAAAGTGTTAAAACTCTTGTGAACAACATATTATATATTTATATATATATATATATAGTGGCACATATATATGTATGTATGTAGGTATGAGCATACATAGATATGTAATACATATGTGGACATTCAAATAGGAAATATATATATATTGTATATATATATTAATATATATACATGATTGTATGTAAGTAATTGTTATAAATATATATAAATATATATAAATATAAATATAAATATAAATATATATTTATATATATATATATATATATATACGTATTAATATATATTATATATATTGGAGTGGATATATTAATATATATATTAATGTTATAGTAAATATACATAAGGCAACCATATTAAATGGCAAGAAATGTCACATGAATACTTGTTATGATGGCAATTTTGAGTTGCAAATAAAGTAATTTGGGGGTCGCCAATATAGACGTGACACTATGCATTGAGTACACTATGCATTGAGTAAATGATAGAAGTGCCACACAAGTGGTTGAGAAGTTTGCATTGTTAAGCTGCTACACAACCATGCTAAGGTGGCATTTGATTGAGTAAAAACACATGATTATTTTTGTTTGTAAGCCCGTGACTTGGGCAATAGCATGAAAGAGAGTTTGTGTTGGCTTTGATCTACCAACGTGCAAGTTTATAAGACTTTTTCTAATGTGTTTAATTGTGAACAACAAACTAAGGGGTCACCCAACAAGTTGTGTTATTTGGAAAAGCATTCAAATTGGCTTCAAATCATTTTTGCAACTGAATCTGCAATGTTAAAGCACTAAAATCTCAATGTGGGGTTTAGAGGAAGGTAGACCAAGTCAAAATGCAAAAATGTGGCATTCAAATAAAGCTGAGTCAACTAGGTGAACTCCCATGACTGGAAAAAATATGAGAGGTGCAATCAATTGAACTAAATGAGCTTCTTGTTTGTAACCAATTGCTATTTATTTTTTAGTATAAAAAAGAGCAGTTGCTCATAGTTTTGTTGTTCATTTGTTCAATCATTTTGTTAATCTGAGTTTTGAGAGTAGTTTTGAGTGCAAGAGTATTTGGAGATCTATATTTCAATTTATCAAAAGAGTGAGGAAGGTTGTAGTTTTAGTTGTGCATTGCTTGGTAGTTGTAGCTATTAGTTTAGAAGCAAGGAAGAGTTGCAAGAGCAGAGTGGAGAGCTGGAAATTGAGAAGGCAATAGATTAAGGTTGACCTATTGTGCAGATTTGAAGGAAGGAGTATCAAGAATTCGATTCGAGTTATTTTAATCTAGGCATGATTAAAATATCTCTATCTCCTTCTCTTTCTAATTCTAAATCTAAGCTTCTATTTATCTAATATTCTTATGTCATTGTTATGTGCAAATTATTGCTATTAGAAAAGTATATGAGTGCATATACAAATAGTTGAATTCTTTATGCATAGAGCTAATTTAGAAATGCAAAGAGATAAGCTAGATTAGGGAATTAGATGGGTATATTAAGTAGTTATCTTGAATTACATTGATTAAATCATGGTTGCATACATGACTCTAAGTATTATTTATAAATGTATTTGAGAGATAGAAAGTTCCATTAGAAGGATAAATCTCTCTAAAGTTGTGTTCAACCCAAACAACCAGCTTGTTAAATTAACAAGGCAAAGAGAAGCTAAGTAGGGTAATATATTGTTATCCCAATAATATAGTATTGTATTTATGATGTTGGAATGAGTTTATATTGCTTTTCAACAAGAGGGTTTGAAAATGTATTAGAAGTAAATACGTCTCTATTTATCTTTTGAATGATATTATCTTATATATATATATATATATATATATATATATATATATATATATATATATATATATATATATATATATATATATATATATATATATATATATATATATATATATTCCTTATTATTACTTGTGTATGGTAGTTTCAACCTTGAGAAGAGGACTTATGTTCTCAAAAGCTTAAAACCCTTAAAATTAGGAGAAAAGATTATTCCCTTGAGTTAGGGTATATACTTGAATAAGAGGTAGTTGTCAAACCCAAATTGTTACAAGTATGTAACAGGGTATTCAAGAGTTTTGAGTCAAACCTATTGAGTTGATTAAATCGACATTAGTGTGTCATCACTTTTGAAAGAGATATTTTTATGATAGTTAACCTTGGGGTCAAACAAAGAGAAGTGTTAACCATAGGTCAGTAGGGTTTCCAAGTTGAGTTAGAGGTGGGTGAACTTATGACACTACTTCCTTAGAAAGTTTGATTATATTTATCAAAATTTGGCCAAATAAGTGTAAAAGTCATTGCATACACTTTGTTGGTTCACTGTGCTTCAGGTTTGCATAGCTAGTCAGTAGCATCATGCATAGTTGGAAGCTATCCATAGTTGTATGACCATACTTGTTATGTAGGACACAACACTAGATACTTAGATAGGCATTACTAGAGGTTTACATACCAAACTCTTCGTCGAAGGGTAGGGCCACTTCTAGTTAGGAAGGTGTGTGGGGGACCGCTAAGTCTGTAGTTGGAGGAAAAGTACTTGGGTGATGGTCTCCCTCTTACAGATGACAACTAATACTTGTGAAATAGAAGAAGTGTAATCCAAATGAGGACACCTTGACCTAGAACTCTTGTAAGTTATGAATTTGTATATATGATCATAAATCTATTGTAATTTGTATTTGAAAAGATGAGTTTCATTTACTGGGAATTATGCGATGTTATTTTATTTATGCAATGTCATGTGAAATTATTTATGCAATATGCAATTATGTTGTTGAAAAAGAAAATTTTCATTTCCCTGTTTTTGGAAACTTGAATTATTCACTTCTTGAGTTAAAAACTTAGGTAAAAACTATAGATTATCAGGTATGTTACAGCACACAACATATGTTCCCAAAGTGAAAGGTCTCTAAATAACCACCATTGTGGCAAAATCTATGTCTACACACAATGGAATATCAATTGTTGTGTGCAATAAAAAATTGAAAATATTAAATAAGAATAAAAGTATTAAACTTAAATTCTAATTTCAAACTTAGTTGCAAACCTCAAGTTGAGTGTATTGAAGTGATTTACTCAAGACTTTGATAATATGTGGATATTCAACTCAATAGTATAACATTAATGATTTTTGAATGATAAAAATGACAAAGTTATTTTGTATGAAGAATTGTGATATATGAAAATGATGAGTTTATAGACTTTTGGAAGATTAAATGGATGATGGAGATTCAATCAAAGATTAAGAGTTTTCGAAGAGGTGGGTGAGTGGACTAAAATTAGTAAGGGAAAATTTCATTTCAAACTCATGAGAGGATAATAATAAATTTTTTAATTCATTAAATGGAAAGATTAGTGAGGAAGCTTCTAATTTGAAGAATGAGTTAACTTGTGAAAAGATAATTATGAATTTGTTAATTCATATAATGACTTTTTTTATGGAAAAGTTCCTAATTTGAAGGGTGAATTAACTAATGGAGAAGATATGAGATGATAATTGTAGTTTTTTTAATTTATTTAAATATATCTCATCTTAATTCAATAATAAAATATTATTTAATTAAATAATGTGTAATTAGTCATAATGGATAATTGATGTTGGATGATAATTAATAATAATAGATAATTGATGGTGGATGACAACATGAATAATTAATAGAATAATAAGAGGAATTATTTTAGTGTCTATAGGTGTACCTACTCCATACAAGATAGTTGAAACACAATAAAACATCCAATGTGATATAATCTAAATGAAATAACATCAATAATTGTATCAACTAAAATTCATTATAAAGTCAATGATCCAAAAACATATATACAAATATCAATAATCATAATAAACAACATGGTGTTGAATTAAATAACATGATAAATCACATATAACAGATATAAAAAAGTAGTAAAGCTAAACACTAGAATAGTTTATATACATACATAATATGCATTCCATAATACATAATCGGACACCAAATGTCAATACAAAACATTATTGATAAAACTATTGTACAATGGAAATGCAAAATCTTATCAAGAAGTACAATTCAAAACAAATATATACAAGTAGTTGCACTTGACACATATGCATGAAGCATTACACTTAACGAACTCCAACACTCTAGTATGTATGATTATTCTAACACAAGCATTAATCCTACACCTACTATGACATGTTCTACAACTATAATTGACCACCAAAGAACCAAATCTTAAACTTCAAGACAACATGAGAGACTCCCCAATTTGAAAAAACTACAACAATCTTTGGGGAATTAACACTAAGTTAATGAATAAATGGAGAATTAACGTGTAGGAGTGTCCAAACACCAATGTGGAAATCAAAAGGTATGTGAGAGAGAAAGTCAAAGCAATCATGTGGGCAAAACAACTCCAATGAAAAAGACAATATAACAATCCAATCTGGCATGTGACCACAAAAATTATATAAGAACAAAAACAAAATGGAAAGGTAAAACACTAATAGCTGAGCTAAGAACTAGCTTATACCATTTTAGGTGTGAAATAAGAAGATAGAAAACACCTAAAGAGAAATGGGCAAATAGGTTTTGTTACCTTCGCACTAAATACTTTAAATGTTGAATCTTTTACCAACTTTGTTTGAAAAAGAATAGATTATAAAAATAACATATCGCTTGATCAAAATTCATAACATAAAATACATGATCAACCAAAAAAAAAAAAAAAACAACAAATAAATAAGAATTGACGACTCTCGATAAAACCTTTCTATCTTATTGAACAGTTCAACTCTCGAGATCCATAGACTCCCTAATCTCATAGACATCATTAAACAAATTCATTATTTTTTTGTTAAGAGCTAACTATCCCTCTCTGACCAGCCTCCTCTGTGTGAGCTGTGGAAAGATAAAATACTTTAAGCTGATGAATAAGAGGACCACACGGAAAGCGTATTAAATATACGGTAGAGAAGGCAAAACGCGTGCATTGGGTCCCTCTACGAAAAGGAAAATGAACTGACACTGAAGTCTGCGATGTCTATTGCCCCTTGCGGATTAACACACTTCCTTGAATTATGGTTTGTATTTATTTTCTAAGGGAATAAAATAGTTTTTACATATTTCTACGCTAATTAACTAGTGTAGATATTACCATTTCTTTTATGAGAGGGTATGATTTGATTTCAGTGATCAACGGTTAAGAATGTTTTTTAAATATGTTAGATGATAGAAATGATCTTCTGTTTTTTTTTTTCTATATCTTCATTAATCTTGTTTATGAACATTGGTAGAGTTTTATTGGCCCACTATTCATGCTTTTGTTTTTATTATGATATAAACCAACTTTAGTGGTCTTGCTGGCCCCATCATTGTAGACAATGAGTTCATCAAAGAGCTTGTAGAAGGAACACTGTCTTCTCTTTGTTTGTCGGAGTGCCCTAGCGTTTGAAGCCCCAACATATATATTTTTCTCCATCCTCTTTACTCAACTTGACAAGGATTTAGACCTTCGACCAATTGAAAAGTTGGTGCATGACTTTAATTCTATGGTTTTTAGTGTCCATCCATGTATCAATTTTGTATCTAACCATGTGGAGAAGATAGAAGAATGTGACCTCTCCTTCCACATGCCTTCTTTGCTCCATTCAAAATCCTTCAAATCATTCACTAAAGTGGTGCAAAAATTTAAATGTGTAAAGCAAATTCATTCCAAAGAGCTTGGATTGTATTCCATAAAGGTTGGAGTACATGTACACCATCTTGTACAATATTTTCTATAGGAAAGTTATACCACTTTAGACAAATATGTTATGAAATGTTCCAATATGTACCTTAGGAAAATGCAATTATAGAAAGCACGACTCAAATAGTATTAAAAAAACAACGTATTTCAATTAAGTTATTTTTAATTCATAGATAACTTAATATTGCAACAAATCATACATCTCATCTCATTCTTTTGAAATTAACTATATTTTTATTATTTTGACAATCATTCTCTTAAACATAATGACTACTCTAGAGGTGTTTCCCTCTATGAGATGGATTAAACTTAGTTCCTAGATAACTATCGATATTCCTTGGGAAGGATGCAAAATGATCAAAATGATATGTTCATCCATTTAACATTTCGTTCATCAAATATTTGACTAGGTAGTGATATCAATATCTTAGTCACTAGAAGATGACAATGGTAGGTGGCTCAACATCTTCAGTAGGGGTATGAAGCACCTCATCCTCATGCATTTCTAGCATTGCCTAAGCTTGCATATTATGTGGCTAAAAAAGTCCAAAAATCACGATTCTCCTGTCTTACGACTTTTAGATTGTTGACACATTTGTTAAATCCTTGGTTCAAATTTGTGGTACAATGTGAGACTAATTAAATTGTAACATCTTTCATATATTTGAAAACCCTAATTTTCCTTTTTTTTTTGTTTTAAAATGGGTAATTTGACTTTAATTTGGAGAATGAAGGGCTTAGTGATATAATATTAGAAGGGGCCTCACATAAGTGAGATGACCATCTTGATAGTAAATCAACAATGTTTTATAACACAAAGCACATTTACTAAAGACTTTGAGGCCACAATTAAAGAGTAACTAATGGTTTTTTCTTTGGCTCAACGAAGGCATGAATCTAGGGACATCATAATACCCATGGACTTGATCAAAGTATGTGACCAATCACATACCACATGGTTAGGATCTGATTACAAGGAAGGACACACACAATGTTGAAGATCTCCACTAAAACATGGGGGCAACCATTAATATTTTAACTAGACCTATATTATAAGTAGTCACCACATATCATGGATTTGACCACATAATCAAAGGGTCCATCATGCTACGATAGTCACTAGCCATATAAAGTGTTGAGCAGGTTGATGAGGATCTATAGATTTGATATCTATGACTACAACATAACACGTAGCCAAGGTGCACACTTGTAAGGTTTAGCTATTGTAATGTCACAAAATTGCACCTAGGGGAAATTTCACATTTTAGCACTTTGCCTAGTATTTATGACACCTAAATGCATTTATGACAAAATCCCCATGGGTTGGAATTTCATGATTTTGACTCCATGTGGTCCAATGGAAAAGCAACAGTAGCCTATCAACTCATTTCTTGAAAACTTGTGTTTTTGATTCCTGCACAACGTGCGAACATCCTAGCGATTTTTTGAGTTTGAAATGGGGAATCTCAAATCTTGGCTCTTGACACGTGTCTCTACAACCAAGCCTTCGGGTGTAATGACTCTTTTCTACCCTTGCATGCAACAAAACCCATTTTTGGCTCTCATTTTGGGGGTTCTTTCACTCATTCAAGGCTCTCTCTTCAATTGGACTTCACTTCTGAATCTCTCCTACTCTTGACAACAACACTTCTACAAGCGAAGCTCTGTCAAACTAAGGTCCCTCCAATAGCCAGAGCTCTCTAGCAAGCATCAACGGTGTGTATGTGTGTTCAAGAGGGGGTTGACACCTATTGGTAATGCTCTCTCACTCTTTTCTATTTGCAAATAGATTAGATCTCTTTGTTCATTTACTACTTGGTGATGCGGGTTCTCCTCCTAAAGCGGGGATTGCTTTCACCACTTCCTTTTGTCCATTTTGGTTACTCTCTCTATCTATCTGGCTGTCTGTGGAGGTGGGAACACCAAAGCGGGGGTTTGACTACAACAAATCCCTATATAGCCCCAACATTTTTCCTCGTTCATCTTGTGTGCAAGTTGTTAAAGCAGAGCTTGGAGTGAATATTTAGACGTCTAGTGGCTCGTAAGCTCCCTCTTAACTCTCCTTGTGTTTTCTTTTAGTTTCTGCTCTTTATTTCGTCATTCTATTCAATAGACATCGGATCTGGGTTAGATAGTGAGGCTTTGGTCTTCCCATTTGAGTCCTTGATCCCTCTATTACTTAGGATTCTAGTGCATCATTGGGACTTTAGCGCACTGCGCTGGTGTCCTGAATTCGCATCGTAGTCCTTTGGCCAAGAGCTCTTCTTTTGGAGGCAAAAATCTAGAGGTTTTGCTCTCCCAGGTTCTGAAGTAGTGATTCGTGGTGATTAATCTGGATATACCTTCTTTGCAATTTCTTCATTCATCTTGTATTGAGGTGGATAAGGGTAGTTCATTCCTTGGGATTCTCTTGAGAACGAAGAGACTCATGAGCAGCGAATCCCCCTTATCTCACATTTTGGTGAACCCGATGTGAAGCATGTCAGATCTATTTCTAGAATTTTTTAATGTCTATGATAATTCCTTCTCTAAGGAAGATTTCGATATGTTGGATGATGCTCTAGATGATTTTTTAGAAGTGTCTTCCCCTATCTGTAAATCTTCCGAGAAAACTTCGTCTCTGCAAGCTAAAGAGTTGGTAAACGTTGTGGTAGTCTTTGTGGCTTCTCCAAGCCCTCAAAAGCCCATCATTTACTTGATGTCGGCCAGTCCTTCTCCTAAGAAGGATCATTATGTCTATGGAATTTCATATCACGATGATTCATCAAATTTGTATTCAAGGTTTGTAAAAGCTATGGACCATGCTTCTTATAATGTTGTTGGGCACACATATAATACAAGAAGAAACAAATAGAATTTGGATCAACAACTTTTTGTTCCTACATCTCAACCTGCTCAAATTCATAATTCTTTACCACCTTCTCAACCGAGTGTTCCTCCAGCACCTAAACCTGTGACTAAAGGACCTGGTGATTATGATCTTGTCGAGCAACTTTGTGTTACTCCAACTAAGATCTCACTTTTGGATTTGCTTCAGACTGCTCTAATTTATCAGGGTATGCTCTAGTAATCCTTGCAAAAGATTCTCTTGCTTGCCTCCGCTAGGTCGACAGATGTTAATGTGTTGATGGCTCATATTCATGTGGATTCACTGAATATCACGTTCTATTCGCAGGAACTCCTGCCTTCGGATGTGCATAAACAAGTGGATCCTTTAATGATTATAGTTAATGTTAATACTATTGGTATTAGCCATACAATCGTCAACATCGGTTTGGCCCTCAATGTTTGTGGTATCAATCTATTACCCAAGATTAAAGTTGATTCTTCTTCTTTGGTTGCTTCTTCTTTGTATATTCGTGGGTTTGATAATGCTAGCCGACAAGCTCTAGGCATGATAATATTTCCTTTGTAGCTAGGCCCCATTACCTTACCCACCTTGGTTTATGTGATGCCCGGTCCTTTTCCTTATATTCTTCTTCTGGGGAGACCCTGGATTCATGCTATGGCCTCCATAACTTCCACTTTGCATTGTTCTCTTAAGTTTTTTGTAAATAATCGAGTGGTCATAGTCAAAGATGACCCAAAAGTTGTTCACCTTTGTGAACTAGTGGCTATTGGTCGAGCTTCAGTTGTCTCCATTCTTAAGAATTGTATTCCATCCCTAACTTCCAATATAATGGCATGTTCCTCGGCGATACCCTCTATGGAGGTTGTCCCTAAAGTGAACACTTCTAAAGAAGAACTGCCTAAAGCAAAAAGTCTTAAGTCCTCCCCGTCTACCTCTACCTTTGAATCTAATACATTTCTTGGTGATGATTAGGGGTCCTTGGAGTTCTCTGAATTCTTTATTGTGGAATACAAATTGAATCATTCTCATCTAAAACTTTTGATAAACTCAAATACCTCTAATGAAGAAGCGATTAACACTCTCGTTGGGAAAGAAAGTCGTGATCCTATTTAGGAGACCAGTCACCCCCTACTGAGGAGGATAGTCCCACTCTTGCAAAGGAGGTTAATATTTATGAATCAAGGAAAGGAGATGGTTGTGCTCTCATGGATGCATTCAATGTCCATTGGTGGAATTTAAGAGAGGGGGACTCTAGGGGTAGGAATCTGTTAGGGATAGTAGCATGCTATGCTCACGTCCCTGATGAAAATTCCCCCACTGACACACAAAAAATGCACCAAGTGGATGCATTTTGGATGGGTGATGTGGAATTTCTCCTTCGGGTTTGATTTTCTAAGGTGAGGGTATGCGAAAGGGGAATTTACACAAGGGGTGTGAATTCGCTCCTATACAGGAATGATGCTCTCTATGTGGAACCATCGCCTTTCAAATTTTTGCAAGCCCATTATGGTTTTGGATATAGACTCGCTTCTCAGTATGGCTATGGGAAAAAAGGCCTTGGATGTATTGAGCAAGGAATACAAGTCGCTATCTAGTTTAAGCCTTGTAAGCACTATCTGGGTTTGGGATGCTCTATTGAAAAATATAAGCAAAAACCCTGGTGGAGTGTTAGTATGATTTCAGTTGAACCACTTAGGTTGGTCCATCCCAAATTAATAGAGGATAGGGTGTGGGATGAAGAAGTCCCTTTAGATGTTTTCTCTTTGGATGAAGCATTTGAGGAATTCTTAGGAGCCTACTCCTCTTTACCTCCTTTTCACCATAAGAGGTGATTCCCATATCACTTGAGTAAACAAGTGTATTTCAGAGAATTTGTCTTGAGTATTGATGAGGAGGACCCTCTAGCTAATGTTGATAATGGCGATCCAATACTACATGTTGAAGATTATAGTTCTCTTCTCAAGGGAGATACTACTGAAGTCTCTATTGATCCTAAGTCTTCTGAAAAGGTGATTAAGATTGGGAAGTGCCTTTCTTCTAAAGAAGATAAGGAGCACTCTGATCTTCTACATTCTCACCTCGATATCTTTGCTTGGACATATGAGGACATGCTCGGTATTAATGAGTCTATAATGGTTCACAATATTGTTTTATGTCCCGACACTAAGCTGATTAATAGGAAAATCCAGAAGATCAATCCTAAGGTCGTGTTGTTGGTAAAGACCGAGATAGAGAAGCTACTGAAAGCGGGCTTTATCCATCCAATTGATTACTCCCCTTGGTTCTCAAATAATTTTTTCATTAGCAAACCCAATGGGCATATTCGTATATGTATTTACTTTCATGATCTTAATAAGGCTTCTCTTAAAGATGACTTCCTGCTACCTAATATAGACATGATTGTGGACTCAACTATAAGCCATGCCTTATTATCTTTCATGGACAGTTTCTCGGCTTACAATCAAATCTGTATTAACCCGAAAGATCAGTACAAGACAACCTTCACTACCCCTTGGGGTACCTTTTGTTATGTGGTCATGCCCTTTGGGTTAAATAATTTGGTAGCAACTTACCAACAGGAAATGACCCTAATATTCCATGACTTCATTTATAAAATTTTAAAAGACTACGTTGATGATATCTTAGCAAAATCTATAACCTGTCAAGATCATGTGAAAAACCTTCATCTTATTTTTGAAAGGATTCAACTCTATAAGATGAAGCTTAATCCTCTTAAGTGTGTCTTTGGTGTAGACGCAGGGAAAATTTTGGGATTCATAGTCTCTCATCATGGAATTGAAGTCAACACAAATAAGATCGATGTGATTGTTAACATGCCTCCACCTAGGAATATTATAGAGTTGCAAAGTTTACAAGGGAAGATTTAGACAATTCGTAGATTCATATCTCAATTGGTTGATCATACCCTTCCTTTCACCTATTTTTTGAAAAAGATGTTCGCTTTGTATGGGATGAAGAGTGCTAGAAGTCTTTTGAGTCAATCAAAACTTATTTGGCCAATCCTCCCGTACTAATGTTGGCTATACAAGATAGACCCTTTTTACTTTACCTTGTCACATCGCCATATGCTTTGGCATATTTTCTCACTCAATATGATGATGATGGGAAAGAGATGGCGGTCTACTACATTAGTCGTGTCTTGGTTGATTATGAAACCCATTATTAATCCATGGAGAAACAATGTCTTGCTCTCATCTTTGCAACACAGAAGTTGAGACACTATCTTCTTCATGTTGAAACACATGTTATTGTAAAAAGTGATCTTATGAAACATTTTTTCTCGAGTGCTGACCTTGCTAGGAGATTAGCGAAGTGGGTAATGTTGCTTTTTGAGTTTGACATAAAGTTTATCACTCAAAAATCGATAAAGGGTCAAGTGGTTTTCAATCAATTGGCAGATGCTCCTTCATCTCG
Organism: Sequoia sempervirens; assembly: GCA_007258455.2. NCBI lineage: Eukaryota > Viridiplantae > Streptophyta > Pinopsida > Cupressales > Cupressaceae > Sequoia > Sequoia sempervirens. The sequence continues at coordinate 9,862,398 of VDFB02000007.1, read as the reverse complement.
CTCCTTCCTGGGTTTAGACTTATTTCCTGATGAGAACATCTTTGTGATCAATCATGACCTTGAGTGGAAAATGTATTTCGATGGGTTGAGATGCCAGACTGGCTCTGGAGCAGGCATGGTTTTAATCTTGCTTGAAGGTAAGCCAATCCATTTCTCCTTTTGATTGGACTTCCCTTGCACCAACAACATCGTTGAGTATGAAGCCCTCATTGCTGGCTTACATGCCACGATTTCGCTAAAAGTAAAACATCTTTGTATACTTGGTGACTCTGAGCTTATTGCGAATCAGATTACGGGAACCTATCAGGCTAAGCAAAGTAAACTATCTTGGTATCGAGACCTTGCTTTGTCCTTGCTTAATTGATTTTCGTCCTTCACAATAAATAGTGTCCCTAGGGGAGAGAATCAACATGCAGATGCCACGGCGAGCACTGCCTGAACTTGGTATCATCAGATGAGGATATGAAAGAATACCACTTCATGGTTTAGGTCCTTTGGTCTCCTACTATTTCTAATCAACCTGAATTTGATGCTTTTTGTGTTCTCACATAGACTCAGGAGAATGGTTTTCTGACATCTACAACTATCTGAAGACTGGAAACTTTCCCGATAGTGTGACAAAAAATGATTGCACTCGCATATGAAAGCTTTAAGTTCATTATGTTTTCTTGTCCATGTTCTCTATTGAAATTCCTATAACGGCCTGCTGCTTCGATGTCTCATTGATGCGAAAATACCCGTTGCCCTTAAGGAAGCCCATTTGGGATCCGGGGGTGGAAACTTTGGTGGTAAATCGCTAGTGCGAAAATTGATCCACATGGGGTACTTTTGGAAAACGATGGAACAAGATTCCTTTTATTTTGTTAAAAATGCTCGCAATGTCAACAACATAGTTGTCTTATCCATGCTCTTACACAAGAGTTATAGAACAAGACCTCTCCTTGGCCATTTTCAAAATGAGGGTTGGATATTATTGGAAAAATATCACCTCCATCTTCTAAAGGGCATACCTTTATCATTCCTACTACACATTACTTCACAAAGTGGGTTGAAGCTATCCTGCTTCGATCCAAAAATGCGGAAGCTATTTGTAACTTTCTTCTAAACAACATAATTTCTCATTTTGGATTGCCTTCTACACTTGTTTCTGACAATGGTATGCCATTCAAAAACAAGTAAAGCAATTCCTAGAGAAGTTTCACATTCAACATAGATTCTCTACACCATACTATCCTCAATCTAACACCCAAGCGAAAGCATCTAATAAGACTCTTAAGCTCATTCTCCACAAAACAATAAATAAATATGGTAAGGATTCGTATGTTTAATTAACGTACACTTTATGAGCCTATCACACGAGTGTTCATACGGTGACGGGAACAACACCCTACAACCTTGTGTATGGTGTTGAAGCTATCATGCATTTAGTGTTGGAAATTCCATCTTTGCGGGTTTCCCTTAAAGGGTTAATTGATGATGAAACTTATGAGCTAATCGTTTACATCAGCTAGAGATGCTTGATGAGCACCGATTACAGGTCCTCAACCATCTTAAAGCTTATCAACGATCGTTATCTAGACAATATAGTCAAAGTGTACTTCCTAGGGATTTCAAGGTAGGTGACCTAGTTCTCTATGAGAATCAAAGAAATGTAAATGCACCACCCGATCAAAGGGGAAAATTCAGTCCTAATTGGTTGGGCCCTTACATCGTCATCTTCGTGTATGGCTTTGGTGCCTATGGGTTATCGTCTATGGATGGGACACCTCTAAAAGAACCTGTTAATGCAATGCATCTTTATCAATACTATGTGTAGTTTCTAATGTGTCATATGTGTAGTGTTCACTCTTTAAGGGTCGTAGCATTGTATATGTTGACATTTATTCATTAAAACATTATGAGAAAAAATTGTGTTATGATGTAGCCATGTGTGTGTGAGAGAGATATATACATACGTGTGTTTTGATATGTTGTGTATCCATGCATTACATTATATCTTTTTAGGAAAATTAGATCATCACTATATTTAATTAACATACATCCATACACATGTAAAATCCATAGCATCAACATACATGAAAGTAAGGAACATACACATCAAGTAAACAATGCCATAATATTAGAATAAGTATCTCATGTATATATGTATAAATTTCAAAATTCATGTACATGTATCATTCCACTGTTGTCAAAAAATGAATGGATGTTGTATATGTGTATTAGTTTCTATACAGAAAAGATCTATAGATATATATATATATATATATATATATATATATATATATATTGTGGCTACAAAAATGATATACAAAAGGAGGCTCTCTATGGCCTAGGCATGTGGCTCCCAGATCCCTCTGGCTCTAACTACGGTTGCTGGAAGGGCTACATGATAGAGACAGATCAGGAGTGGTGTGAGGGTGAGGCGGACATAGCTGAACGCATCCCCCAGATCTCTCCTTGAAGGGAGCATATCTGCATATGGGCATAGATAAGCTCCTACTGCAGTTGTTGATCACCTGCTGGGATCACGGCTGCCAGTTGTCTTGCGAGGTCATCGAGATGGCTCTGAAGGGCATCACACACCTGCTCAGTAGCATCAACCCTCATCATAGCCTCGTCTCACTCTGCAAGTTCCGTCTATAACTCCCTCGATAGCTGGTCACACTACCCCCAGAATGTGGTAGCGTCAACAGTACTCTGTATAATCTTTGTATGTGCCTCCTCATAGGTAGTCCTCAGGCATGCTACAGGCTCAAAAAGATGGACATGACATCCCACTAAAACTGTCCAGTATGTATCTAAGGCTGCCCCTTGGATAGACACAATAGGGGCCACCTCTGATATGCATTGGGTAAAGATCCAGTCCATCCCTGAGTATCCACTGCCAGAGCAAAAAGAAAATGTATATCAATACCACAAAATATATAGATACTAAAACCAAAATATAATATACATGTGCACAAGATAAAAGTTGAAGATATTAAATGAAATAGTATAAACAACTGTCATACCTAGGTCCCCTAGCTGTCAAAATGGATTAGGGGAGGAGGAGCACTCGGTCCTGCGCAACCGGTGTCAGGAGCTGCCCCAGATGTTGCGAGGGTTGGTGGCACCGATGAAATCAAAGTAGTTGGTGGAGGAGAGGACATCCTTTGCCGTTGCCTCAGCCTCGATGAAGCTTCTCTAGCCTCCTCGGCTTGCTCCTGCTACTTTAGCTGGCCCTCTTGCTACTGCTACGCCTCCTGCTCATCTCCACTACCTTGACGCCTCCACCTTTGCTTGGGTGGCTATGGTGGCACATCCCCCTATAGACTGGGATCCCCCATGGAGGAATTTTCTGGGAACACTAGGGCAGGACAGTGAGTTTCCCACCATGCTAGAAAATCTCAGGCCACACTGACATTATCTACCATGCCCATCGATGGTAGATCAATGTCATCAACCTCATCATCAGAGAGGAAAACATCTGCTATAGTGGGATGCAGACGGTCCCCCATCCTCGTTATGCTTTGAATAACTCGAGTGTATGTGGGGACAAGAGGGGGAATAGTTTGGATCCGTCTATGATGCTACATGACCCGACTCCAGTAGTATGGCATAATCACAAAATCGATGTGACTGAGAATGAAGTGGTTGCGCTATAGGTTCTAGAGGAACCTTCCATCATCAACCCACTGAAATAGTCGGTGGGGTCTCCATCTGATCCTATCTGGCATTAAGGTATCAAACTGTAGCTGCCAGAACTACAAATCGTTGTGCCTCCATTGTTGAGTGAGCTTGTACCAGTGGGCCATCGGTACAGTGTAGTCTTGCATCTGTGGGAATCCCTTTGGCCTCGTGCATGTGATGTGGGCGAAATCCCACACTTGTAGGAGCGTGCACGTAGTCAGGCTATGGTACTCGTAGTGCACGTACCAATCGAGCTCCTGGTATAGGTTTGTGAGCATGTTGCGCCCCCATGTAAAAACTGTGCACCGCTCCACCATCTCCTGAATGGTGTAGATGAGGCCCCCATGCAAGTGGGAGCCCCACCTATCTATGGTGATCCGTGTTGCAACAATGACCACCATGATACAACATAGTAGAGGGGCAGTGGTTCAAGCCTGATTGAACCACTAGGTGTATATGTGCCCAGTCCCATCCCCATCGTCTGTCCGGCTGGAGCAGTATTGGACCCCATCTGATCACTCCTACACCAAGCAAGCATCATCAAGCTCCATCCATCAACCATAGATGGGGAGACCAAGGATTCGGTAAACATCATCCAAAGTGATGGTCATCTCTCGAGTGGGCAATTGGAAGCTCGATGTTGTGGCATCCAACCTCTGAATGAGTGCCATCAACATCCAATCATGATAGAGCATCTCTGGCATGGTGTACACATGCCAGAGACCAACATGCTCTAGATGTGTGACCTCATCCTTAGAAAGGAGGTCCCTCTAGTATTGAAACAAGTGCAACACCCACCCACTGAGATACTCTTGGATCTTAGGATAGTCCTACAAGAAAGAAAAAAAGTCCAAGTCAGTGCATGGCAGATTGGAAAAAATTAAGTTACAAACATTAAAGGAAATTTGCACACTGTGCAGACGTCTGTGTGTTGTGCAGGTGTCTCGGTCCACCATTAAAAGCACAGAGACGATAGCACATCCCTAGGATGCCAACGTGTCCTTGAGATGACAACAATGGTCTTAAACGCTAGTGTGCATCTAGGACGCCTACACTCTTCAAAACTTGAAAGCATGTAAAAATCCTTGAATATACAAAATGAAGTGGTTTCGAGGCCTACTTGGTCAACCTCGAGACCCTTAGCGATATTTGCTCGTAGCTGGTCCATCTTGGGATCCTCGTACTTGCATCTACTCAAAATTTTGATGATTTTTCTCTCACAAAATTCAACAAAATCCTCATGATGAATAGTTCTAATGACCCTTCTCGAGGCCCACCTAGGTATATATAGGCCCTCCAGGGCCCATTTTTACTAGAGTTTGTGGCTCCTCGATTTTTCCTGATTTTACCCCACCTAATTGGGGGAAAACTCAGGAGGGGGTGCATATGGCCACCTCTTCAACATATTTTTCTTCTGAATCACCAAAAAATTTCTCGATCATTCTTCTTGCCATTGTAGCTTCCTCTGATTTTGGGACTGAATTAAAATTGAGTTTTGCAGACAAAAAATTTGCACAATTTTTCATGACAAGTCCTGCACTTTTTGCTAAGTTCGATCATTGGGAGCATCTTTAGTACTAGCTGGCTCAACCTCTGTGACCTCTACGATACCTTCTTTTGGCATGCAAATTCGTAAAACTTCAAGTTTAGGTGAAAATTTTCTTTTCTAGTTTAGTGTGGTCAATTTTTCCCAAAATCGAGCCCACTAAAGTGGGGGCAAAATGTAATGTTGCAAAATTGTACCTAGGGGAAATTTCAAATTTTAGTACTTTGCCTAGCATTTATGAAAAAATCCTCATGGGTCAAAATTTCATGATTCTGACTCCATGTGGTCCAACGACGAAGCAACAGAAGCCCGTCAACCCGTTTCCCAAAAACTTGTGTTGTGGACGCCTACACAACACACTAGCATCTTGGCAATTTTCCAAGTTTGAAATGGGGAATCTCAAATCTTGGCTCTTGACACATGTCTCTGCAGCCAAGCCTTCAGGTGTAACATCTCTTTGCCACCTTTGAATGCAACAAAACCCCCTTTTGACTCTCATTTTGGGGGTTCTTTCACTCATTCAAGGCTCTCTCTTCAACTAGACTTCACTTCTCAATCTCTCCTACTCTTGACAACAACACTTCTACAAGCGAAGCTCTGTCGGACTGAGGTCCCTCCAACAACCAAAGCTCTCTAGCAAGCATTTGGCGGTGCATTCATGTGTTCAAGAGGGGGTTGAGGCCTGCTGGTAATGCTCTCTCACTCTTTTCTATTTGCGAATAGATTAGATCTCTTTGTTCATTTACTAATTGGTGATGCAGGTTCTCCTCCTAAAGCGGGGATTGCTTTCACCACTTCCTTTTGTCCATTTCAGTTACTCTCTCTATCTATCTCATTGTCTGTGGAGGTGGGAACACCAAAGCGAGGGTTTGACTATGGAAAACCCCTATACAACCCCAACATTTTTCCTCGTTTGTCTTGTGTGCAGGTTGTTAAAGCAGAGCTTGAAGTAAAGATTCAAACATTTGATTGTTCATAAGCTCCCTCTTAACTCTCCTTGTGTTTTATTTTAGTTTTTGCTCTTTATCTTGTCATTCTATTTAATAGACCTCGGATCCGGGTTAGATAGTGAAGCTCTAGTCTGCCCATTTGAGTCCTTGAACCCTTTGTTGCTTAGGATGCCAACACTTCATGAGGACTCTAGCGCACTGTGTTGGCGTCTTGAATCCGTGCTATAGTTCTTTGGCCGCAACTCTTCTTTCAGAGGAAAAAATCTAGAGGTTTTTCTCTCTCAAGTTTTGAAGCAATCTTTCGTTGTGATTAATCTGGATATAGCTTCTCTGCAATTTCTTCATTCAACTTGTATTGAGGTGGATAATGGCAGTTCATTCCTTGGGATTCTCTTGAGAATGAAGAGACTCGTGAGCAACGAATCCCCCTTATATCATAGCTGCTAAGACCTTTCCATGCACCATCAATTAGGATAGAACATGAGTTGGCCCCATCATAAGGTAGTCATATGAGCTCCATGTGGTAGATGCAAACATGTCACCACGCATGAGAGCATGCCACATGAAAAAAATCTTTTGCCTACTATGACCAAAGGAATCATGAGGTGGGCTATACAACATTGAGGGGTCCACGTAAGTAGGTTGAGCCCATGTGTAAACCTATCATTGATAATATAAAACCAAAAAAATTATCAAGCTTTCCATTCCATTTGAATTCGTTCGTTGCTCCTAAGAAATCATGCATAAGGGTGTCAAATGTGAATAAATTTGAACATCAAATTTACAACAAAAGTGATTATAAAGAACATGTAACTAGAAACATGATTCGATGGGCTACACAATGATGGGGGAGTTTTCCAAATAACATGAGTATATATTATTTGTAAAAATATTTATCCTACAAGATAAAATTACTTAGAGGCTATCAAATTCATTTTAAGAAAATCTCAAAACAATGTAAGTAGTTAGACAAATACACTAGAGATGTAAAGATGCACCTTCTTGTTAAAAGAACAAGTTGGATCTACTTTCATGGCTATTGCTTACCTATTATTTGCTTTGATATCAATAATTTGTAATATATGTACCTCGTGTATTTCCTATACAAATAATACTTCTTCCAATACATATATGCCAAGACACTAATTAACTAAAATTGGGAAAATTAAGTCTCTTCAATACCTTGCAATGTTTTTTTAAGAGTGAGATTTTTCTCTTCGTTCTTATTGAATCTACTTCATCCATCAAAGTCTACTTCCTTTTCTCACTAACTGAATGTATTTCATCATCCATTAGCATTGACATTGTCAAAATCCATCATATTGGTTAAACACAATCTAAGGAGATGTGGTCTCATGGATTGCAATGATTGAAAGATGTGCATAAAATGGAGGTTTAATATTATCAACAAAATTGTTAATTTTACCGCTATCTTTTTTTCTTTGTAAATTATCTCTCAAAAGATGATAGCCTTAAATAGAGGACCCATTGACCAATTTGAAAGGTTTGCAACTTATCAAACCCATTAGGGATTGATAGTTGTAGATAGAGGTTTACTTTGTGCACATTATTTGATCATTCCTAAGTTAGTATAGACCATAATTTGGAAGGGCTAGGCCATCATATTTATATTGAAAGCTAATGCTTGAATTGAAATCTTGTTTGTCACTTCAAGCTTGACAATATGACAAATCAATAGTCGCCAAGTGTCCAAACAAACTACATTGACAAATGTCAATTTATTGATGTTGCAAACTTGTTTGTTTAAGTTCTTCAACACCTTTGTGGTGAAAATTTGAACATAAGATGATGCAATAATTAGTAGTGGACATAAAGATATAGATAAGGTCAAATTTAGTTGGATAGATCTATGTATCTTCCCCAAAATTAACTACAATTGACATAGTTGTATGCAATATAACGTTTGTCAATTGTTGGTGTGAATGGAGTATATTACCTAACTGATTTCCCTATTAGACCTTATTCACTCTAATTTGCTTAGGGCAGAAATCATTGTATGCCTTAATTTATTAGATTATGACCCATTATAATCTTATGTTGTCATGTGTCTAACCTTGGCCTATATAATCAAAGGTGTTCTTTTGTAATCTTAAGTCATGCATATATTGTGTATTTGCATCCTTCAATAGAATATAATTATTTTCTAATGTTGGATCTCTTTTGTTCTTTCATTGAAGCTCTTAGATCTTGGGTGACTACCTTCATAGCCAAATCTTGTATGGTATAGAACATGTTATACCAACTCTTACACCAATGATGAACAACACCATGCAGTCTTAAACAAGACATTTTCAAGTACAAATATCTATAAACTTTATAATCGAAAATGCTCATTTCACATATAATGCAAAATCAATAAATACCTTTTATGTTATCGACATTAGGAGCAATCATTTAATACACTTTTTCACTGAATAGTTAAAAAAAATATCTTCCAAATAACTCTAGGAAAAAAGCATGTCATAATGTACATAAAAGTTGGCATCAGAAACGTAGAATATAGATCAGTATACTTTATTCCACTGAGTCTATTAAACACACAAATGGATTTATTTCTTGTTCTTGAGTGGACAGCTGGCGTTGGAAGTGGGTAGTGTGGATTGTGATGAAAGGGGTGGAGCAATGGAGGAGTAGTGATTCCACTTTAATGGCGTCCCTGCTTCACTCAGATATGTTTCGCCAGGGCCCCCCCATTGCAACCACAAGTGGGTAATGGACATTGCGACTTGCATAATGCTTTTAAGCTCGGGAATGGACAAGAGAAGGGCAATGATAGTGGAGAAAAGCTCAGATTGTCAGCTGAACAACTAGGTCGTTTGGAAGAATTCTTCATGCTCTGAATGGGGGTATGTGTACTTTTCACCAGTTAATGACAGCTTTTTCTTGTTTATGTATCTTATAACTCTTCTTTTAGCTGGTGTATCTTATCACTCTTCTTTTAGTTGGTGTATCTTATCAGTCTTCTTTTAGCACTACCTACCAGCTAAGCCACGAACGAGGAAGACACTTAAACATGTAGGTGTTCTAGATGTAGATAGTAATGTAGATGTATTCATTTTAGTGCTTCAAATTAAAGTCTATTTATGATGATTATTTTTGTAATTGTTTGTTTATGGATGATAATCAATTATTAATTAATTGCATATTGATTGTCTTTAAATACCAGGACAATAATAAATCATATAAATGAGTGCTAAGTCAAATCAATTGTCAATGAAAAGAGTAGGATTTGACAAAATTTGAATTTGTTTTTTTAGAATTTGGGGGTCAATCCAAGATGACTTAGAATCAAACTTGCATGTTACAAGATTGATCTCGGACATGAAGGTGCAAATCTTAAGGCGAGAAATGAATGTATGGACAATAGTGCAATGATAGATATATTAAATGGCTAATAGTGGTAAATATGTGGGAATGCATGTGATTAAAGATAGAATAAGGTCAATGTATATAAGTATATGTAAATGGTGATGGATAAATAATAGAGGAAGGAGAAAAGCTCAACACAAGAGTGTCTCATTTGTTACTATGTAATTGTATTAATATATTCCATCAAAATGAGCACAAAACTAAATGGAAATTTGTATAGGTCTGCAACTTTTACCATTACATTTTTCCCCCATTTTGAGGTGCGCATGAGTTCTTAAGTGAGCATGCATTTTGAAGCATGTGAAGATTCTCAAACATGCATGAAAAGTAAACATTAGACACAAAGGGGTATGCCATAAATGAAAAGTAATGTATCCATCTTAAATTCTTCATGTGTTCCTCTCCTTGGTCTAAGCACTTTGTAGGAACATGTACACAAAGTGGCACTAATATATTTTTCCTAATGCAATAGTAGGAATGTGGTATGGTACTTTAGGAATGACCATGTAATGTGATCAAGATCCATCTAGGTATAGTAATGAGTCATTGTATAGGCTTTGATAATTGCCTACAATCTCAACGTAAAAGCATTAGCAATAGCATAAGTCCCCTTCATTTGGTTGCATCCTTTGGGTGTGAGAATTTGAGAAGAGAAATGATACATATAATACACTTTTTCACCTAAATAGTTACAAAATATTTTCTAAATAACCCAAGGAAAAAACATGTCACAATGTACATAAAAGTTGACATCACAAATGTAGATAATAGATGGAAAACAAGCATCCACCTTCATACATGTTTTGGGCCAAAATAAGAATCCCCAATGATGAGAATATAGACAAAGTATTTCCTTCTCAATGCTTTATCACCAACCTATTCTTAGGCATGTGCAATCAACTAAATCCATTTTGTGCATATTCTACAATCACGACATTCCATAAGACCATAGTTTTTAAAGGAATTTTATCAAACACCTCCTTATGTACCAACATCATTAACTCTTCATGTCATAAGAAAATAAATATTAGTTCTAAATAGTTTCTTTCATTTTCTTTCATGTGTGAGATGGGGTTCTTAGTTCCTAGCCTAGAATAGTGACAACTAACACCTCTAAGCTACGAAAACCACATCCAACAAGAGAATACAAACAATGAGAAATTAAAATGAAAGCATGCATAAGTAAACACTCCCCATTGTAGTTGCTTCACTTCCCTTGCTCTCCTTCTTCTTCTTATGCAACTTTTCCCTCAAATTTTGAAGTAGACTTGTGCAAAACCTGCAAATAGTAAGCAAGAAAGTTGGAGAAAATTAGTTGTTAAGGTGAAAGTGGAGGGGGAAGGTTGCTTTTATAGACAACCTTTTGAATGGACGACTGAGATTAATCCTCTAGAAGGATTCCAAGATCAATGGTGGAGGATGCATGAGAGGGAGGTTACATAATGGATGGTCAAGATTAATTCTCTAGAAGGATTCCAAGATCAATGGTCCAAAATTGATGCACCAAGAATATGCTATTCTTGGAGGAATCATGATAGGTATGACGCTTGACAGCTATGACAACAATGAAGGCTATGACATAAATGAATGACAGGGCATCTTTGACCATGTGGTGCATAAATAATTTATTTGAAAATGGAGGAAAATGGAGAAAGGGGACAAGTGGCAAATAAATAATTTATTCAAATTATTTATTTGGAGAAAATAAAAGATGGAGCATTTAATTAAATTTACTCAATTTAATTAAATGTGAGGTTAGAAATTGGAGAGGAATTAAATAATTTCAACAATTATTTAATCATGGAAGAATAAAAGGTCAAATAATAATTATTACCTACCTATAGAGAAATAATTAAATAAATCATCTTAATTATAGAAGAAAGGGGTACATTAGCGACACAATTAAATTATTTAATTGATCAGGATAGAATAAAGATTAGAAAATGAATTTATTAAATAATTAAAAATTATCTAATTAATAGAGAAATATGAACATGATTGAATAATTAAAATTATTCAATTATCGAATGATGAAGACCAAGAAAAATGACGCTCGTAGACTTAGGACATTTTTCAGTGTCTACATTTTTCCCCTCTTTGACATAATGCAGTTTATCACGTTGTGTCAAAGAAATTCAATCAAAAGATACTCTAGGATGCCCAAGTGACATTAGGGTACAAGTATGCCCCCTTGGGAAAATTTGACAAATTTTCAAACATTTCAAAAATTTGGAAAATTTTCCTAATAAGACAAAAGGAGGACCAGGATTGTGACGGTGAAGACAAAATTGATGATCAAGGTCAAAGACAGGGTCAAATTCGAAGTCCAGGGTGTTAAGGGGTGCATCCAGAAGGCAAGGCAAGTCAAAAACCCTAAAGTTGGACCTATAAATGGAAAGTGGAAGTTGAAAAAGGGTCATTTTCACATTCCATATTTAGAAAGTTTGAGAGCTCAGAGTGATTAGATAGTGAAGATGTCTCCTATTCCAAAGGCTTCCCACCGTGCATACAGGACTACACCTACCACCAACCCGAGGGAGCGCCCGACCCAGTATGTTCGACAAACCCATGCTTTATTTTTTTCATTTTGCGTGCATTTAGGTTAGGAAATAGCTTAGGAAACGAATGCGTCGCTTGGCATGCAACACATTTGATATCATGTACGCCATAATTGACAAGCGGTTCACCACAATTGTCACAGTGCAATGCAATTGCCTAGGGGCAGGGTAAGAACATTTACGGTGCGACACATAAAATGATGTGACACAAGTGCATTGTCAGGTTGCAATTGTGATTGGGAATGACGTAAATGATGATGTGTTTCACATATGTTGCACTGAATGACACATTTGTTGGGCTTGTGACGCATTTGCAGTTGCGGTCCGGTTATATTGCATGTGACACATTAGCTAAAAAGTGTGACACAATCGCCTGATTAAATTTTTTTCCCAGAGTAGAAAGGTTTGACTTGGTCAATTTAGATTCAATAGGTCTAATGAGGGTTTTGGATTGATGTTATTGGTTGCTTGATGTTTTCAGTTGTGGCTTCCCCCCATTTACACATGAGAGTTGAGGCCACTTGTGTTCCAGTTGCGAGACCAATTGGGCGATGAGGAGAGGGGTGTGTTGTTAGAGCTAGGTTTATTTTATGTGACGTATATGCCCGTGATCAGGGAAAACAAGGGTATGCTAACAACATTAGCGGAGTGGTGGCACTCAGAGACGAGCAACTTCCATTTTCCTATAGGGGAGGTGACAGTCACCCTAGAGGATGTGTATCGGATCCTGAGGCTACCCATTCATGGTGAGTGTGTGTGTTATGATCCAACTCAAGGATTGCAAGTGCTCTATGACTATTATGAGATGAAGGATGATGTGGAGCATGAGATCAAGGGCTATGATATTTGGTGGGAGGTGTTGGCTGAGACATATGATCAATTTGACTACATCCTGTGTGCATTGATAGCAGGAGTGATGATCCTTGATTGGAGGGGTCATGGCTTCCCAATTGGTTGGGGGGAGATGTTGGGGTCAATGATTTGACACAGGACAGTGTATGCATAAGGGCCATGTCTATTGGCCATGTTATATTTTTAGCTACATGATATTGCTTACAAAGAGGGGCATAGCCTGAGCTGTGGTGTGACCTTGCTTACAGTTTGGGCATGGGAGCACATAGCGGTGTTTCGACCACCAGTGGTGCAGCAGGAAGTGGGTACAACACTGTACTTGTATTTATATCAGGGGGCCCTAATTTAGACACACGTCGGGGATGTAGGCTACTAGAGACATGGAATTGACACCTTGGTCAGCTTCGTTTGGAGACCATATAGGGCATGTCCATTGTGGATAGATGAGGATGACCACCTTCCTTGGTGTAGGTAGCCTAGATATCTAATTGGGCGCACAGTTCAAAGCCAACACATTGTGGAGATGTATCTACTAGAGAGGGTCCATCGACAGTTCAGGGAGAGATAGGGAGTTCCCGTGGGTAGAGTAGAGTATGGACGGTCATCTCTTGAGGTGCATCCCTAGGGCCCATAGATTGTAGTGACCACAGTCGAGTAGGAGATAGATGCTTTGCATGCCTTGGATTGGGAGTGGTGGGGAGGAGATGCAGACGCAGGCACCACACTAGAGTATGATGACTGGTGGCAGATTCACAGGCCTATTCCATTGACGGATCCATAACAGCTAGTGCCCGTAGAGCATAGAGTGAGGGGTGTGAGAGGTCGACGATGAGGCAGAGGTGGGAGAGGTAGAGGAGATGGAGGACGAGGAGGCGGAAGGGGACGAGTGGATGATGGGGGTGATGGAGGACAAGGAGGGGGGGATAGACAACCGACGAGGAGGGACAAAGGGTGATAGGAGGGTAGGCAGTTGCCACCCATCCAAGAGGAGGTAGAGATGGAGGAGGATCGTTTGGAGATGTATTGGTACAAGCCAAAGAGAAACATGTGGAGATTCTTGTAGCTGAGGTGGCACAGTCAAAGGCTATGGAGGTTGAGGGAGGTGGGGATGAAGGATAGGTGGGAGGAGAGGAGGTAGACATGGACGAGCCACAATAGATCCTCCGTGAGAGGATCACCATGGGTGAGGAGGAGGTGCCAGAGGAGGTGGAGAATAGGGAGGGAGAGGGATCAGTGGAGCAGAAGATAGCTACTCTACAGGTTTGAGTGCAGGCTTTGGAGGCACAGTTGAGGATGATGATTGCTGAGGGGGACGACCTTAAGGCCGAGAGAGATGATTTTCAGGTAGAGAGGGACCTGGTAGTCATTGGGCAGCAATGAGCAGAGCAGCGAATCATTTATTTTATAGCCACCTACAGTGGATCAATGGTTGATGTTGCACAGGAGCTAGTGAGGCATGGTGCAACCACCCAGTATTATAAAGGCTTATATGAGAAGGTTGTGCCACTAGAGAGGAGGGAGCCTAGCTTTTCACAGGTGGAGACTAGTAGATCACAGGGGAGAGCACACAATCGACAGTCACACAACAGGTCAGAGGGTGAGACATCAGATGCTAGGCGGGCCACCCCATATGATAGACCTCCCACCATAGAGCACAAGACTACAGGGGTCGAAGATGAGGGCAGTTCCAGATAGATTGTGTGTATCATTTATCATGTTATTATACAGACATTGATACACTTGATTATCGAGCCTGCGAGCTCCATTTTATTTATACATCATGACATTGTACCTATGACACATGATTTTGAGCGATATATATATATATATATATATATATATGATATGATTTTGGCAGTGGTTGATGATATGCATTATGATGTGTTTATGGGTTTATTATGACATATTATGTAATGGATTCTTATATGTTTATTTATGTGATATGATGGATGATTATACATGTGATTATGATATGTGATGATGCATTCTATATGATTATGTGATGGTTTTGATGTGGTTTATGATTATGTGCCTATGACTATGTGATAAATGTTTATGCTTTTATTGTATGCAATGTGGATGACCTAATGTTTACTAAATGTAGTATGAGATGATGATGATGTATATGAGTATGTGATTAGTTCCATGTAATATAGGATATGATAATGATGATGAGTTCCATTTAATGTATTTATGGTTATGGATGTTTTGGATATGTTATGTGTAAATGATGAATGGAAATGTCTTAATGCAAAATGGAATGTATTAATGTAATGTAATGTTTGTATGATAATGCAAAATGTTTGATGGAAAATATGTGATACTTAATGTAATATGATTATATATGATATGTAATGTGATGATATGGCCAATGCGATGTTATATGAAATGCAATGTAAATGGGTTGTAATGTAACATGTTATGGAATGCAATACTATGTGATATGGGATGTAATGTTGTAATGAAAGGTATAATGCAAATGACACTAATATTGATGATGTATGGATGCAGTTTGTATTTTTGTATTTTCTTATGCAAATATATGTGACCTAATATGAAAATGAGGTTTATGATGATGATATTTTCTATGATGTGATCTAACATGATTATGAATGCAAGATGTTTTTGTGTGTCACAGGACTCTGTCAAGATGCAGACGAAAGAAATGTTAGTGCGAAGAAGAAGGAGGTGAATGCTAGCATGGAAAAGATAAAGGAGATGGAGACGAAAGGTTAGATCAAGAATGATAAGGAATCCAACTTGCATGCTTACATTTTATTTTTATCATCATTGGGCATCAAAAATGTCACAAATGGTCCACAAACACCATGGTATGACATAGACCAAGGTGTGCAAGGTGACCATTTGGGAGAGACAAGCAGTTAAAAATACAAGGAATGCCCTAGATCATACTAAGGACCCAATTGTCCCAGTTTTTTTCCAAGACAAACCACATACATCAAACAAAGAAAAGAGATCATGATGCATCATCATCCCTCTAAATCCGTCAGGATATCCTCGAGGAGACTAGTAACATGACCCAAATTCAATCAAAATGGTAAGACAATTCCAAACCAATAAATTATTTGCCAAGTGTTTGCCAACGATAATGATAAGATTATTTGATTGATTGATTAGGTTGACCAAGATGACCGAGTTGATTGACAAAGATTGATAAAGTGATTTGATTGATGACGCCTAGCCACAGGAAGGACACATCCTAATGAAGGCCGGATTGGTTGATGAAGCCGATAAGATTGATTGATTTGAAAAAGTTGATTGATAAAGATGACAAGTTGATTTGATCGATAGGTTGACAACGATTGTTATGTTGCCAAAAGTTCAAAAATTGATTTGATAAAGGTTATACCTAGTTTCAGGAAGGACACATCCTGAATAAGGAAAAATTGATTGATCAAGATGATAAGATTGAGTGATTTGACAAAGATTGATTGACAAGGGTTGACAAATTGATTTGGTTGACCGCACCTAGTTTCAGGAAGGACACATCTTGATCAAGGCAAGATTGATTGACCATGTAGACAAGATTGCTTGTGACAAAGATTGATCATTTGTTTGACAAAGATTGATGAATATGACCAAGCAATGTGGCGATACCCAACTTCAAGGACACATCCTATTTAAGGAAAAGGACACATCTGATAATGTTGACCAAATGACAAGTGTTGACAAGGAACCTAATTGCAAGAAAGACATATCCTGCTTAAGGTGAATGATCAAATTGACAAAGTCTAACCTCAGGAAAGATGCATCCTGATATAAGACCAAATGAGAAAAATTACCTAATGCCCCATTCTGATTGAATGACCAATTTGATTGATTGATGATAAGATGATTGATTGATGAATGATTTTGTTGGTTATGTTTGTGTGTTGTTTCATGATTTAGTTTGGATGATGATTGTTTTCGGACCAAGGACATGACTAGACCTGAAAAACCCTAGGGTACTTGACCTAGGGGGCCTCGGGGGCTCATCGACAGATGGCCTTGCCTATGTAGCAATGTGCAAAGACCTCATAGTTCGACACGACTTTACTTTGTCTCATTTGATAAAAGATTGGGTCATGATTTTATTTGGACAACCTAAAAGGACTAACCTAATGCCTCAGGGGCCCATTTAAGATGAGCCTTTCCTATGTAGAAAACGCATAGAGGCAACGTAGTTTGACCACTCTAACACTGACTCAGACTCAGACTCAAACTCAGTTTTTGGGATTTTGATGTTTTCTTTTTTTTTTGCATTTTGATGTTTTCTGATTTTTTTGGATTATGATGTTTTTTTTTGGATTTTATGATGCCAATAAAGACGTAGATCAAGGAATTTCCCCCAGTCAGGTGCGAGACCAACTTATTATGTGCAAAGGGATAGCGGTGAGTGCAAAGGATGATCATAATACCCAAATGTCGGTGGTTTCCAAGCCATGGAAGGATGGAAAAATTTATTATGGGTGAATGACAAGTGTAAATGGAAAAGTGGTAAGGGGAGATCAGATGGAGTGATAGTAGATGAAGGAGCAGGAACTAACTACACATGACTCTCGTTTGCTAGGTTTTCACCATGGTACTTATCCAAAGTGCCACCGAAGTGGTTTTCACTTTTGGACGAATTATTTTTGTTTACTTTTTTTTCCCATTTTTTTGATTTTTTTGTATTTTTTACTTTTTAAGGGGATATTATGAGAATCAAGTGTAATATTTGCGGAGGTGCATGTTGTTGATAGGTTCAGACAATGGCTCTCCTTTAGGAGTAGAAAGCTGATAAGCACCTGATCCATATGATGTTGTAATGATATAAGGGCCCAACCAATTAGGTTCAAACTTTCTCAGTTTTTCTCGTTCTGCTTGATTCTTTGGATTTTCTTTTAGGACTAAATCTCCAATGTCAAAGCTTTTGGGTCGAACCTTTTTGTTATAGCTATGTCAAAGGCGATTCTGGTATGCTTGTAGATGTGTTAAGGTATTCTATCTCTTTTCATCCAGTAACTCTAGCTCATGTAGATAGGAGACACAATATTCTTCTTGATCAATCAAGCCTAGCATGGAGACTCGCAAAGAGGGTAACTCGACCTCTATAGGAAGTATTACTTCAAAACCATAGACAAGAGAATATGGAGTGGCTCCATTCGGAGTGCAGAAACTAGTACGATAGGCCCATAAAGCAAGATTGAGTTGTAGGTGTCAGTCGCGGCCAGCGTCATTAACGATCTTCTTTAGGATTTTTAGGATGGTCTTATTAGACTACTCAGCTTGGCCATTACCTTGGGGGTAATATGGAGTGGAAAAATGATGTTGGATATGGAATTTGTCACAAAGCTCATAGACATCATGGTTTTTGAAAGGGCGACCATTATCAGTGACGATGGACTGTGGAATACCATAGCGGCAAATGCTATAATTCATGATGAATTTGTCTATCTTTTTTCCAGTAATGTAATTCAATGGGATGGCTTCAATCCATTTCATGAAATACTCAGTAGCAACAAGGATAAACTCATGTCCATTAGAAGAAGTGGGATGGATCTTTCCTACGAGGTCGAGTCCCCATTGAGAAAAAGGCCAAGGCAAAGTGAGCGGCTGAAGTTCTTGAGTTGGTGCATGTATAAGATCTCCATGAATATAGCACTGGCGACATCTATTCACAAAGTGATAAGCATCCCATTCCATCGTAGGCCAATAATATCCCGTTCTCATGAGCTTTTAGCTAAGGTTGGACCAGCAGAGTGAGCTCCACATATACCCTAGTGTACCTCTTGTAAGGTTGTGCTTCATTTAAGTCGAGACACCGAAGGAGGGTATGTTGGCAACACAAGGGAGGACAACTGAGAGGGGGGGTGGATCAATTGTCACAAAAATTTAAAACTTATTCAACTTATTAACTTTATTCTCAGATCTGATTAATAACCATGAAAGCATAAATTATCAACACATCAGAAACAAACATAACACCAAGATTTTTTACATGGAAACCCTGTTAGGGGAAAAACCACGGTGGAGGTTAGTCCACAAGATTATACCCTGTTAAAAGTATAAGAAATGAAAGTATGGGGAATGCACTTGCATTCAGGCACATTGCGTAGAGCTCACTGCTCAATTACAACAGGGCTAACCTCCCAAAGGAAGACACACAGTCTTACAAAGAGAATCAGATTACATTTGTAGGGATTTGAACTGATATAATAACATCTACTAATGCCTGATCACACTTCCAGTTAAGCGCATGAACACTTCTTTACTCTTCTTCACTCTTCTTCACACTCTGCTCTGCCTTTGAATGATTAGGAATTTATTTGCACATATACACACAAAAGCATGCTCTAGAATACACTCAGACACTTCAATTTGAATAAGAAATTGCTCTTATATATCTACAATAATGAATTTCATCCCTTCAAGTCAGCCTCAACAAAAAAATAAAATGAATATAAATTGTTGGCCCAAAACACTAAAGATTATTAACGTGAATCGACCAAGGTTGACCACAACTTAGTGAAGACCCAAATCAACATCTCCAATGTGAAAACACTTCAATTAATTACTCCTCGAAGACCCACAACATGCTACAACCACCATGTCGGCCAAGAACAAGAAAAACATGAATAGGCAAGAGAAAATCGCCAACCACGAGCACAACGATCAATGAGGACGTGCAACAAAGATAAAGTATGATCTAGAAGCATCCAAAAACATCACGAATCACTAGAGAAGCATCTCCAGCAACTAAACTAAGTGAAATCACATCATCTTCAATCAACAACACCAATTGAAGCAACAAAAAAACTGTCAGAATGCAAATCTATGAAACTCGATCAAATCTTCACGTGGATCTCTGAAACTTGACGTGGATAAACTAGATACACTCAACAAAAAACCCTTTAGTCCAAAACCTCTGATCAACAACGTATAGAACTTACCGACATACTAAACTTCACTTCACCACTGACAACCTGCAACTCATTCCATTGCAATTTTCTCAATATCCTTGATATATACAACTTCTAATGAATTAATGCTAATAGTGTTGACATGAATGAAAACCACATATCAAAAACACAAAGACAACATCCAACAAGGTACTATCTAAGCTACGATGATAAAGGGTGTCTCTGATGATGGCATATTTGGACGCTTGTCGGATAAAGGTTTTGCAGTTGTTAAGGGACAAGTCAGGGGGGATAATTTGGTCGTGCAAGTAGGCATAGATGTCTTTGTACCAAGGAGATTCAAGACCAACTAGTTCAAAAACAAGTTCAGTTTTGGGGACATTGAATGCAGGGATCAAAAGTTGTTCCACCAAGAACTCATACTGTGCCGCATTATTAGGGATGTCCAAGAGAGATCTAATGGTAACCATTGCATCATCCGCTTTGTTCTAGATTCTTGGGATTTTCTCAAAGAATATACTATCAAAGTATAATATGAAACTATCGACCATGTGCTTGTAGGGCATCAATTTCTCATCCTTAGTGTCATAGTCATCATTAACTTGTTTAATCACTAGTTCAGAGTCACTGTAGACTTGAAGATCTTTGATTTTCTAATTTATAGCCATTCAAAATCCTGTTAGTAATGCTTCATATTCAACCATGTTGTTTGTGCATGGAAATGCTATACGAAATGACTTAGGAATGGAGTCTCCTTGAGGTGTGACAAATAGAATACCAGCTCCTGATCCATGACTCGTATAAGATCCATCAAAGTATAAATTCCATGTGGTTGGTGTGTCTATGACAAAGATTGATTCATCCGGGAATTCAAATACTAGAGGATGGTCTGCCTTTAATGGTGCATCTGTGAGTTGGTCAGCTATTACTTACCCCTTTATTCCTTTGCAGTCAACGTACTCAATTTCATATTCACTCAAGATCATAACCCATTTGGCTAGCCTTCCTGTCAGTGTTGCTTTGCTGAGTAGGTATTTCAAAAGATCAATTTTGGAAATCAACTTGGTTTTGTGATTTAGCATGTAATGTGCCACGAATATCACTACTAGACATGATCGCTCAATAGGACTATAGTTTAGCTCATACCCAACTAAAGTGCGGCTGATATAGTATATTTCCCTTTCCTTGCCATCATTATCATTTTGTGCTAAAAGTGCCCCTATTGCTAAAGTAGTGGTTGTCACATATAGTATTAGATGTCTTCCATCAATTGGTGGCATAAGGACTGGTGGAGTAAATAGATATTTCTTGATTTGGTCAAATGATTCTTGACACTCTCCAATCCAATTGAAGGGCACACCTTTCCTTAACAAATGTTGGAATGGATGGGTCCTGTCTACTAACTGGGCAATGAACCTACAAATTTATTGTAGTCTTCCTTGTAATGTCCTTAACTGGCTAATATTGGTTGGTGGTGGCATGTCTAAGATTTCTTTTACTTTGGAAGGATCAACTTCTATTCCTCTATGAGAGACTATATATCCCAAGAGTTTTCCTGATTGGACCCCAAAAACACATTTCTTTGGATTTGGTTTGAGTTGATATTTTTCCAGTCAGGTGAAAATATTATCCAATACTACTAAGTTTCCACCTCGTTCTAAAGATTTGGAGAGAAGGTCGTCAACATAATCTTCCACAAGGACATGCATATAGTCATGAAAAATTGTAGTCATGGCTCTCTGATAGGTGGCGTCGACATTTTTTAGTCCAAATGGCATGACATTCCAATAGAAATTTCCCCAAGCGCATGTGAAAGTTGTTTTTGGTTGATCTTCAATGGCAATTCTAATCTAATTGTATCCTGAGAATTATCCATTAGTGATAGCATTTCATGTCCAATAGTTAAATCCACTATGATGTCAATATTTGACAGAGGAAAGTCATCTTTGGGACAAGCTTTATTGAGGTCTCAGAAATCTGTGCAGACTCTGATTTGACCATTTGGTTTTGTGACTGGAACTAGATTTGATATCCATTCAACATAATCAATTGGGCAAATAAATATGACATCCAAGAGCTTCTTGAGTTCTACCTTGACAAGTAGTGCGATATGTGGGTGCATTTTTCTTAACTTCTGTTTGAATGGCTTTGAATTTGGTAGCAATGGTAAGTGATCTAGAACCAATTCGGGATCCAATCTAGGCATATCGACATATGACCATGCAAAATTGACTTGTATTTTTGAGAAGAATGCTATGAACTCAAGCTTTTCCTCAATGGTCAAGGATGTTGCTAACTATATTATTTTGGAGTTATTTGTTGTTCCAATATTGACTTCCTTTGTTTCTTCTCTAAGCAACGGCGATCTCTCTCAGTCTATTGGGAGATAATCCTGTCCTCCATCCTTGGGCGCCTCAAAGAGGTTTTCACCTTGGATACATCCTTTATTTTTACTTTTTCGCGGTCAACAAGCGCCTTTCGATTTTCACCTGAAGACCTATTATTTTTATTTTTTACATTTTTCATTTTCACTTTTGCGACTAGAGGATAGGATAGCCTCACCAAAGTATGCGGCATAATTGAGTTCTATGGTAAATCCAACTTTATGGTCTCCATTTGGTATTCTGTTATGAAGTCCCATGAACTCAACAATAACTTCATCATTCTCGAAAGTGTCTAAACTTGGTGGTCCTTATTGGTCCCAATCTATGAGTTGAGGGTAGACAAGAGGTAAGCCATCATCGGTATTGTCAAGGGTCATTGTGTAGGAATATAGGGTAAAGATGGAACTAGAATCATCAGGCTCCCAAGAAGCTAGGTTGATGGATTTTCAAAAATAGTGTTAAAGCCATTCTTCTTTAGTCAAAGACATTCTCAGATGGGTATTTGATGGATTTCATGAAGAGTTAAAGGTAAGCATTTGGTCAAATTCCCCAAAAAATTTATCAAGGTCCATGAAGGTGATGGAGGATAAGGAGTCCCATTCATACTCATTGGAATTGACATCACAATCCCAAGGTTTTTCATGTGTCTCGCTCTCATCTGAAGCACTAGCAACCTCACTTCAGGGTGACCCAATACCTCAAATAGTCAGTTTTACTAGAACAAACCCTAGCCCTTGACTTATTAACTTAGGAGTCTGTAAAGGTTCCAACATTCCCTGTTTGTTCAGACCAAGGCCATGACGTCCATCATATCCATGCCGTTTCATTATTTGGAATCCTTTTGGATACTGTTCAATTGGAAATTTATTAGTTTCAATGTCCTCTTCTTCTTTGTATAGCCATGTAAGAATGTGGTCATCTAAATATTCCTTAGCAAGTTCCCCCCATCTAGTGGAGGTGGTAGGAGGGTTGTGAATAACAACTTTGGGCTGCATGGGATGCAGTTTTCTATATGACTTTGGTGGCTTAGGTAGCTTGCCAATGAAAAAGAGACTCTTCATATCGTACTCTTTGCAACCTTTATCTTGGATCTCGATTTTAGGCATGGAAGGTGTAATGAATGAGTTGGATGATTTGACAAGGCTGGATGGATCAATGTAGTGGGATGGAGTGGTGGATGAAGTGGAAGATGAGGCCTCTCGATTGATGGGCACTTGATGTTTGGAAGTTCCTTTGAGGTTGGAATAATATTGGAAAGGATCAGGGTCACCTGGAATAGTGACTTCGGTGTCGTTATGTGGGAACTTGAGGCATTGATGATAGGTGGATGGAATAGCCCTCATGGCATGAATCCATGGGCGAACAAGAAGGAGATTATAATGTAACTCTAGATCCAAGACGTGAAATTTACTGTGTCCTATATGGTTGGGCCAACCCTCACTGGGAGTGAAATTACACCTTCAGAGGATTGTTCAGCATCATCATAAGCTTTGATTACAATTTTCTTGGTTTGGTCAATGCAATTCTTAGAGTATCCCAATGCCTTCACTAATTTAAGTGAGCAAATATTCAGACCTGCTCCATTGTCTACTAAGATTCATTTGATCTTATGTGTGTTAACACATACTTCTAAATGTAGAGGACTGTTATGGTCAAATCTTGGTGTTGAAAAGTCTTGTTCGGAGAAAGTGATGTGGTGTGGCATAGTGAGGTATCCAACCATGGCCTGAAATTCACTGACATCTAGATTTGCGGGAATGAAAGCTTCTTGTAGGGCTTTTTCAAGGATCGCTCTATGCTATGGTGAAATGCGAAGGAGTTCCAAGATAGAAATTTGTGTTGGAGTTTTCCCTAGCTGCTCTAAGAGGTTATATTGTCCCTTTGGATGAGGACTTGCGGATGGACCTAGAATGGTTATCTTGGTTCTACGGGTAGTGACAACACAGTATGATTTTGGCTTGTTTATAGTGATGGTGGCAATGTGATCATCAAGAGGTGTTACATTAAGAATGATGGTGCTATAATCATGCTTAACAACTGCATAGTTGGCATTGTTGTTCCCTGAACTGAAGGCTTTTCCTTTATCATGGTCTTGCAAAGGGGTCTTGAATATTGTATGATCAACATTGGTTTTGCCTTGTGAGTTGTCAATTGAAATGG
Organism: Sequoia sempervirens; assembly: GCA_007258455.2. Lineage (NCBI taxonomy): Eukaryota > Viridiplantae > Streptophyta > Pinopsida > Cupressales > Cupressaceae > Sequoia > Sequoia sempervirens. The sequence continues at coordinate 9,837,987 of VDFB02000007.1, read as the reverse complement.
TTTGATCCTCAATGAGATCTTGAATGATGTTCTTGAGTGTCCAACATCTAGATGTCTTGTGTCCTTTTGTGTGATGATATTCACAGTATTCGTCATCTTTCCACCAATATGGTTTGATCAAGGAAGGTTCATAATTCTTGGTGTCTGACAGTGTAATGACATTAGATTACAAGAGTCGTTTAAGGATTGATTTGATGGGTTCATCCAAGGGGGCATATGTTCTCTTGGTATGGGGAGGACCTCTTCTTTGTTGGGTGCTTTGGATAGCATTCAATGTTTCATTTTGACCTTTTGCTGGGGTACTTGGTGTACTGGATGTATTTGATGAAGAAGGACCTTTAAGTTGAATGATTGGCCCTTTGGTTATCAATTTGGAATCAACAACTCCGTCATTCATGAAATTTTTGTTTTGGGACCAATATCTGTCTTTGTCATTGTTGGGTTTCTAATTGTCTTTGTTTATCTTAACCAGTCCTCTAGTGATAAGGCATTTCTCAATAAGGACACCCTTCTCAAGAATCTCTTCAAAGGTTGTGCAACATTGGATTTGAATTCGACTCATTTGTTAAAGGATGCAAGACAACTGAGATGGGGGGGTGAATCAGTTGTCACAAAAATTCAATTTTAAAGCTTCAACATAAATCCATTCCACAATCACACTATTCTATTATTAAACATAAGAAAGAGATACAAAACAAAAAGAAAGATAACACACTGAACACTATAATTTACGTGGAAAACCCAATGAGGGAAAAACCATGGTGAGGATTAACTCACAATATAAAATTTTTCTAGAACTAAAAATATAAGGCTCACTATCAAGGGCTCACTGCCCAGAAAGGACTCACTGTCCAGATACAAAAGCTCACTACTTACAGGGAGGCTCACTGCCTACAAAAAGATTTACCGAACAAAAGAAGGCTTTACAACCAAGATGAACTAAGAATAATGCACCTAACAAGTGTTGATACAGTTCCGATTATGCTCAATATACTGACTTGACACACTTCATTATATTCACTCACTTTTGCACACACTGTTGCACATCAACTGCCAAAATCCACATTTTCTTCACTACCTTAATCTTCAACCCTATCCAATATATATACTTGACTTAACCACAAGCATTAACTAGGTCGGCCTAATTAGATGCACATCATATTTACCAAAAATAATAACAGTTGGCTTCAAGTGATCACAAAATCTTCCCAAGACACTACATCAAGTCGGCACAGAGCTAGGATAGGTCGCACATATATCTGCATATAAAAATTAATTCACCATTCGTTAGGTCGGCCAAGGATAGACCTACTAACACATTTGCAAATATCACTGAAGTGTTGATACACCATACGATCATCTGGATACGTAAGATCTTGAATGTACATGCTCCCGACACCCACAAACCATTCCCCAAAACCTCAAGTGGTAACAGTCGACTACGGGGGAGTGCGGGAAAGAATACCAGAGAAAGTAGCATGAATACCGGTTCAGATACCAGACCAAAATACCAAATCGGGCACAACCTTAAACTTGTAATCACAACATGGTGACATCAATGACAACACAAAAACTGTAGAGATAGTCAATCTTCTTCATTTTTCCAACAATCTCCCCCTTTGTCATTGATGGTAACATGGAACAAAAACTTCTCCTTCAAACTCTCCCAACAATTTAAATTTCTCCCCACTATCAAAAACTCTCCAATTCCAATCTCTCCCCCTAACTTCAATCTCTTCCCCTTTGACATCAATGGCAAAGGGAAGCCAAAAAGGATGTACAAAATTTGAACATGGTGACATCAAAATTTAGAAAGATTCCAAAAACTTCCAGCTGACCAAAAATTTATTCTCCCCTTTTTCTTCTTCTTCACAACAAAGACAACATAAATAGAATATTCAAGATTTAAGTAAAAATAACGCTCTTCACCTAAAAAACCTTCTTGTATCCTTCCTCAAGAATTGGACGCAGTTTCTTCCAGTTAAATGTAGCTGAATCCATCCAAGTGCAAATGCTTTCTAATACGCCCAACAGAGTGAAATACGGTGAACAATATGAACTCTATCCTTCAACATCTTTAGCATTAGTAAATTTTTTGGAAAGATGGTCTAACCAAACCTTAACAATTTCCTTAAGAAGCCAAAAATTCTTAACTACATCATCTCTCTGTCTTTACACAACAACCAGTTCAAATTTTTTTTCACCAACTCTCAATCTTTGCTTTCCTTCTTTATCTTCAAAGATGTCAAAACTCTTTCCAATACTATTTACTTTTGACTCAATTGCTTCAATTTTACTTCTAAAATTGATTACCATAGTAGGCCACCAGAGACAATACTTGTAAACATTAGATATTTCTTTAATGCACTTATTTGTTTCCACGATCATTTCAGATAATCTCCCTTTAGCTTTATTACACCTCTTTTCAACCAAAGCTTCAAATTTTCGTCCTTCTAGACCTTCAAGCAACATTCTCTCTTAAACAATCTCAACAAGATTTTCTGGCAAGAAATCAGAAACAACTGATACACCAATACCTTTCAAAATTAGCTATTCTACCAAAGCATCACCAATTTTTAGTCTGTCAATAGGAGAGGTTTATTCTACCTTTGAGATATGTCCAGGTTTATTACAGTTATTCTACCTTTGAGATATGTCCAGGTTTATTACAGTTATAGAAAACAACACTTTTTTGATTACTTTGACCTCCATTACCTCTCAACCCACACTGATTTTCTCTATGTCCAAATTTGTTGCATGTATAGTAGTAGCCATTAAAGGATTGATTCATTCTGCAACCATGAAATATGTTCATCATCACCCTACTGATCATTCTCACTTGAGATCTGCATTCAGTAGCCTTATGTCCAAGTTTCTTGCATGAAAAACATTATCCAAAAAATGAGCCAGGAAACTGATTCTGATTCATTCCACTTCTGCATTCTGTTGCTTTATGACCATATTTATTACAGGAAAAACAAATACCATTGAAAGAGGGATACCTCTGGGCATTAGGTTTTCTCACAAGATATCTTCTTGCAAACTTCCTCTTCTACTTCCCTTTGTCCCGAGTCATTTTATTTCCCTTAGAACTTTCACCTGCATCATGTCCCAAACCAGCTTTGTCTTTACTTGATTTTTTTTCCAACAATCAATTCTTCAAGCTTATCAGAGCTAGATTTGAACTTGTTCTCACAAAGCTTTTCCTTCTCTAGTTCAATCCTCAGGTTCACCACCTCCTGTTCAAGTTTAGAGCATTCATCAACTTTGTTTTGCACCATTGTATTAAGACATTCTTCAATTCTTTTCTTTTCTTCTACTGACACTTTCAGTCCAATTATTTCTTGTTTCAACTGCTCACTTACTTCTCTGTGTCTTTCCTTGAATTTCTTCAGTTGTTCTTTCAAATTTTAGACACATTCATTTTCATCATCAATATTTTCCTTCAAATCTCTATTTTCTCTTTCCACTTTGTCAACATCCTCAAGAGCAGTCCAGAGCTCTCCTTTATCATCCATCTAATCGATCTTCAGGATCCTCCTCAATCAGTTAAGCGCTTCACCAAGGAACCAAAGCTCTAATACCAATTGTTAAAGGATGCAAGACAACTGAGAGGGGGGGTGAATCAGTTCTCACAAAAATTCAATTTTAAAGCTTCAATATAAATCCATTCCACAATCACACTTTTTTGTTATTAAACATAAGCAAGAGATACAAAACAAAAAGTAAGATAACACACTGAACACCAGAATTTACGTGGAAAACCCAATGAGGGAAAAATCACAGTGAGGATTAACTCACAATATAAAATTGTTCTAGAACTGAAAATATAAGGCTCACTGCCAAGGGCTCATTGCCCAGAAAGGACTCACTGTCTAGATACAAAAGCTCACTGCTTATAGGGAGGGTCACTGCCTACAAAAATATTTACTTAACAAAAGAAGGCTTTACATCCAAGATGAATTGAGAATAATGCACCTAACAAGTGCTGATACAGTTCCGGTTATGCTCAATATATTGACTTGACACATTTCATTATATTCGCTCACTTTCTCACACACTATCGCACATCAACTGCCAAAATCCACACTTTCTTCACTACCTTAATCTTCAACCCCGTCCAATATATATACTTGACTCAACCACAAGCATTAATTGGTCGTCCTAATTAGATGCACATCATATTTACCAAAAATACTAACAGTCGGCTTCAAGCGATCACAAAATCTTCCCAACACGCTACATCAATTTGGCACAAACCTAGGATAGGTCACACATATATCCGCATAGAAAAATTAATTCACTATTCATTAGGTCGGCCAAGGATAGACCTAATAGCACGTTTGCAAATATCACTGAAGTGTCGATACACCATATGAGCATCTGGACACGTAAGATCTTGAATGTACATGCTCCAGACACCTACAAACCATTTCCCAAAACCACAAGTGGTAACAGTCGACCTTGAAGGAGTGCAGACAAGAATACCAGAGAGAGAAACACAAATATAGGTTCATATACGTGACCAAAATACTAGATCAGGCACAACCTTAAACTTGTAATCACAACATAGTGACATCAATGACAACACAAAAATTGTAGAGATAGTCAATCTTCTTTGTTTTTTGAACATCATCAATTCTCCATTAAGTTTTTCTACAAACATGGTGACAAATTATTTTTCAGGAATATGACAAGGGTATTTTCTAACCAAGCCTCACCATCTTTGGTAGAACGAGGTAAGTGACCCCCCATCTTCTTGTTTGGTTGTGCTCAATGTTGCAAGGGTGTCATCATTTTTAATGTTGAAGACAAAATGATTGATGAATTTGTCGACTATTTCACCCCATTTCTAATTCCTTGGGGAAGATGTGAGAACCAATCTAAGGTTGCCCTTGTAATACTTCATGGGAATAACCTCATCAAGTAGGTAGGGTCATATGAAACTTCCATGCATGCTATGTTGAATTCATGAATGTTTTCTATTGGATCCCCTGTCCCATTGTATTGAGGCAATGGTGGTGTCGTGAAATGTAGGGGAAAGGGTGGAATGTATAGGTTTTGATCAAATGGAAAAGGGCACAACTCCTCCATAGAATATGTCTTCTTGTTGGTTCACAATTGCATATTGGCCATTCGTTGTTCAAGGGTTTGCATGTGTTGGATCAAATAGTCTGCAAGGGATGATGTCGCATTGTTTTGATGAGATGTTGTGATGTTGGTATTAGGATCATGTGTTGGATTTGTATTTAGATTGATGTTTTGTGATACGATACCTTGATTATCGTATGGGCGTGGATTGTTTTGATTTGGAATGAAGTTGGTGTTTAGGTTGGTTCCAAAGGTCACGTTTGCATTTGGTATGGTGTTTTGGAGTTGAGGTATAGACCCTTGATTCATGTTTTGATTTTGAAAGTTGAATCCTTGGTTTGTAAATGGAGGTTTCGAGCCTTGATTGATGTTTTGGTATGAAGGTATAGAACCTTGATGTGAACAGATGTTTCCTTGATTGACATTTTGAAGTGAAGGCGTAGGTCCTTGATTGGCATTTTGAAATGAAGGCATAGGTCCTTGAATAAGGTTTTGAAATGATGGAATAGACCCTTGATTTTTATTTTGAATTGATGGAATAGACCTTTGGTTGGTATTAGACCCTTGATTGTGGTTTTTACTTGAGGTCTTGTGTGAGATAATGTGCACCTTCCTAGGGTTATTTGGTGGAGGTTGGTTTAATGAAGGTACATTTTGGAATTGGAATGAAGGCCCTTGGCTTGAGTTTTGGGATGTGGGTATAGAACTTTGGTTCACATTTTGAATCAAGGGTGTGTGACCTTGGCTTAGATTTTGAATCAAAAGTATAGGACCTTGTGATGTGGACCCCTGATTTGTGTTTTGAAAGAGAGGATTCATGAAAGTTTTACCCATGGCATTTGAGGAACTACCAAATGTGAAAATTTGACCTTGTGTAGTAGCATGAGTTGGGATGCTTGTTGTAGTGGTAGTAGTCATGTGTGTGGTTGTCCCAAGGCGTATATTTACCATTTGTTGTGATGAAGGAATTCCAAATGGGTTTTTCAACTTCCTTTTCTCTGATGGTTGACATGTCATAACCTTGAGGTAATTTGTCACCCTTTTTGGCTAATGCATAGAAAAATTTGTTTGGGTTGGCACTAACAAGTTGGTCAACTATGCTTAAAAGTATTGGATCTTGATAGGTCCTTTCAATCTCTTGATGGGTCAATTATTTGTTGGTTACTTCAAATTTTAGGTCTTCCCAAGGGTCACTTTGGTCTTTTGTGATGTGTTGTTGAGGGGTGTAAAGATTGATTTGAATCTGTGACATTATCAAGAAAAGGTTCACTTAGGAAATCCATGTCCGTTCGTTTGGCTTTGGACCTTGTTTCAACCATGTGAGACCTTTGCAAGTTGGGGGATAATGCAAGATGGTAATGAACTAAACTATGTGTAGACATCAAAAAATTGTCCTCTTATGATACCTTGTCACAACATTGCATCATTTAGACACCTTGTATCATGTTTTTCCCTAGGTACCCATGTCATCATCTAATTAGTTAAATAAATCTTATTTATTTGACTAATTTCATTTATTCCCTTCCTATGTATATTTCATTCATTCCTCTAATGTTAATTAAATAATTCATATTATTTAATTAATTAAATTATTTTCATCCATTCCTCTAATGTTAATTAAATAATTTATATTATTTAATTAATTAAATCATAATTCATTCATTCATCTAATGTTAATTAAATAATTTATATTATTTAATTAATTAAATCATTTCTATCAATTCTTCTAATGTTAATTAAATAATTTATATTATTTAATTGATGAAATCATAAATCCAACATTAATTAAATAAATCAAATATTTATTTAATTAATAAAATCTTAAAAGGATTTTCTCGCTTTCTTTCCAAAATCTGAACTCATGTGTATCTAATTAATTTATTTAATTAGATAATTCATCAATTATCCTTCTCATCTTTTTCAAGATTTATTTCCTTTAAAAGAGAATCAAAATCTTTCTATCTTTTCACATCTTATCTTATCTTGTTTTAATTCCTTTAAAACAATAAATCAAAATCTTTCTATCTTTTAAAAATCTTATCTCATCTCGTCATATTTCCTCTTTCGTCAAAAATCAAATCCTTATCGAATCTTGTCAAATATTATCTCTGTCCAAATAAAAAATCTATAAATCAAACCTTTCACAAGCCATTGGGATCGGATCTTCTTCAAACATCCTCATTCTGCCAAAATCATTCCTCCATCTTTCATCCATTTCTATCATTCTCCATTCGTCATCATATTAAGTTGTTACACTGCAATAGTGAGCAATCAACATTCCTCCTCTATTGTCAACCCTTCAAAATCTTGCATCCTTGTGCAGGTGGAGAAGAGCAATGGAGATAAATCGAGTTGGCATGGAGATCGGTTTGCATTTGTGCTTCGTGTTGTGATTTCCTTGTTATTTCGTACTCTATTGTGCTTGATAGGAATTAGTTAATTTATTGTTTCAACATTAAATCTAATTGATTTAATTTCCCTATCTACATTTGGCACCCACCATGGGGCCTTGCCCCATTTTTAACATCTACGTGTAGGTTTTCTCATAGGTTTTACATTCTAGAATTCAACTTTCTGACAAAAATTCTCGTTTTAGCGCATCCGAGGGTTTTCGTAGCGCATACAGGGTTTTAACGATTATTCTACAGGTCTTTTGGCTCATCTGGGGACTGTTTCGGCGCATCCGACGGTTATGTTAGTGCATACAAGGAACAGATTAGTGCATTTATCTTCACTGTTTTTAGAATTTAAAATATGTTTTTCCTAGATTAGCGTATTTAAGGGTTATTTTAGCGCATTTAAGGCTTTCTTTGGCGCATATGGGGATTGTTTTAGCGCATCTAACGTTGTTTTAGCACATTTCACAGTTCTTTTAGTGCACACGAAGTTTCTTTTAGCGCATATGGGGCTGTTTTAGCTTGTTTCACAGTTCTTTTAGCGCATACGATGACTGTTTTAGCGCATATGCTGTTGTTTTAGCTTTTTTATAGTAAATCTTAAAACGACCGTATCTTGGTCTTTTTTGGTCTTTTTTAGCGATTTTTTTTTTTTTATTTGGGGTAGAATTTCATAAGATATCCAACGGTGTAGGATTTTATTAACTTTGAAAAAGTTAAATTTCTCAAATTCTCATATATTCTTCGGCGTATATTACTTTTGTTCCAGCACATTTGTAATTTGTTTATTTTTGTCTTGGTGACTTTTCGGTGAATCATACGGAGCTGGAAAAGTGTTGGGATCAATCAAAGCAAGAATAATCAGGTGCATACATTCTAATCTTTCATTTCTCATTAATCATTGTTTGTCAACACATTTCAATTTGGGGCATAAAATCAATCTTGTTTGATCACATATTTGAAATGGGGCTTAAAATGAATTTTGTCTTCAATCACACATCTTGATTTGGGGTTAAAAAGAACAAGTGTTTGAACTGTTTTACACACATTTCAATTTTTTAAAGGGAAATTAATTGCTGAAAGTGTGAATCAAGTGTGTGTGTGATTACAAACACCTCACTTGGTTTGCTTTTGTCATACCCTTCATAGGAGGCATGCTTGGAGCACACACCCCTCCAAGGGACGACCTCAATCGAGTGTGAATCCAAAGACACGCTCCTTGGGAGTTGAAATTTTGTCACTCTGAGCTAAGCCCCAAAGAACTTTATACCTTTGGGAAGTGAAGGTGAAGGGTGGGTTACCCCTTTCTCCCGGCTTATTGGCAAGATTTTGCTTTCAAATTATCCTTAGTCAGCCTTGTGTAAAGTAGCTTGAGGTCTAATTGGCCATACCCCACTTGACTAGTCATAGGGCTTGTTGATGTGTCTTCCATGTGTGCTTGTTTAATAATCATCATTACATTCTTCAGATTTCAAAATTCAAACTTGCTTATGTGTCTTGCGTGAGTGATTTATGTGTGTACATGTGTGATCATTCATTTAAACATTGCGAAATCAAGCTAAACACCAAACACATAAAGACAAGTCACTCTACATGTTCTTCCAACACATCCATATCCAATCACTTTCATCCTAATCACTCTTCTTAGTCACATCCTATCCATTTCATCCTAATCAATCCAAGTCATCCAATCTAATCATTCCACATCATCACCATCACCACTTGTCAAAATGGTCATAATCATAAACAATCCCAATCCTAAACCTAAGCCCAAGATCATAATTCAAGGAGTCCCTTTCTATAGTTCAAATAATGAAACAAAACCAAAACCTAAAATCATACTTCGAGGGGCTTCTCCTACCACCTCTAATGATGACATGAACTATGTTGCATACTTTGAGGAACAAATCGATATGCAAGAGCTTACACACATGTGTGACACCATTCCCACATTTGAAAACAAAGTCCTAGCATCCCAACTTCAAAACCTCCTTCAAACACTTCACCAAATACCCCAACCCCTAGACCACCAAACCATACAAAGCCTTCAAACCCTCTTCCAAAACTTTCAACAAATTAAATCACCTAAAATCCAACACCTCCTAGCTCAAGCCAATCATTTCATTGCCACTTGTCAAATTCAACAACCACAACATCATCCCCTATCCATTCATTATCAACCAATGCCACCTCAACCTAATGTGTCATCCGCTTCCACCTCATACCAATCGAATCCATCCACTTCTTCGCATGTCAATGCCACATCAACCTATCAAGCCACATCACAACAAACACATGTGAACTTAAGTTCTACCTTGCAACAAGGCCAAACTTCCTCAAGTCTTAATGCCAATTTCAACAAGGGAAACACCAATCTAGTTCATGTACCCTTACCATCATCCAATTAAAACCAAAACCCTAAGCCCACACCTTCCAACCCTACACCTACAAAGGATGTGACCCAAAGGCTACTAGCAAGGAATCAAACATCGCCAAGTCATCCAACTCATATTCTTGAACATACAAAAGAGTCATCAAACATCATGCCAAGTCCTTCAAGCCAACCATGTCATCCACAATCCCTTGAGCCAATTCAAGAGTCTCCCTTCATAAGTCCAAGTCACCCTCTATCATGCTTCTATGTTTTTGACCATCAAGAACATGACAAGTCTCTCCATGAGAAATCCCCTTCCACCTCCATTCAAATAGGTCATGAGGTATGTCAAGAGCACAATCCTAAACATGAGAAAACATTACCCCCTCATCCACATAAAGATCAACACCCTCCTAATGATTATGTTCATAACACATCTAATACTATTCTTGATCAATCTTTCATCTTTGATCAAGACCCCTTTTATGATCAAGAAGACCATGATGATCCTCTTAGCCAACTTTATGCATTTCATGGTCATGAGCCTATCACTTCACCTATCCATGAGCAAGAAATCTCAATTGCTCCTATCCACCCCCTACCTAGCCCTATCCATGATCTATCAACATCCACTTCCCTTGATGAGACATATGCCTCCCAAGCCAACATAGAAGATCAAACAAATACATTGGATCTGAGTGAACACAATGCTAATCAAGATCCTAATGATCCTCCATCACCCACTATCGACCCCATTGCAAGTCCTCCATCATATCCTATTGGTCTTTCTACCCTCATTCATGAATGTTCCTCCTTCGAACAACAACCATTATCTTCTCCATCCAATAAAGAACTCATGTCTAGTGTTTCACCTACACCTAGTCCCATTATCCATTGCACACTCCAAAATATGAACCACCAAGGTAAAGGTATAGACCTTCATGAACAAGGTATTTTGGAGCCCATCCATGTCAAAGTCCCTCCACGCTCTTATGGCCTTGGACATACACCCCAAGGACAACAACCTAAAGATTTTGGTACTTCCTCCATGCATCCCAAGTCCATCTCCTTTGATCATAAAGCCTATCGTATCCCTAAAAAATATGTCGCCATCCCTCCTCCATCATCCTACAAATGTCAAAAGCATGTGACCATACACCTTCCACCATCCACTTTTCCACCATTACTTCCAACTCCTAATATCCCTCCATCCACTTTACCACCATTACTCCCAACACCTAATATCCCTACCATTCAATCCTCTTATCCCTCCATCCATAAATACCCTAACATTCCTAATCATGACCAACAAATGCACACATTGTATAAACATGAAGCTTTCACCCATTCCACCATACCCATGGGATTCAAAAGCAATAATTTCAATGCCTCTACCTATAAAGTAAAAAATCCTAAGGGTTCTCATGCCTTAGGACATCAATACAAAAAGTTAAAGCAAAATCCATCTAAAAAGTTATATAAGCCCATACCTCCAAAAGTAAAGACCAAAAATAAAATGGTTTGGGTACCTAAGAAAAAAGAAATCAAGTCAAATGAGGCATTCACATCACAAAAATCCCAACCATCCACTTCCATCCCACATTCTCATTCCATTCAAAAGTCTCAAATTCCTAAAACCAACACGCAAAATAAAAATCATAAAAATACTAAGTCTATGTGGGTACCAAAAGCACTACACCATCCACCTCCTAAGAAAACATCTCCATTGCTTCCTACACCCCATCCACATCAAAATCTTCAACGTTTATCACAGTGTGTGCAACCATTGGTCATGGTTCCCTTCCATTTCACAACAATTCCACATACCTCCATCTCCTCATCCTTCACGCATTATCCTACATATCTCCCCCACCATCTTCCTATGGTCCATGCTTTTGCATAAACCTTTCATCCATCTTTTTGCACAAGTCCTATTCAATCCACATCATCATCCACTATTCCCCATCCATTCTTACATAAGACTTTCATAATCCGCCATCTACCTAATCCATCCCTTTCATGTCATCTCTTACCAACATCTATGAGCATAATGACATTTGACATGGTCCATGCAATGAAATCCATCTAGTGGGACTATCACCTTTCACGGAACTAGAAACTTGAGTCCCTCCTATCCATATTCTCCTTCTCCTATCCAAAAAGACAAAAAAAAAAGAAAAAGAAAAAAAATTAAAGAGAAATCCCTTCGTCCAATGGTGAAAACCTGGCAAACAGGGGCCCTGGATAAGTACCATGATGAAAACCTAGCAAATAGGTGTCATGTGTAGGTTGATCTTCTATGTCACTTACACTTGGGGGCACAATGTCTTATCTATCCCTCCTATCATTCATGTCTTGTCATTTCCATCCTACTTGCCATCTTTAGCCATCATATTGAGTCTATTCATACATACCTATCATATTGAGTCCATTCATCCACTCTTCTTCTCTTGATCTTGATGAAGACATAGGGGAAAAATGTTGAAACATGTTTTGGGTATCTCTCGACATAGCTCATCCTTCTAAACCAATCCTATCATTATCCTATTGTCATAAGATTTGTCATGAAAAAAAATAAAAATCCTAAGTCTTGTACCTAGAATGGGGCATGTTATTCCTATGCAACATAGTCTTTGGAAATCACATCCTTGCTCTCTTATGATGCATACATCCATTTCATTCACTATGACTTATCCTTTCCATCCATCCATATATCATGAGCCTTTTATCCCTTATCCCATCACCCACCCTTTCATCCATCAATCCCCTTTATTTCCTTGCACCTAGACTTGGTTTTCCCCTTGTCATTGGTATCTAGCACAAAGACTACTTAAATTTTCATCCTTTGCCACAACAAAACATCTCAAAAATCCAAAAAAAAAATCAAAACATTTCAAAAATCCAAAACAAAACACATCAAAACATTTCAAAAATCCAAAACAAAAATCAAAACATTTCAAAAATCCAAAAACAAAAAATTCAAAACATCTCAAAAATCCAAAAACATCAAAACATCTCAAAAATCCAAAAATATCAAAACATCTCAAAAATCCAAAAAAACAAACATCTCAAAAATAAAAAAAAATCAAAACATCTCAAAAATTCACAAAAATCAAAATATCCCCAAAAATACTAAAAAAAAATCAAATATCCAACAAAAATCCAAGCAATAAAATCAATCCATCCAATTGATTCTTCCAATCCATCACCTCAATCTGACCATCCAACCAGTCAACCAAATCAATCATCTTCATCAAAACCATTCATCCATTCATCAAATCATCTTCAATCATTCCAAGCAAATATCCAAATGCAAGTCAATCCTTAATCCATACCAATCAAGCCAATCAATTTTGTCAAATTATCCAATCACATCCTTTGGTCTTGACCCTAATCTTGTCGTAAACCAAATCAACCAATCAATCAATCGATTATCATCATCCTTGTGTTGCTCTAGGGATATATCACTTCCCAACAATGACAACACTATCATCATCATCAATCAATCAATCAATCATCGGTTTACAGCTTGACAGGGGCAATACCTTGTTTGTTTTTGTATCATTTGTGCATGCTTGCTTGCTTGCTTGTGTGTGTTATCATTTTATCTTGCATTTGTATCAAATCTGTATCATTCCGGCTAATATTCATATCTTGTGTATGTTGGAGTAGCTTTTTGCACTATCCTTTGCATCTAAGGTCACATCATACCTTTTGTGCATTAGGACTTTAATGCTCTAAGTTTACTTCCTCATATCTCTAGACAAGGTTGTATTACACTGGGGCATGAGACACATCGTCACCTTGGTCCTTATATCTTGGTGCATAACGTCTAGTGCTATATCAAACATCATGGTTGCTCACTTTCATTGCAGCATAACGTATCATTCATCTCCTTCATCCACCTTCTATCTTGCATCATTCGTCTTATCCCTCCCTTTATCATTACATTTCAAGAGCCTACTCGTGTTTGTTCAACCCGCCTATCCTCTCGAGGGGGCATCATCATTCCATCATCATCCTATCTTTATATCATTATCCATTTTCCTCTATCCACACCTTAACTTCTTTGAAATGATGTTACTCGACACAAATCTCATCATCTTGAACATCATCTCAAAGAGGGGCAAAATGTAGACATCAAAAAATTGTCCTCTTATGATACCTTGTCACAACATTGCATCATTTAGACACCTTGTATCATGTTTTGCCCTAGGTACCCATGTCATCATCTAATTAGTTAAATAAATCTTATTTATTTGACTAATTTCATTTATTCCCTTCCTATGTATATTTCATTCATTCCTCTAATGTTAATTAAATAATTCATATTATTTAATTAATTAAATCATTTTCATCCATTCCTCTAATGTTAATTAAATAATTTATATTATTTAATTAATTAAATCATAATTCATTCATTCATCTAATGTTAATTAAATAATTTATATTATTTAATTAATTAAATCATTTCTATCAATTCTTCTAATGTTAATTAAATAATTTATATTATTTAATTGATGAAATCATAAATCCAACATTAATTAAATAAATCAAATATTTATTTAATTAATAAAATCTTAAAAGGATTTTCTCGCTTTTTCCAAAATTTGAACTCATGTGTATCTAATTAATTTATTTAATTAGATAATTCATCAATTATCCTTCTCATCTTTTTCAGGATTTATTTCCTTTAAAAGAGAATCAAAATCTTTCTATCTTTTCACATCTTATCTTATCTTGTTTTAATTCCTTTAAAACAATAAATCAAAATCTTTCTATCTTTTAAAAATCTTATCTCATCTCGTCATATTTCCTCTTTTGTCAAAAATCAAATCCTTATTGAATCTTATCAAATCTTATCTCTATCCAAATCAAAAATCTATAAATCAAACCTTTCACAAGCCATTGGGATTAGATCTTCTTCAGACATCCTCATTCTGCCAAAATCATTCCTCCATCTTTCATCCGTTTCTATCATTCTCCATTCGTCATCATATCAAGTTGTTACGTTGCAATAGTGAGCAATCAACATTCCTCCTCTATTGTCAACCCTTCAAAATCTTGCATCCTTGTGCAGGTGGAGAAGAGCAATGGAGATAAATCGAGTTGGCGCGGAGATCAGTTTGCATTTGTGCTTCGTGTTGTGATTTCCTTGTTATTTCGTACTCTATTGTGCTTGATAGGAATTAGTTAATTTATTGTTTCAACATTAAATCTAATTGATTTAATTTCCCTATCTACAGTATGTTTTTGGATTTTTTTGAATTTTAGGATATGAAGAAGCAAGGATGTTGATAATACAAGAATAATAATGTCTAAAAGATGAGGGATAATGGATGCTAAAGGATACTAAAAGATTGACTAATGCAAAGATAATGATGCTAAGGTAAAATGAGCTATTTTTGTATTTTTTGAGGATAAGGGTATAATCTAGATGTAAAGGGATCTTAAAAAAAGGATGACAATGAGGCTAATGTGAACTTAAGGTAACAATCCTAAGTATCATTGACCATTCAAGGAGATGATTTTCACAAGATTTGAGCTAAGACCGTGACAAAGGTTTAAGGCTCAATTGTGATAAAAGTGACAATGACAAAGATTTTATAATGTAAAGGATAGTGGTCAATGACAAATAGGGTATGCGACCAAGAATTCTCAAAGACTCAAAGGTTTCCTATGCTCAAAATCTGAAAGCCTAGATGCAACCTAAGGATAAAATTTAATTTGTGTAATGCAAAGGATTAAGGAATGCAAACTATAATGAAATATTTTCCTAAGGAGGATGCTAAAATGAGCTGGACAGACTTGTAGGTCTTTGGTTTATCAGACAAAGGTCACTTTAAATTGATTTTGATCAAATTTTGGACTCAGATTTAAAGAAATTTCATTTAGCAGGCAATTACGGTTCAGTTTCTATCAAATGAGTTTCATAGTTGCAACTCAAGTTGATAAATACTGGCCCGTTTTTGGAAATTTCGGTTCAGGAAAACAATTGCGATCTTTTGGCTGATAGTTGTGGTTCACAATGGCAATTGCAAGTCTGCGTTCAACAGCTATAGTTCCAAAATAGCATTTTTGACAGTTTTGATGTTTTTCAATGGTTTTGATTCAAGTTTTTGACTGTTTCTAATAAGATATGACTGGAAAACACAACAAATAGTATCAATCAATTTATTTTGGGCTGGTTTGATGTGAAATGTTTTAAAAGACAAGCACAATCCTAAGGCTGGCAAGGACTATATTCACTGGATTCCCACTTGGATTACTCCAACCACACTTATTCTTAGCGAGTGACTTAGAAGCTTGGCTACAGTGGCTCCCCTCCACAAAACTCACTTCTCCGGGTCAACCAAGCTTCGAGTTCTCATGACTCTCCCATGAAAAACTCTTCAAAAACAAGAACTACGAGAACGTGGGATGGCTTGGCAATGACCGTTGTTGCACCAACGAATAGAAGGGATTTTGGCTTTCTAAAACAAGAGGGTTCTAGTGAATACTCGGGGATATGACACCTCACGAGCGTACAAAAAGCCACTTAAGGCTTTAACCTCTCTACTAGGGGCTCTTATACCTTTAAAAGAAAAGGTAGGTACCCTGTTTCGAATGGCACTACATGGCTAAGGCCTACATACCGTGAGGATTTGACAGTTTAGTCTCATCCTTTTATATACCGACCCAAGCAAAAAACCAGTTGGAGTTGTTCCCTCTTAAGAGGCATGCCCCTCTAAGGTTTAAACACAAAAACAAAAGGGTCTAGCTTTTTTATCACTGAGTTTGCACAAGGTGAGAACATAATACCTACCATCCTTCAAACACTAAGACATGGTGGTTCATTTACCCTCTAATTAAAGCTATGTGAGAAAGATAATCGTTAATTTTAAGCATCAAAATGAAATGTTCTCTAATCTAAAACAAACGAAGTGGTTTCAAAATAAATTTCTTGGTCATTTGAACTCGCAAAACCACTTGTTAGTAGTTTCAAAAGAAAAAACCTTGGACCAACGAAAAAGCTACACAAACTCCAAGTTAGCACCAAAAGGAGGTCAAAACCAAACCAAAACCAAAATCAAACAACTAAGCTAAAGAAGCGAAAGTAAAAAGAGAAACTAAAACTAAAGGATTCAATTTTTTTTTTGCTCCAAGAAGCAATTTTGGGAATCCACCTAAAGCAATACGCTGCAAACAAAATGTTAGAACCCAAAAACCTTATTCTACTCACAGAAAGCGAAAGCAAGATGGAAAAGAAACTAAAACTGAACTTTTTACCTGACAGGCAATTGCGTTGCACCTTTCGTCAGTTGCATCTCTATGTTGCGTCACACAAGGACAATTGCGTCATGTTTTCAAATTCAAAATTTCCTGCATGTGGCTACCTTCTGCAAATGCATCATTTCTGGGCAAGTACATCGTTGTGTTTGACCAATGTGTCGCTGAGCTTGACAATTGCGTCGTTCTATACTCAAAATCTACAAAAACAAGTTAAAACCGTACAAAAAATTTGCAAAACAGTATGCTCGCCTCAGGGTCACCAATGTGAGATGGGGTTCTTAGTTCCTAGCCTAGAATAGTGTCAGCTAACACCTCTAGACTACAAAACCACATCAACAAGAGAATATAGACAATGAGAAATTAAAATGAAAGCATGCATATGTAAATACTCCCCATTTTAGTTGCTTCACTTCTCTTGTCTCTCCTTATTCTTCTTATGCCAATATTTCCCTTAGATTTGTTGTTGAAGTTGTGCAAATACCTGCAAATAGTAAGCAAGAAGTTTGGAGAAAATTAGCTGTTAAGGCCAAAGTGGAGGGGGAAGGCTACTTTTATAGACAGTCATTCAAATGGACAATTGAGATTAATCCTTTAGAAGGATTCCAAGATCAATGGATGAGAATGCATGAGAGGGAGGTTACAGAATGGATGGTCAAGATCAAACTTCTAGAAAGATGCTAAGATCAACAGTTCAAGATTGATGCACCAAGAATAAGCTATTCTTGGAGGAATCATGATAGGTATGACGCCTGACGACTATGACGCCTGATGGCTATGATGCCTGATGGCTATGACAACAATGAGGGCTATTACAAAAATGAATGATAGGGCATCTTTGACTAGGTGGTGCATAAATAATTTATTTTAAATAATTTATTCAAAAATGGAGGAAAATGGAGAAAGGGGACAAGTGGGAAATAAAAGGTGGAGCATTTAATTAAATTTATTCAATTTAATTAAATGTGAGGATAGAAATTGGAGAGGAATTAAATAATTTCAACAATTATTTAATCATGGAAGAATAAAAGGTCAAATAATAATAATTATTTGACTATAGAGAAATAATTAAATAAATGATGATTTATTTAATTATAGAAGAAAGGGGTACATTAGTGATGCAATTAAATTATTTAATCGATGACGAAAAAATAAAGATTAGAAAATGAATTAATTAAATAATTAAAAATTATCTAATTAATAGAGGAACATGATCATAATTGAATATTTAAAATTATTCAATTATCAAATGACGAAGACCAAGAAAAATGATGCTCGTAGACTTAGGACATTTTTCACTGTCTACACCTATTCAAAAATTCCTATTTTGTGTAATCTATGTTTGATTTAATAGACCATATGTATTCTTCAATGTCTAAATTTTGCAAACCATGTAACAATTTTTTAGACCATACCTATTTTGCAATGTGGACAGGCTGGCAATTATGTAATGTTTTGAAACCAACTATGTAGATGTATGTGCAGGAAAAAGACATAAAATTATATTATTATAGTCATATCTATGTTTAATATTTGGGTGTTGTATTAAAAATAATTATGTTTGATTTCTCAAAGTGTGGTTTTCAATGCAAACCAATTATTTTTTTTGGTTATTCCAATACAAATAACTTGTACCACACTAGACTATGCTAGCAGAAAATGATATTTAGATTCTTATTAATTAAAGAAGGGTAACTTGGAAGTTGTTTTTTGAAATTAGCTAGAGGATGGGTACTACGTAATGTATGTATCTCTAAGAGTTTAATGTTATGACCATTGGATGCTAGATACAAATAGTGTATATTCTTAATGATCCTAGAGTAATTAATAACATTGCAAAATATGTAGAATTTAAAAAAGGTAAAATTCCAATTGTATTCTTTATAGAATGAAGCTCTAGAAGTCAATGATTTTGTTTTTATAGTTGAGTGAAGTATATTGACAAATTTAATTTGTAAATTATCTAAGGAATCATATTCTCCCTATAAGATTATCAATGAATCCCTTGTGCAAGACTTGTCTATAGTATATTTAGTAAGAATTCTAAAAGGGTATTTGGTAATGTTCTAGTGAATGAATCTCATAAGTATCGATAAGTTAGAGAGTTGGATTAGAGGTTTGGAGCTTGTGTAATTCACATAAAAGCTTACGTTCTATAATTTTTAGACCTTATATGTGGTGGACTAATGCTTAGGCCAAAATCCCAATTAACTAAGTATGATGACGTCTTTATAAGAAATATCTTGTTCTTTAGATTCATTATCTATGTTGGTTGCATATTGGTGTTAATCCTATTATGAATGACCAAAGAGAAAATGTGTCTACTAGAGTCCTCAGATGAGATAATGAGAGTTTTGATTATAAAGATAGATTATACATTTATGATCAATGGTTTATTCTGGATCTTCACTCAAATCATTTCTCCTTATCATAAGGGGATTATTTGAATAATTTGAGCAAGGGAGACTGAAATTTTTTTCTTAGAATAAGTCTTAAGAATGGAACATGAATTACTAACATTAGCAAGCCCCTCAAAGTTTATTAGCTCTCTCAATCTAAATGTATATAACATAATAAATAAATAAATAATCATAACATGAGATAATTCATCACATATCAAATCCATAATGCAAATCTTAACAACATTGAGAGTAAATAATCACAAATAAAAAATCCTAAAGGAAGATCATAACACGATAAAGAGGTCTTGGACCACGAAATACAATAACACATTTCAAAATTTTGGATTTATCTTGTAATATTTCTCTTTGAACCCTTTGAATCCACATATTTAATGAATGTATTTCTTCTGGTAATAACCTCTATGAAGATTTTTGCATCTAAACATTTATTACAATTTACTACTAAAAGTAATACATTCATTGCCTAGCATGTGGAAATGCCATGTCTATATTTGATATACTAAATTCCAAGTTCATAAGCCAATGGGTGCACATTGCCCTATTAAATAGATTTTTTATTAATGCATTGTCATAGATACATTGTAGTAGTTGGATTTCAACATATCTTTTATTCGATGATGATGTGAGAATATTTGGCTTCATAGCTATTGAGGTATACTATTTTATACTAGAACTTAAATAAAGTTGAATAGGATATAAAATGTTTTACCAAGAAAATAAAATCAATATATATTGACGATTGTTGCTTCGTGGTGATTTATTTTCTTGATAAAAGTAACAAAGTACATATAACTAAGTCCACAACCTCTAAAGATTTAAACACTTGATGTTAATTTAATTCTCCTTCTCACTTGACAACTTGAGTTGAAATGCCTAAATTCTCTGATCTCTCATAACATGAGCTGAACCAAAGTGTCTTAAATAGTTTTGACTAGATTTCCAATGACTATGCAAGAATTTACAACCAATTCACATAACATAAAAACAAGTTTGCAAGTGCTTAAGGAAAATATCAGGTAGAAGTTAGAAACTTTGAAAAACTTCCATAGTAAGCTTGTGCAGACTAATATTTTTATGAGATTAATCTAAAATACATCTTTAGCATCTCTAAAATGGTAAAACTCTAGCAATCAACAAAAAATTAAAATTAATAACATGGATCCAAAAAATTGTAATGAGTAATAGACAAGACTTCATAAAATAACTCTACAATGGTATCGATCAATTTCTATGAATTCATAGATTTTTTTCTCTTTTCACAACTACTGCGTGTATTCCATTTCTCCATAACAACCAAAATTATAAGCAAATGATTTCAAACCCTTCTTCCTAAGACCACAAACATTAAGCAAAAGCTTTTATTAAATTTTATAACTGCGTACAAAACATCTTAAATAATTTTTCCCAAACCAACAATAGTGATGCCCATCTAACTAGTAACAAGCAAAACACAAAACTAGGCTTAAACTATGATGCTAGGCTTCTAGTAACAAAACACTAAGTTTATAAAAATGAGCAAATTGTTCTCACCAAAGAAACTATCATAAAAAAACTCAAATTTGCAAAATCGTCAAAATTGAAATGGGCCATAGCCCCAATAAGGTAAAAAAAGACCTTACTCACTCTAGAAACTTTTGAATCCTATTTGTTTTATTTGTTTTAGATGTCGACGACCATAGAGAACATGGAAGCAAGAGCCGAGGCCTTTGAAACCTAAAACAAAACAAGAACAATGAAAGCACACTGAAATAGAATGAAAAACTAAATGAATAAACCTTATATGCTAGGCATCCCCTTTCATGACACCTGACATAACACCTCTCCTCCTAATTGGAAATGGCACATTCAAGGCTTATTGTGAGGTGACAGAGGATGGAGTTCAACTTGGGGTGACACTTATCTGATGGGAAAATGTTTAGTAAATTAGGTTTAAGTTTCAATAAATTTTAGAGATGGGCATATTAGCTTAAAGTTTAAAGATGTCTAGTAAATTATAATTTTCTAATAATTATAGACTTAAATTTATGTAGGAATTAGATATAATTTAAAGTTTTAGGATGATTTGAGAACATAGGTAGTTTTAATTATTTAATTATTAATATCATGTTATATAATTTAATATTATTATGCATTCATATTTGAGTGTTTAAGTGAATTATTTTTGTAAGAATATAGGTGTAAGTGAAATCAAGGATGAGGTTTGGTAATTTATCACAATGGGTAAGGGGTTCAAAATTTGTTGTTGTTCATACTTTTTATGACTACGCATAATAGAGACCCATCAAAATTGATGATAATGGCTTGGAAATTTATGTTTAAGTAGTCAACTAGCTGAGGAAGCCGCTATAATATTTTTAGAGTTGTTCGACATTGACATGTAAGATTTTGAGAGGACAAATGGATCCTCTCCCCTAATTTTTATTCTTTTTAAAAATTTATATTAGGGGAGAGGCCAATAGTTCCAGTCGGGATCCTATTGTTGGTGTAGTACTTGTGGTTATAGGATTTAGTCTTGAAATATATTTATGCTATATATTGTCAACAATTAGTCCACAAGTAAATAAAAAAATAAAAAAATGTTGGTCAAGATGGACCCAAACATGAATACATGAAAGCCTATGAATGTTATATAAAAAGGTATAAATACATGCATTAATAAATGAAATAAATAGTTTTTTGTTTCACATAAAATATCATAACTATTCATTAAAAGTGTCATTTATATAATAAGGAGACCGGTTGAACAAGTATTGTTGTCATATGGAAAAATAATATTCTTGTGTACAACTATTGAGATAACAATGTATATGCATTGAAGTACTTCATATTAATAGTTTGTAGAATCATAAATATAAAAAGTGAACACAATAAATACCTTGCATTTTACCATAAAATGTGAAGGATTGTCAAAACAATTTTTGATCATTTGAAGTTGAATATATAAATTATCTTTCAAATAATACTATATATTTTTTATAACAAATAATATTTTTATGTTCAACTATTAGCTTATTTATGTTGTATATAAAGGTTATAGATAACAAGATTTATGGTTACCAAAAGGTATTGAGATCATTTAAGTTGCATATAAATTATATTTTAAATATTAATATGATAAGCTATTGTACTAACAACAAATGATATTTTTCATTCAACTACTAGGGATACTATGATCAAGTTTTGGTTGAGTCTTTAAAAATTCATTTTTAGTACACTTCTCATTAGACATCTTGATGTGGAAAGTTGCATGATGAGTCACACCTCGAAACCTTATTTGTAGATAGATAAGAGACCCTTTCAAATTTCTAAAAAAGATAGATCTTACAATATTTCATGTAACCCCTACATAATCATTATATTAACCTGCACAACTACTGACCCATCTCCCTAATCAAAATAAAAAAATATTCACCCATTATTATTTTCCAATCCCATTGAAATTAAGTCATTAAATGGAAAGATTGGTGATGAAGTTACTAATTTGAAGAATGAGTTAACTTGTGAGAAGATAATTATGAATTTATTAATTTATTTAATGATTTTTTTGATGAGGAAGTTACTAATTTGAAGAATGAATTAACTAATGGAGAAAGTATTCAAGATGATAGTTATAGATTTTTAATTTATTTAAATGGATAATTAGCTCATCTTAATTAAATAAATAATAATAATGTATAATTAATGGTGGATGATAATTAATGATGGATGATATGTGAATAATTAATATGATAATAAGAGGAAATATTTTAGTATTTATAGGCATACCTACTCCATACATGATAGTCAAAACATAATAAAGCACCCAATGTGATATAATCTAAATAAAATAACATCAATAATTGTATCAATTGAAATTCATTATAAAATTAATAATCTAAAAACATAAACTAAATATTGAAATAATCATAATAACAATATGGTGAACTAAATAACATGATAAATCATATGTAAAAAATATACAAAAAAAAAAAATAATAGAGTTAAAAAACTAAAATAGTTTAAATGAGGTTTTCTACAAGACAATAAACTTCTTAAGGGGGTGCAAGCTTATGATTTCTGGAAAGGTCAAGGTCGGGTTGGTGGTCTTTTTCCTCATCATTTCCTGCTCAATGGTAATATGTATGTTTCCATTTTAGATGTCATCAAGAACACCTTAGAAATGCAGAGCTTTAGATATCTGTAACTGGCATTGTATAGGCACATTGTTGTGGTCGGTGAAGATATGGCAGATAGTATTAGGAGGAGAACCAATGCTTTGTTGGCCCTTCTTGCACATGTGCATGATGAACCTATGGTTGTGTATGTTCCTGAGGCGCACGGTATCCTTCATGTTCCTGTACCTCCAGATGGTAATGCTCCGATGCTCCAAGTTGTTCCTACAGTGAATGTACCAGACCATGTCAGCTCCTCAATTCCTTTGCACCAACCTCATGTTCCTAACCTAAATATTTCCCTGGTGATGCAAGCTTCAGTGGCTGATTTTCAAGAACATTAGGGAGAGAATGAAATTCAGTCTGAGGAAATGGAAGAATAGGAAGTTTAAAATTATGAAGCACATATTTTGTAAAGGGTTACTATAGTGAATTTTTGCGTATGTATTTCATAGATGTACATGGTATTTAGTTTGGGGAAGTATATTACTATCAGTCAATTACAATATAGGGCATACATGTGGGATATGAAAATTTTGTTAGATGTAAGCAATCATGATATCAGATCTGGTTAGCAAGAACTAGTGATAGTCTTATTTTGTAAAACTCTTACTATTATATATTAATATATATAGGCTTAATGTCTTTCATCTTAAAAAAAAAATAGTTTAAATGCATACATAATATGCATTCCATAATACATAATTGGACACCAAATGCCAATACAAAACATTATCAATAAAGTTATATACAATGACAATACAAAATCTTATCAAGAAGTGCAATATCAAAACAAACATATACAAGTAGTTGTACTTGACACATATGCATGAAGCGTTACACTTAACCAACTCCTACACTCTAATATGTGTGATTCTTCTAACATAAGCATTAACCCTACACCTACAATGACATGGTCTACAACTATAATTGATCGTCAAAGAACAAGATCTTAAACTTCAAGATGGACATGAGAGACACCCCAATTTGAAAAATCTACAGCAATCTCTAGGGAATTAACTCTAAGTGAATGTATAGATGGATAACTAACATGGATGAGTGCCCAAACACCAATGTGGAAATCAAAAGTATGTGAGAGAAAGTTAAAGCAATCACGTGGACAAAATAATTCCAATGAAAAAGCAATATAACAATTCAATCTGACATGTGATCACAAACAAAAACACAGTATAAGAGTGGAAACAAAATGAATAGCTAAAAACACTATATATAAGAGTGAAAACAAAATGAATAGCTAAGCTAAGAACTAGCTCATATCATTTTATGTGCAAAATAGTAAGGTGGAAAACACCCAAAGAGAAATTGGCAAATAAGTTTTGTTCTCTTTTCATCAGATACTTTAAATGTTGAATCTTTATCAGCTTTCTTTGAAAAGGAACAAATAGCAAAAATAACAGATTATTTGATCAAAATTCATAGCAGATAATCCATGATCAACCAAAACCATAATAGGGAACACTAAATAAGTACGAGGGAAGGGTTGTCCGATAAGACTTTTATATCTTGCTGAAATGTTCAACTATCAGATATATAGACTCCCTAATCTCATAAATATCATTAAAAAAAAAATCATTCATTGTTGTAAGAGCTAAGTCTCCCTCAAGCCAAACACCTATCTCTCTCACCAGCCTCTCCTACTCCATGTGACGTGTGGAAAGGAGTTGTCGATCAAATACTTCTAACCTGGTCAATAATAGGACCACACGGGAAACTCTTGTCGCCAGTCCTCGTATTGAAATACACACTGTACAAGGCAATACGCTTGCATTGGATCCCGATGGCTTTCACTCACTCCGTGATTTACTGAAAGGAAAATGAAGAGTGAAGTCGGCCCCTTACGGATTAAGACACTTGAATTATGGTTTGTATTTATTTTCTAAGGGAATAAAAGCGCTTTTACATAATTCTACAATAATTATTAGTGCAGATATTTTTATTACGTCGAAGACATTTCTTTTATGAGAGGGAATGATTTGATTTTGGTGATCAACAACTAAGAATGATGTAAGTTGATAAAAATGGTATTGTTGTTTCGTTTTTCTATATCTTCATTAATCTTGTTTATGAACATTCAGTATAATTTTATTGGTTCACTATCGATGCTTTTGTTTTCATTATGTAATAGACCAATTTCAGTGGTCTTATTGGCCCCATCATTGTAGACAATGAACTCGTTGAAGGGTTTGAAGAAACAATTTTGTCTCCTCTTTGCTTGTTGGAGTGCCCTAACATTTGAAATCTTGGCATATATATATATTTTTATTTATTCTTCTTTGCTCAACAATGACTCAAACTTTTGACTGATTGAAAATTTGGTGAATAACTTTAATTCTATGATTTTTAGTGTCCATCCATGTATCAATTTTGAATCTAACCGTGTGGAGAATATAGAAGAATTTTGCCTCTCCTTCCATATGCATGCTTTGCTCCATTCAAAATCCTTCAAATTCATTCACTAAAGTGGTGCAAAAATCCAAATGTGTAAAGTGTAGGTTCATTCCAAAGAGCTTGGATTGCATCCCATAAAGTTAGGAGTACATGTACACCATCTTGTACAATATTTTCTATAGGAAAGTTGCACTAGTTTAGAAAAATCTATTATGAAATGTTCTAATATGTACCTTAGAAAAATGTGATTACAAAAAGCACAACTCAACTAATACTAAAAATAACACCACATTTCAATTAAGTTGTACTTTAATTCATACATAACTTAATATTGTAGCAAATCATACAACCCATCTCGTTCTTTTGAAATTAACTACGTTTTTCTCATTTTGACAATCATTCTCTTAAACACAATGATTACACTAAAGATGTTTCCCTCTATGAGAGGGATTGAATTGAGTTACCAGATCAAGTATTGATATTGCTTGGGAAAGATACAAGATGATCAAAATGATATTGATTGTTCATCCATTTCACAATCTATTCATTGAATATGTGACTAGGTAGTGATATTGATATCTTAGTCATTGGAAGATGACAATAATAGGTGGCTCAACATCTTCAATAGGGGTATGAAGCATCTCATCTTCACTTATTTCTAGTATTGTCTAATCTTGCATATTATGCGGTTAAACAAATCCAACAATCATGATTCTCCCAAAATCCTACAACTTTTATATCAATGATACAATTGTTAAAGCCTTGATTCAAATTCGTGGTACAATATGAAACTGATTAAATTGAAGTATCTTTCATATATTTAAAAGACTCTAATTTTTTGTTTGTTTATTTTAGAATGGGTAATTTGACCTTAATTTGGAGAATGAAGGGGCCACTAATCTAATATTAGGAGGGGCCTCCCATCAATCGTAAGTCAACAATTTTTTAAACACAAAGTGCATTTACTAAAGACTTTGAGGCCACAACTAAAGTGTAACTCATGCTGTTTTTTTCTCTGGCTCAACAAGGCATGAATGTAGGGAGGTTGTAAGACCTATAGACTTGATAAGACTATGTTAGGATCTGATTACAAGGAAGGAAACACACGATACTAAAGATCCCCTTTACAACATGGAGGCAACCATTAAGCTTTTGACTACCTATAATAAACAGTCACCAGATATCAGAGGGTCCATCGTGCTACACCAGTTGGTAGCAAAAGAAAGTGTTGAGCAGGTCGATGAGGATCTAGGGGTAGAACATAGCATGTAGTGAAGGTGCACACTCGCAAGGTTTAGCTGCAAAAACCTTTCCGTGCACCACCGATTATGGTACAACATGAGTTGGGCCCAGGAAAAGGTAGCCATGTGAGCTCCATGTGGCAGATGCAAATATGCCACCACACATGAGAGCATACCACATCAAAAAAAAGCCCTGCGCCTAATACCACCAAAGGAACCACGTATTTCTACGATTAAGTATTCCTACGAAGGCATGATCATAAACGAGCATTCAAGGAGTGTATGCTACAGCTTTGATGAAGTGTCGCTCCCAAATTTTAACAGTTTTGTCCATCACTACAGATAAAATGGACAAGTGGGTATGCCTCAACTATGTCACCTCAATCAATGATATTTGGTAACTTAAATACATTAGGATCACACTTGGATTGCTCCTCAATCAATCATTGATAGACTTGCTTTATAATTTTGGGTTGATGATCAAAGATAACATTCTTAAACATGTAGGTGTTTTAGATGTAGATGTGTTCATTTTAGTGCTCCAAACTAAAGTCTTTCTATGATGATTATCTTTGTAATTGTTTATTTCTGGATGGTAATCAATTATTAATTAATTGCACATTGAATGTATTTAAATATTATGACAACAATAAATCATACAAAGATTACTAAGTCAATGAATTGTTAGTGAAAAGGGTAGGATTTCACAAAATTTGAATTATTTTTTTATAATTTGAGGGTCAATCCCAGCAAGATTGACCTAGGACATGAAGCTATAAATTTCAAGGCAAGAAATGAATGTATGAATAATAGTGTAATGATAAAGATATAATAAATGGCTAACAATAGTGAATATGTGGGAATGCATGTAATTAAAGATAGAATAAGGTCAACATATAGAAGTGCATGTATATGGTGATGGATAAATGATAGAGGAAGGAGAAAAATCAATTCAAGAGTGTGTCATTTGTCACTATGTAATTGTATCAATGTATTCCATCAAAATGGCCCCAAAACTAAATAGGAATATCCACAGGTCTGCAACTTTCACTATGACATTTTTCCCCTATTTTGAGGTGTGCATGAGTCCTAAAATGAGCATGCATCTTGAAGTACATGTAAAGATTCTCACATGCACAAAAAGTAAATATTTAGACACTTGATGGAATATGACATCCATGAAAAGTAATGGATCCATCTCAAATTCTTTGTGTGTCCCTCTCCTTGGTCTAAGCACTATGTAGGAACACATATGCAAAGTGGTAATAAAATATTTTATCTAATGCAATAGTAGTAATGTGGTATTGCACTTCAAGCATGACCATGTAATGTGATCAAGATCATCTAGGTATAATAAAGAGTCTTTGTATAAGCTTTGATAATTGTCTACAATCTCAACACAAGAACATTAGCAATAGCATATGTCCCTTTTAATTGTTTGCATCTTTTGGGTGCAAGATTTGGAGAAGAAAAATGATACATATAATACACTTTTTCATCTAAATAGTGACAAATCATTTTCCAAATAACTTATGATATTTTTTGGAAATAAATGCAAAAATTGTTAATATAACAGACCACTTTGAGGGGGTGACCTCCAATAGTTAGATAATAATGTATGAGTTCAATATTTGGTGATATGATGTTTGTTAGAATCCAAGATCAGACATGCAAACCAGAAATACCTTCCACAAGAGAAAAACAGAAAAAGCCAGAGCAATTTGCATGAAGATGTGCAAATGAATAATATTCAGGAATTGAGTAAATACAAGAGATGAATTGCTTTATAAAAATAATGTATGCATAACCCTAAAAGGAAACCCTAATGTGCACACTTAATAATTAATAATTAATTAATTATTAATGTGCCTAAGTTTAGCTTAAGTAACTAAAGTGATAAGTGATTTAATTAATTAACCAATATGATTAGATTAATTAATTGAAATAACTTATTACTCTAACACCCCCCCTTAAGATGAACTTAGGAAGTAGCTAAAACACTAAAGAAAAGATGCATGAAAGCAAAGATGGGTCCCAACAACAAGGCCTGATCAAGTACCCATGTACAAATGCAATGAATGAAAAAGAGGAGAAAACCCAATGGGACAAAACCCCCCCTCAATAAAATGACCTACTGTAAAGAAGCACTAGAAGAACACTAGTGGAGTAACACTGGAATCCTGAATTTGGCAAGCAAGAAAAGATACCTCTGTTTACAAGAAACCATATGAGAGTCATTGAAGGACTCAGGCGGAATCATGATAATGCAATAGCAGACCCTATGCCATGGAACATTAGAAAACTCACAAACTGGAACAACCTTGGAATCTATGAAGCAACAGTAGATGAATAAATGATGCCCCCTATAAGAGGGAATGATATGATGAAAAAATCTGGAAGCTATGTGTATCTCGATGTCGATGCCAAACTATGACTAAAACTGATACATAGGAGCAAGTACCATGAAAATTCTAGAACATTAACCATAAAATGAATGGCCCTCAAACTGATATGTGACCTGATGTGAATCTGATGTGATTCAAGATCATTAACCATAGGTTCTTAATTTGAGATGTGAACTGATGTGAACCAAAATCTATCAAGCTATGAATAAGATGCGGCCAAAAGAAACTACATAATCGAGATACAACTCATACAAGTTGTCATCGATATGAAGATGAGATCAAAGTGCATGCAATGCAACTACACTCTAATAAAATTATTATGCAAGAAACCCCCCTGATAGAACTTTATATAAGTTCATTTATTACAATAACCCATGATTGTAAAAGGAGAGTATGCAAAACATGGATAAATGGAAGAGAAAATGCAAACCTAGTGCATGAAAAAAAAAAAAAGTGCATGCATAAACCAGTGTTTACATCTACTTTCTTGATTAAAATTGACCTCAAATCTATGTAGATAATTGAATCGGCTTTCTGGTGCCGCCTGAATCGCAAAAAACGGATAATCGAGTCAAGAGATATGCCCTTTGAAGCGAAAACCACTTCATCTGACTTCAGAGGCCTGCAAAATAAAATTGGAACAAAAAATGGAAAAACTATTTTCACCACTGGATCGGCATCAGAATCAGCTTTCCAACGGTATCTCGTTTGCAAAAAAACAACACTGTATGCGAAAGTTATGCCCAATTTCGTGAAAGTGCTCCAAAAGGCCCAATTTGGCCTACATGCAGCCTAGGGGGCTAAAAAAAGTTCGGCCCCTGGTCCTGTGCGCGACTAGGGGCTAGCGGGCAGGGGGCTGGGGTCATTAATATGACAGACTCTTTGCTTTCATGCATCTTTTCTTTAGTGTTTTAGCTACTTCCTAAGTTCATCTTAAGGGGGGGTGTTAGAGTAATAAGTTATTTCACTTAAATACTCTAACAATGTTTGAGAGAAACATCTCCTTATTTATAGTCTTAATTATGTAGGGATTGATGCATGACCATTCAAGTCCACAAGTGATCCTGTATCACCCAAAAATATTTTTAGTTCTAGTTTCAGTTTTGGTTTGTGCTGATGGTTTCAGACAT
Organism: Sequoia sempervirens; assembly: GCA_007258455.2. Taxonomy (NCBI): domain Eukaryota; kingdom Viridiplantae; phylum Streptophyta; class Pinopsida; order Cupressales; family Cupressaceae; genus Sequoia; species Sequoia sempervirens. The sequence goes on along the minus strand of VDFB02000007.1, from coordinate 9,807,098 downwards.
ATCTCAACATTTGGAAGCTTCAAATTTGGTCAGAATTGGAAGAATGGAGTTTTCGCTCAAACATAGTTAAATGCTTCACAAACAATTTTACAAAAATAATTGTTTTAAAAATCCATGAGATTTGACAACAAATTCTTTTATAGACATATTCTTAGATTTACTTTGAAAAATGTGAAAAATATTTTAAAACCAAATTATTCACCAATTGAGAGAATTCAATTCTCTCTGTTTTAGAAAAACAAATAATTCTAAGACTTTTAGATGCTGGAGAAAAATAAATTTATGGAAAGTTTCATGAAGTGAAACAAAATATATTGACCAGCTTTCAAGAAAAAAATTGAACATCAGATAAAAGTTATCCATAAAGTTAATTTTCGAACTTTTACTGACACTCGGTTCTGTACATACAAGCTCTTATTTAACTGTTATATAATTGACAAAGGCATTAATAATTGATTTTCAGTTAATTATACTTCTCTTTTTTAATGCGTTTTTCATTCTTTAAACTCAGAAAAATGATGAGTGGCGCCTGAAATAAGGAATAAAGTTGAATTATAAGAGGCGTGGAAAACCATTATTTTAGAAGAGAAGGCACCTCAATCTTGTTTTTATTGTTGGGTTTAAAGACTGAAAAAGGAAGAAATAACAGAGAAAAGAATGAAACGACTTTAGCTGTGTAATAATTCGTTTTGGTGGCACAAGACTTGATAATCATTAAGATGATTTTCATATGCAAATTCCTTAAACATGTAGTACAGTAAAAAGTAGCGCTAAGCTGGAAGATTAGGCAGATTTAAATGGAAAAAACATGAAAAACCATTTTTGGTAGCTGGGAGGTCTCTTTCTTAGCGCCATAAAGGTAATCATTTTGCATATATAAAAATCAGATTTCTTCAAGCATCTCAAGGACAAATGTGACACAGAGGGGAGAATAAAGAAGAATTTTTAATGTCATTTGCGGGGAATATGAAGTTGAAAGTGGCGCCATGTTTCTGTCAGATTTTGAAAGATGATATTATTCAACAATTGACAGAGAAGAGAGGGGACGACTAGGTTGAAGATGTTTGACGAAGGAGCAGCGTTGGAGTAAAGAATGAGAAGAAATCCACCATGAATAGAGTTTGCAGGAAAATGTTAGGAAAAAATAGGTGTTGCTGGACAAGAGTGGTGACATCCCAAAGATGAATTGAATTAGATTTTTTTTTGGGTGCAAATAAACATATTATAATTGATTTTTGAATAAATGTAATGAAAATAGTTTGTCTTATAATTTTATGTTTTTGTGGTGTGTTGTGGCTATGAGATTGGGCAATCTAGTAAGGAACCCTTATCTCGACTACGTCAAGACAGGCCCCTTTGTTCTAGTTTTAAGAGGGGCTAATGTATTGACTAAGACTAATTTTAAGATTAAACATGCCACAAGTACTTATGATTATTATACTTATGAATATATGATATTAGGGGCATAACATTCCCATCTCTTTCAAAAAAACTTTGTCGTATATGCTTAACAACTTTGAGATAGTTTGTATGATTTGTTCATCATTCTATGGTGTACCTTCAATTAGAAAGTTTTTCCACTTGAGTAGGAATTTGAAGATGGCTCTTTTTTACAAACGTTTCACTCATTTCTCAATGATTTCCTTAGGCTCTAAAATATTCTTGAATTCTTGATCTAGTTTAGGCAATTCTAATTGGATTGAATTATTGCATTTATGAGGGACTTTATGAGTGATCTTGTTGAGCTCCTTGTAATGTAGGCACATTTTTCATATGTATCATCCTATTGTTAAGAATAATTAGACGATAACTAGGCACCATTGTTGGGATGAACAATGCTTCTTGGTATTAATTCATTGTCATGATCATTGTCTCTAATTAGAGGTAGAACCTTGGAGTCTTAAAATACTTGTTGATTTTGTTGAATGATCTCTTGATTTTTTGATTGAATTTGAGTTGTCACATCTTGTGCTTCTATAAAATGTAGTTGTGCCCCTTTAACATAACAACCTTTCTTGAGCAATTTATCTATCTTATGGGAGCTAATAATTTCACCTGGTGGCAAGTGTGCACCCAATAGTTTATATTTTTCCCACATGTACTAAAATCTATGGATAAGTCTTGAAAATTAAAAGACAATGTTCCTAATTGTTTAAGCCATTGAACACTCAAAACTACATCTACTCCCCTAATAGAGATTACAAATATTTTTAAATCAAGTTGATAATTTCCCTTTGAGATATTTATATGATGGCATTTACCACCACAAGGGAGTTGTTTCCCATTAGATATCACAATTTGAAAATTAGAGATTGGATAAACAAAGCAATCGATCTCATTAAACCTAATTTTATATCAATAAATTTATGTGTACTATCAGTATCAACCGACACTTTCACATTTTGCTTTTTAATATAGCCAATTACTTTGAGTGTTTGTGGTGAATTTGTCATTCAATGTTTGTAGGGAGATGATAGTGCTTTCTTTTTCCTTGGAATCCTCATGTTTAAGTTCTATATTTGGCTTGTCTTTGCTTCCATATTTTGTTATATTCTATGTGATTTGTATGTGCTTAAAAGACAAAAGGATTTTTCCACAATTTTATTTTATATATTACTTGAAATCATGGCATGGTATGAGATCATGCTTCTTTGATTTTTTTCCAACAGTCTTGTCTTGTCTATGCTACTCCATTTTGCATACATTTGTAATGGAGATAGACCAAAAACAATATCACCATGGTTGTTGCTTCAATCTAGTTCCAAAGTTCCCCTTTTTCTAGAAACCATAGGGAATTTGGTCTTATACTTTCCAAAAGAATTTTTGTGAACACTTCGACAATTAAGGAGAATCCTAATATCTTAGGAACCACTTATTAGTTTTTAATTCCCTCAAACACTCCAACAAAGCAATGCAAAATATAGATGGATGGACAATGTTGGGATTTATGGGACCACTAACAACCTTTCAGGGTTCTAGAGGTTTCCAAAACTCCCTAAAGCTTTGAGAAATGTAATAAAATGATCGATATAAAGGAAAAAATGAGATAATTTTATATCTTATCAAACCGAAGAGAGTCCCAATACCTTAGAAAGTACCTAAATTCACTTATAAAATTTTGTCAATAGATCTGCAAACATAATGAAGAAGAAAAATACCATGACTTTGACTGCAATAATATTTTCTCTTGAAAAATTTCCACGTTGTCAAATTATATTCTCATGAAACTTTTTGTCAAGCCTTTTCACTCCATCTTCTATAGAACCCTTGATTTAATAATTTCCACAACCTCCCTACAAAAAACTTGTAAAATTAAAATATACCAAATGGTGATGAATTTTGGTGCAAAAATTTGCCACATTTTAAAAGTGAACCCAAGAATATCCTTATAAAACTGTTTAACTATATCTATTACAAATTTTCATATTTAATTGTTTATGTAAAACCTGTGAATGTAATAATTACTCTAGGGGTTGGAAATGGGATGATGAGTGATTTTCCTTCAGATTGGTGAAAAAAGTGACACGTGTGGATAATTGGAGTTTTTGTGACTAGGAGCAAATTAACATAGCGATTTTGACACAAACTTTTTGAAAATTGGCGAGTTTAAAAATGGGGCTAACAACTTGCATACTACTTAGCTAAAAGAAATAGTTCTCATATTGAGACAATGTCATCCCAAGCTATTGGAGATCATGAAACTCAATTAAATGACACACTACTTAGAGCACTTAAAAAGGTAACAAGAATAAAATCTCCACTTAAAGGTTTCAATTGAGATGGTAGAAATGTCAAGATTCAACTTTTTCTCATCTTCTTTCCACCAAGAAGAACAACCACAAAACTACATAATGAAGAAGAATTCATGTTACTCTCATAATACTACATGTTAAACCATTGAACTAAGCCTTTGCCTCAAATCCATCAAGGAAACCCTCAAAAATTAGTGAATGAAGGTCTCTAATATGTCTTACCACTACATTTCACTCATCTCCAACCTACCTAGACTCCTAACAAGGCCTTTCTTACTTGGGTTGTTCCTCCATCCTAGACTAGAGTGGATCCCTAGAGTGTTACCTCTTATGAAATTGACTTTATCCCACTCCTTGAGATGACATAGAAATGTCTACCTATGATTCCTCTTGCTTAAAGAACCTCCAAATAATCTTCTACAATATTCATACTATCTATTATTGTATAGCATCATCTTCATTAGGATAAGCATGTATCTCGACCAATGAATCATCACTCTAAATCTTACGAGATCCTTAGAAAGTAATTCTTGAATAGGTGTCATAATTTAGAGGCATTTCCCCCTCTTTAAGCAAGTTAAATGGATTAAAATGCACATGTGATAATTTTAAAAACACAACTATCAAGCCTATATAAGAAAAAACACTCTCACACACAACACAAATATCATAATAAAACATAAATCTTAAAATTTTGCAACATGGGCTCTTATAAAAATGTAATGTCTTGAGCTTACACCCATGACAAATTAACAAAAAAATGGGGAATAAATTCATGATACAAAATTGGCATAAATAAATCCACACTACACTTATTTGTGCCTAAGGTGTCATAACAATATGTAATAACAAACTTGAAATGTTCATTGATGCACAATACAAGGTGGCACTAGTGAAAGAGTGAAAATCATGATATAATAAAACACTGCAAATGAGATATGGTAAAAATCAAGGTTCCCAAGCCACCCTATGAACCCCTACTACTTACTTACCAGGCTAATTTTCTAACATCTTAGAACATGAGAAGAACAAAGCCAAAACTATACAAGTTTGGGCTTCAAGATAATCTATAAGGAGGTCAAACTTCAAAGCTAAATAGCATGGTTGAAACCTTGGGGTTCAAGGTACATGTTGCATCTTTCATTCCTTGGATTTCAAATTTTGAGTTGTAATTTACAGCTACCAACTACCCCCCAAACATTACTCCTAAACACTTTGCAATATCGATCTTTGACCCCCAAGTTGCACTTTAGAACCCTACAAAATGTAGAATCAAGCCCAACTCTAGTGGAATTTCTTATCCTTTGGCATTCAATGTACAATGTGCAACTTATACTTTGGAGTTGAATGGGTAGTTGACAACATGCAAAAAATTGAGTGCCAAACTCCAACCACCTAAAACTTGGACTTAGAGGGTTTGAAATATAATGTACATCATGTAAAATAACCATGAATCACCAAACTCTAAGAAGCATGAGATTTTTACTTTGGAGTCCAAATTATACTTTGCAAGTGTAAAATACCCTATCAAATTTGAACTTAAAGCTCCATGCAATTCAATTGTGGGCTCTAATTTGTATAAATATATTGGAAAAAAACTTGCAAGTAACAAGTTATAACTTTATTGATTTTCATGTTGGTAAAAAAAGGGCTTAGACGGTTAGACCAACCATTCAATCACTTATAGGCTCTAGGTTGACTAAATTGGAGCCCCCAAAAGGGACACATATCTCAAGAAATATGATTCTAACTAAAATCTTGATTTAAGCTAAATAAAGAAGTGAACAATCATGATATCAATTACATCAAATCGTGGAAATCAACTACATCTACACAACATATCATGAATGAGAATAATAAGAGATTATATATATATATATATATATATATATATATATATATAGATAACTAAAAGAAATGGAAACCACCTTACCCAATTAGGTATTTAAACACATGCCAAGTTTAAGTATGGTTGCAAAGTAAACTAGCCAATAAGTGACAAAGCCTAATTATACACATTATTAATAAATGATGCCACAAAGGAACTAGTTTGACACAATGATAAAATATTTTTTCATGATTTATGCCCATATCCATCAATCTAGCTAGCCCCAAATCATGGTACAACGCTACCCAACCATGTTGAACCCTTAGGCCTACCCCTTTAAACTAAGAATAAATCAATTGTACAATCAAACACACATGTAAAACAATTGTGATGGATGACACAAACATGACATCACACAACCAAATGCATATACATTAAAAATAATAATGTGCATGTAAGGGTCATGGCATCTAATCAAAACACACAAGAAAATATGATAATAACCACCAAGATCAAGTAAGGAGCAATTGTAGCATCACACTTAAGCAAGATATCATAAGGATACACCAAGTACCAATAATCCACCAAAAATAGAATATGGACTATCACACATTGGATGTATAATGCCATCAATATAATTTTGTGATTCCCTTAGGGTCTTTGATGCAATTTTAGTTTCAAGATATTTAGTTAATCCACTTTAAATGTTTGGATACCTAATTCATTTTATTTTATAATAATTCTCATATGACACTTCAGACAAGTATGACATGATTCCACTCTACTACTAAACATACATATCTACTCTCGAGTCCAAAATATCAACCTTGGTCCAAAATTTTGAGGTATAAAAAAAAGGTGAAGTTAATGATCTTCATATCTAAAAGGTTGGTAAAATCATAAGAAATATAAGACTCTTTGTCTCGCCAAAGAAAAAAATAATCATGGTCAATTTTCTTTTTCTTTTTCTTGAAGAGGTTCAAAACCATGAAATCCCCAAATTCTTCATTAATGAAATCACCCAAAACTTTTAAATTTTATTTTCTAAAATAAAAAAAATCAAATGTTCAAATACAGGTCATTTTATGCCAAAAATGCACAACAAACATTTTAACTTACAAAGGATTATAAGATTTTTTTCCATAACCTTAGCTCTATTTTATACTTTTCAATATAATTTCTAAATGCATGAAAATAACAAATCTACTTCTAATCATATACATTGTACTTCAATCACCCCTCTAAATGAAGAAGCCATATGTATCTGCCTATTATGGACATGATGATGTAGGAGCATCCCTAGTTGTAAAGCAATCCTATATCAACCAAAAGCAGTTCTTTTCTTGCATTGCATTTAGTAGTAGTTTCAGTAGTTCATTCTACATTTTACCACATCGTTATTTCTCAGCTCGCGGAGCGGGATATAGCATCTACACAATGACATCTATCACATATCCAAATTTTACATCTTTTGCATTTGTCAACCAGAATTTATTGCTCTTAGGATTTCCCTATGTTACCAATAAGAGCATTTGGGGCTAACCTGGTCCATATTTCTTAGTGCGGACCTATTCTAGATCATGCAAAGCCTAATGGGACATCATACAAGCATCTTGGGTTTATTGGGACCTATCTTGGAGATCTGCAAGTCATATCTTTTTGCATGGAGTTAATTTTTCATATTTTGAAGTTGACCTTCATATTTGATCATTCATCGGGTTGTTAACCCTTGTGGCCGATGCAGACCTATATAGGAGCTTGAGAAGCATATTTATAAGCATTTATAATCATTGTAGATGAGTAATCAAATAATTTCTAAGTTAGATGTTTTAGGATCAGTACATTTTCATATAAACCCTTTGAGGGCATGTAATAAGGCCCGTTCGCCAATTGTATTGTTAAAATCCCTTGAGGGAAGCACGTGAGCCCTAGATATTCAGCTTGAGGCCCATGTTGCATGTAAGATTATCAATTCAATGAGATTTCATGTTTGCATATCCAATTGTTGTGCTATTTTTGTTGTGTTGACTCATTGTTGCACAATTTAGACTATTCCTTTTGAAACCCTCCTACTGAGTGACTGCACCAAGTGAAGTTTTTGATTCTTGAATACATTCCTTGAGGTGAATAGATTTTTGAACTGAGCTAGACTATATTTGTTTTCAACTAATCATCAACTATGAGGCAGTTGAAACCCTTGTAGCCAAATCGTCGAATTGAGGTAGTTGCACTGATCCAAGGGGAGGTATGCCGCCAAGGAGAGCACCTGCTATGGTGAATGTTGCTGGAAGAATGGATGAGATGTTGGAAATGATGTGTGAGATGTGAGTTAAGTTAGATGTTGTTGAAGAACATTGAAGGTGAGGCCTAAACCCTAGGCATAATGATGAAAGTGACGATGAAGCAAAACATGCGAATCAAATTGCAAAAACCCTAGGCAAAGAAGAAGATGAACCAGATCAAGTAATAATGTTGAAAGCAATCTCAAAGATTGGGAAAAATACCTAGAGTTGAAATTCAAAATTACGTTGGAAATTTCAATCCTAAAGAGTTGATTGATTTGATCAATGAGATGGAAGAATATTTTGAATATGAAGAAATTGAAGATACGAAAAGAGTTAGATTTGTGAAAACAAAGTTAAAAGGACATGTTGCACTATGGTGGAAAGAAGTTCAATTAGACTAAAATAGAAGAGGTAAAGAAAGAATCATCAAATGGGACAAAATGGTGACAAAGCTAAAGAATCAATTCATACTAGCAGATTATGAACTTGAATTGTTGGAAAGATTGCAGAACCTGAGACAAAAAGAAAGATCTGTGAAGGAGTACACTAAAGAATTATACAAGATAATCAAAACCAGCCATAGTGAAGCAAGAAAAGAAAAGGTTGCCAGATATATCAATGGACTGAGAGAAAACATTCAAGAGGAATTGAGCCTAGTAAAGATGACATATGTTGAAGAAGCATACCAGTTTGCATTGAAAGTGGAAGAGAAGATGAACAAGAAGTTTGAACAAAGGCAGAGAAGTGCAAGAGAAAGATTCCAAAAGAGTGGACCCCAGTCTGGAGAAAGAAGACCTTATGTGAAGCAGAACAAAGATCCAAGACCCTACCAAAGTGAAGCAAAGGATGTTAAATTATACCACAGAGGAAGAGAAGATCGAAACTTCTACCACTATGATAGAGGAGGTCATAATTCTTACCGCAATGATGGATTCTGGAGAGATGAAGGAAGATATGAGAGAATACCATTTAGAGGAACCTATTTCAAGTGTAGAGGTGAAGGACATAGAGCATTTGAGTGTCATCAAGGAAGTACCAGAAATAAAACTGAACATACTAGAAGAACAACCTATGTGGATGAGGAGAATGTTGGATCGCCTAATTTAGTTGGAAGACCAGATAAAGGTGAATCATTGGTGATGAGGAGAGCTTTGATACATGAAGAAGTGACCAAAGAATCATTGTAGAGGAAAAGTTTATTCAGAACCAGATGTAAGTCCAGAGGAAAGGTATGTAAAGTTATCATTGATAGTGGTAGTACTGATAATCTAGTTTCAGAGGAGATGGTTGTAGAGTCTAAGTCAATGTATTGTAAACTTGGTAGAATCTACTCAATTCATAAGTTGAAATAGCTAAACAATCCACTCTACATTGCTTGACACCACATTAAATTGTCAACCCAAGGCTTGTAAGCTTATGATGGTGCGACATTATATATGCCTTCATGGACTTGAAATCACCTAAACTATCCTACTTAAGTTATTCTAATTGTTGGAAATTCATAGAACTGCAAAACAGTAAGAACAAGAACCAGAACTAGTTGCCATGTGTTCCTACAACAAAGACTGTAACTGAACTACTACAAATGAATTAATACTGTATTAACTGAAAGCTGATAAAAACTAATAACTTAGTTGAACTATCCTCCAGAGTGTTACTAATAACCATTATATGCATATTCACAAGCATTCATTCATAATAAGCAAGATATGAAATTCCAATTAACTTGCATATGATTCATGAATAATGATAAACTAATAACAACTATTAACAAAAAATAAATAACTTAAAGATGAAGTGAAGAATAATAACTTGAGTGGCCTGGTCAACTTTAACTGAACTCAATCTAACTAATATATTCTACGCATCCCATAAGATCAATTCCATTCAGTGCATATTGTAAAATATTACAAAAGATCTTTCCATAGATTGGACTCAATCATTTTGAATATTTTTCATGTCTTGAAACAAAAAGTAATTGGTAACATGAAACTGATAAAATCAACTAACTATCGTGTGGATTCAACTACAGTTATATAAAAACTAAGGGAATCTTTATTGAAAGCAACAACTAACTGAAACCATTAACTCCACTCCGAGATAATAGAGTGTGGAATTAAGATTTGAATTATTCAACCTATAACTGAAAAGGAAAGAGAAATCCTATCAAAACTAGAATTCTATCAAAACATAACTATATGTAAACAGACAATCCACTTGTCAAAATTCCATAGATAAAGGAGACCTCTTCTTCAACATTTTATTAAACTGGTCATAATAACGCAAGTCCAATCTTCATTAAGTGCCTCTGATCAATGATCACCACGCTCAACTTAACCCAAAGCTTCCCTTACTCCGATGTCCAGTCAACTCTTTTTCTACAGGTTCACTCCACAACTATTGTGTTATGGCTCCTTTTGAGCTGCAAACAAGTTAATTCCGCAAAACATGTACATGAGGATAACTATCACAATTAACTCATAGAATTCCATCAACATTACATGCATTCATTCATATAAACCATATAATACTAATATATTATAATCATAATCCCATCATCATAATTAAGATTTAAGTCTGCATAATGGATAAAAAGGATAACATAGTGTAGAAACATTGTTTGGAGAATATGCTTAAAAGTATCTTAAAGCAAGTATAAAAACAACATAAACTAAGCCATTTCCTAGACCTATCAATGGTGACGAAATTGAATTTGAATAGATTGAAACATCCAAACCCCTATAGGATCTAACATGGATTCAAGATGAGCATAAGATATTGGTGAATGAACAATGTTTGGTGAAATTTCATATTGGGTCATATAGGGATGAAGTATTGTGTGATATTATTCCTATGGATTCATGTCATTTACCTTTAGGAAGACCATGGAAATATAATAAGAAAGAAATTCATGATGGAAGAAGGAATAATTATACTGTGACAACAAATGGAAAGAGAATCAAGTTGATACCTTTGGAGGAAGAGAAGGAGACTGAATTTTGTGGCACTGCCAGACTATGTTTGGTAGATGGAAGGAAATTTTTGGATGGATTGAGGCATGAGAACATGTGTTTTGCATTTATTCCAAAGAAGAGTGGTGATCTGGAGACAACAAAGAGTGAAGATCTACCACATAAAGAAGTTGTAGAATTGTTGACAGAATATGAAGACATCTTATTAGAGAATGTACTAGAGGGATTACCACCAATCTAAAATATCAGTCATCATATAGATCTTATACTAGGAGCAAGTTTTCCAAACAAGGAAACACATAGAATGACACCGACAGAGAATGCAAAATTGAACCGACAGATACAAGAGTTGTTGAGGAAAGGATTGATCAGAGGAAGTTTGAGCCCATGTCTGGTACATGTTGTACTTGCAACTAAGAAAGATGGAGAGTGGATAATGTGTACATATTTAAGAGCAATCAATAAGATCATTGTCAAGGATTTCCATTGCCAAGGATGATTGAATTATGGACTGTTTGAGTGGAGAAAAGTATTTCACAAAGATTAATCTCAAGAGTGGATATCATCAGATCAAAATCAGAGAAGGAGATGAATGAAAGGCTACATTTAATATTAATGAAGGATTGTATGAATGGTTAGTGATGCCTTTTGGATTGACCAATGCATTAATCACTTTCATGAGATTAATGAATGAGGTATTGAAGAAATTCTTGGGTAAGTTTGTCATTGTTTACTTAGATGATAATTTTATTTTCAATAAGACTAGAGAAGAACACTTGTGGCACATCCAACGAGTATTGAATAGTTTGAGAGAAGAGAAGTTGTTGATTAATGTCAAGAAATGTAGTTTTATGAAGACGAAGTTGGTATACCTTGGATTTGTTATTTCCACTGAAGGATTGAAGATGGATCTAGAGAAAGTGCAAGCAATTTTAGATTGGCCTACACCAGTAAACATTGGAGAAGTTAGATTATTTCATGGATTAGCTAGTTTCTACCAAAAGTTTATCAAAAGTTTAAGTAGTGTTTGTAACCCCATGACAGAGACAATGAGAGGAGATACAAAATACTTTAAGTGGACGTCTGAAGCACAAAGGAGTTTTGAATTGTTGAAGAAAAAAGTGACTGAGTAGCCAATATTAGCATTATTGGATTTTGACAAGGTATTTCAAGTTGATTGTGATGCAAGTGGAAATATGATTGGAGTAATGTTGATTCAAGAAGGAAGACCTATATCTTGTTTTAGTGAGAAGTTGAATGATACAAAAAGAAGATACTCAGTTTATGACTAGGAATTCTATGCTATAATTCAAGCTTTGAAGAAGTGGAGACACTATTTATTGCCTAAAGAATTTGTGTTGCATATAGATCATCAAGCTTTACAGTATCTGAACAGTCAAGGAAAGTTGAATCAGAGACATGTATGAGGTGGGTTGAGTTCTTGCAGAGTTATACATTTGTGTTGAAGCATAGGAGTGGCAATTCAAACAAAGTTGCAGATGCATTGAATAGAAGAAGGAACTTGTTGACAGAGATGAGGGTAGAAGTATTAGGATTTGAAGAATTGAAGCATATGTATGAGGATGATGCATGTTTTGGCGACACATGGAGAGCATGTAAGGAACCAATAGTGACATATTGAAGCAAATGGTTGGATTATTTCATTCAAGAAGGCATGTTGTTGAAAGGAAATCAGTTATGCATACCGAGGATTTCAATGAGAGAGAATTTAATCAAGGAAAAGCATAGTGGAGGTTTAGTAGGAAATTTTGGAGTGGATAAGATAGTAGCTTTGGTGAGTAAACATTACTTTTGGCTGTAGATATATAAGGATATAAGGAAGTATATTGAAAGTTGTAAAAATTGTCAAGTTGCAAAAGGAAGTAGTCAGAATATTGGATTGTACAAGCCTTTACCAATACTGAAGAGACCTTGGGAAGATTTGAGCATGGATTTCATTTTGGGATTACCAAGAACACGGAGAGGTTATGATTCTATTATTGTAGTAGTGGACATATTTTCTAAAATGACACATTTATTCCTTGTAAGAAGACTAATGATGTTGTGCATGTTGTTGACTTATTTTTCAAATAGATTGTAAGGTTGCATGGATTACCTAAGAGTATTATTTCAGACAGAGACACCATGTTCATTGGATACTTTTGGAGGACATTATGGAAGAAGATGAAGACAATTTTGAAGTTCAGTTCATCATATCACCCACAAACGGATTGACAAACAGAGGTAGTGAACAAAAGTTTGGGTAATTTGTTGAGATGTTTGGTTGGAGATAAGGTAGGAAGTTGGGATATAGTCTTACCACAAGCAGAGTTTGCATACAAAAATTCAGTGAGTCAGAGTACAGGGAAGACACCAATTCAAATTGTTATCAGAGTAAATCCTAGAGGATTTGTAGAGTTAAGGGGCATCAGTATGGAGAACAAGAGAAGTGCAGAGGCAGAAGAGTTTGTAGATTTCATGGAGACATTGCACAATCAGATCCAGAATAATTTAGAAGACATGAATGGTAAGTATAAGGAGAAAGCTTATGAACACTAGAGACATAATAAATTTTTTGTAGGAGATAAAGTAATGGTATATTTGAGGAAGGAGAGATTTCCAAATGGTACATAAAATAAGTTGAAGATGATGAAGTTTGGACCATGTAAGATACTTAGGAAGTTTGATTCTGGAAATGCATATGAAGTAGAGTTACCAGAGACATTGGGTATATCACCTATCTTCAATATTGCAGACATATATGAATTTCATGAAGGACAAGCAAGTGGTAGTAGTGATGAAGTGGATTTGAAGGAGTAGTTACCATGTCAAGAACTAGAGGAGATTGAGAAGATTTTGGATACCAAAATTGAAAGGAGCACTATGAACAAGCAGTACAAAGAATACCTTGTGAAGTGGAAGGGAAAACCAGTGGCGGATTCATCATGGATATCTCAAGCTGAGGTGGACCGTCTTGGTTTTCCTCTTAGCCCTAGAAAGTGAGGGACTCACTTTTCTTCCAACCCTAGGTGTCTGATGTAGGAGCATCCCTGGTTGTAAAGCAATCCTGTATCAACCAAAAATAGTTCTTTTCTTTCATTGCATTCAATAACAGTTTTAGTAGTTCATTCCACATTTTGCCACATCGTTGTTTCTCAGCTTGCGAATTTGGGTATATCATCTACACAATGACATCTATCACAAATCCATATTTCACATCTTTTGCATTTGTCAACCAGAAGTTACCGCTCTCATAATTTCCCTGTGTTACCATTCAAAGCATTTGGGGCCAACTTGGTCTATATTTCTTAGTGTGGACCTATTCCATATCATGCAGATCCTAATGGGACATCATACAAGCATCTTGGGTTCATTGGGACCTATCTTGGAGATCGACAAGTCATATCTTTTTGTGTGGAGTTAATTCTTCATATTTTGAGGTCGACCTTCATATTTGATCACTCATTGGGTTGTTAACCCTTGTGGTCAACGCAAACCTATATGGAAGCTTGAGAAGCATATTTATAAGCATTTGTAATCATTGTAGATGAGTAATCAGATAAGTTCTAAGTTAGATGTTTTAGGATCAATACATTTTCGCATAAACCCTCTAGGGGCATGTAATAAGGCCTATTGGCCAATTGTATTGTTGAAAGTCCATGAGGTAGGCTTGTGAGCCCTAGAATATATTCACCCTTGATGCCCATGTTGCATATAATATTATCAATTCAATGAGATTTAATTTCGCATATCAAATTGTTGTGTTATTTCTGCTGTGTTGACTCATTGCTGCACGATTCAAACTATTCCTTCTAGAACACTCCTACCGTGACTACACCACATGACCAAAGTAGAAATTACAGTTCCAAAACATGGTTTTAAGCAATGTAATTACCTCTTCAAGTAAACTCCCAAAATGAAGAATCCTTCTTTGAGAAGCAAGATTGCAACTATATATCTTTCCCAACTTCAGAAAAATCTCAAACCCAAACTAATCCAAGTCCAAACAATTTCAATTACATTTCCTTTTAAATGGTAGATATTTTTTTCCAAAATAGGGAGATGAGCTTTTCAAGTACCAAAAAAATCCCTAAAATGTTTTTTTTTAGTTCTATCACCCAATTCACCTAATTTTCTTATTTATAACTTTCAATAAAGACTTGCAATAATAGATATTTCACTAAAAAAAAATTAAATTACACATTTTGGAAAATTGCTAACATTTTCAATTAATTTTATTTAAAGTAATTATTTTCTCAATGAGTTAACATAATCAATTTGACTAAGACATAAAGTTCAAACAATCTTTTTTATTTTCAAATGTAATAAAATATCATAATATTTAAATATATAGAAATTTCCATGATGGTAATTAACTATTTTTCTTTCATAATTAACATATAGACAATATCACATCTCATAATAAGTAAATTTAGAAATAAAATAAATGTAAAAAATGGTAACTAAGAGACAAAATAAACACACATTATCGGTTTATTCACAATACATGGTTGACTTTGATTTGAATCTTAATTTGATAGCTATCACAAAATACATCTCACAACTCAAATTGAGTGTGACAAGGAGTTACACACAATATATTGTCCCAAACTAAATGGTCTATAAAGAACCACCATTGTGGCAAAACCATGCCTACACACTCAATGAACATCAAGTGTCGTATGTAATAGAAATATGAAAATATTAAATACAAATAAAAGCATTGGACTTAAATTATAATTTTAAACTCAACTGCAAACCTCAAATTAAGCACATTGAAGCTATTTTCTCAAGACTTTAATAATGTATGGATATTCAACTCAACAATATAACATTAATGATTTTTGAATGATAAAAATGATAGAATTATTTTGCATGAAGGTTTGTGATATATGAAAATGATGAATTTATTGAATTTTGGAAGATTAAATAGATGATGGAGATTCAATCAAAGATTAAGAGTTAACTCGAAGAGGTGGATGAGTGAATTGAAATGTAAGGGAAATTTTCATTTTCAATTCATGAGAGGATAATAAAGAATTTATTAATTTATTAAATGAAAAAAATAATGAAGAAGTTAGTAATTTGAAGAGTTAACTTGTGAGAAGATAATTATGAATTTATTTACTCATAAATAATGGATTTTTTGATGAAGTTATTAGTTTGAGACACAAGTTAACTAATAGAGAATTTGTGAGATGATAACTAAATATTTTTAAAATTTATTTAAAAAGATAATTAGCTCATCTTAATTAAATAATAAAATATTATTTAATGGAAAAATTAATAATAATATATAATTAATAATAATGGATAATTAATGGTGGATGTCAATGTGAATAATGAATATGATAATAAGAAGAATTATTTGTGTCTAGAAGCATACATACTCCATACAAGATAGTTGAAACACAATAAAACACCAAATGTGATATCTAAATGAAATAAAATTGATAACTATATCAACTTGAATTCATTCTAAAGCCAATGATCAAAAACATATATACAAATATCAATAATCATATGTAATAAACATGGTGCTGAACTAAATAACATGATAAATCATATATAACAAAAAAAAAGAGTAATGACATGACTCTCCGCTCCCACAAGAGTAACTCTAAATGTAAATCTTGATGGTTCTTGTTTGGGGGTTGGTTCTTGGCTGGCTGCTGGCTCTTGTGGCTTTGTAGTCGGTTGTGGTTCTTTGGCCTTGGTTGCCTTTTGATCCTTGGTTGTCTATGCTTTCTTGTATTTATTTTTAGACAACCTTCTAGTTAAGGGTTCCAGATCCTTTCAAAATTTGTTTGTAAAGGGTTTCAGGTCCCTTCAAAACCTATTTGTTCCTTAATCAAAAACAAAAAAAAGAAAGAGTAAAGCTAAACACTAAAATAGTTTAAATACATACATAATATGTATTCCATAATACATAATTGAACACCAAATGCAAAAGCAAAACATTATTGATAAAGTACATTAATGACAATACCAAATTTTATCAAGAAGTAGAATATCAAAACAAATATATACAAGTAGTTAATACTAGGCACATACACATGAAGCCTTACACTTAACCAACTCCAACACTCTAGCATGTGTGATTCTTCTAACAAAAAGATTAACCCTATGGCTACAATGGCATGGTCTACATTTATAATCGACCACCGAAAAACCAAATCCTAAACTTCAAGATGGACATGAGAGACTTCAATTTGAAAATACTACAATAATCTCTGGGGAATTAACATTGTGACTGAATAAATGGAGAATTAACATGTAGGAGTGCACAAACACCAATGTGAAAATCAAAAGATATGTGAGAGAGAAAGTCAAAGCAATCACATGTACAAAACATCTCAGGTGAAAAAAACATTATCATGTCAAACAATTCAATCTAACATGTGATCATGAGAAAAAACAGTATACAAAATGAAAACAAAATGGTACACTAAAATACTTATAGCTGAGCAAAGAATTAGCTCATACCATTTTAGGTGCAAAATAGGAAGGTGAAAAACACCCAAAGTTAAATGGGCAAACATGTTTTGTTGCCTTTGCACTATATACTTAAATGTTGAATCTTTATTAGCTTTGTTTAAAAAGGAATGAATAGCAAAAATAACATATTACTTGATCAAAATTCATAGCAAGAAATCCACAATCAAATCAAAAAAATAGTAGGGAACACTGAATAAGTAGGAGTGGAGGGTTGTCAAGTAAGATTTTTATATCTTGTTGAACTATTCAACTCTCAAGATCTATAGACTTCCTAATCTTCTAGATGTCATTAAAAATTTTCATTCATTCATTCTAAGAGCTAACTCTCCCTCAAGCCAAACACCATCTCTCTCGCACTATTGTCTATTGTATCTATTATTAATTAATTAAAAATTATAATACAATAGATTTTTTATTTTCAATTAATTAATAATTATACATTTTCAAAACTGAATATACATTTCTCTCTCACCACTCTTACTCCATGTGACCTGTGGGAAGATCCCCTGTGCGAGGAATTGTCTATGAAATACTTTAACCTGGTCAATAACAGGACCACACGGTAAACTCCTGTTGTTAGTCGTACTGAAATACACACTATATAAGGCAATACGCGTGCATTGGATCCCCATGGCTTTCCCTCTCTCCGTGATTTCCGAAATTGAAAATGAAGACTAAACCCCTTACGGATTAAGACACTTCAATTATGGTTTGTATTTATTTTCTAAGGGAACAAAAACGCTTTTACATATTTCTACCCTAATTGACTAGTATAGATATTACCATTCTTTTTATGAGAGGGAACGACTTTTGATAAACAATTAAGAATATTTTTTAAATATGTAAGATGATAGAAACGATCTTGTTTTTTGTTTTTTATATCTTCATTAATTTTGTTTATGAACATCTGGTAGAGTTTTATTGGTTCAATATCAATGCTTTTGTTTTCATTATGCAATAGACCAACTTCAGTGGTTTTGTTGGCCCCATAATTGTAGACAATGAACTCATCGAAGGGCTTGGAGCAACATTGTCTTCTCTTTGCTTGTCGGAGTGCCCTAGCATTTGAAATCCTAGCATATATATTTTTCTCCATTCCTCTTTGTTCAACGATGATTCAAACCTTTGATCGATTGAAAAGTTGGTGCATGACTTTAATTCTATGGTTTTTAATGTCCATCCATGTATCAATTTTGAATCTAACCATGTGGAGAAGATAGAAGAATGTTGTTTCTCCTTCCATATGCATGCTTTGCTCCATTAAAAAATCCTTCAAATTCATTCACTAAAGTGGTGCAAAAATCCAAATGTGTAAAGTGTAAATTCATTGCAACAAGCTTGGATTGCATTCCATAAAGGTTGGAGTACATGTACACCATCTTATACAATATTTTCTATAGGAAAGTTGCACCACTTTAGACAAATCTATTATGAAATGTTCCAATATGTACCTTAGGAAAATGAGATATAGAAAGTACAACTCAAGTAGTATTAAAATAACATCACATTTCAATTAAGTTGTATTTTAATTCATACATAACTTAATATTGTAGAAAATCATACATTTCATCTCATTCTTTTGAAATTAACTACATTTTTTTCATTTTGACAGTCATTCTCTTAAACACAATAATTACACTAAAGGTGTTTCCCTCTATGAGAAGGATTGAATTGAGTTTGCAAATCAATTGTTGATATTGCTTGAGAAAGTTGCAAGATGATAAAAAATGATACTGGTTGTTCATCCATTTCACATTCTATTCATTGAATATGTGACTAGGTAGTAATATTGATATCTTAGTCATTGGAAGATGACAATGATAGGTGGCTCAACATCTTGAATAGGGATATGAAGCACCTCATCTTCACTTGTTTTTAGTAATATCTAATCTTCAATATTATGTGATTAAATAAATTCAATAATCATGATTCTGCCAACATCCTACGACCTTTAAATTAATGACACAATTGTTAAAGCCTTGATTCAAACTTGTGATACAATGTGAAACCGATTAAATTGGAACAACTTTCATATATTTGAAAAACCGTAATTTCATTTTTTTTAATGTTCTAGAAAGGGTAATTTCACCTTAATTTCGAGAATGAAAGGGCTAAATGATCTAATATTTAAGAGGGGCCTCACATTTGTGAGTGAGATGACCATCGATCGTAAGTAAACAATGTTTTATAACATAGTGCATTTACTAAAGACTTTGAGGCCACGACTAAAGTGTAAATCATGCTTTTGTTCTTTGGCTCAACAAGGCATGAATCTAGGGACCTTGTAAGACCTTTGGACTTGATAAGACTATGTGATCAATCACATAGGATCTGATTACAAGGAAGGAAACACACGATACCAAAGATCCCCATTACAAGATGGGGGCAACCATTCAGCTTTTCACTACCTATAATAAGTCACCACACACTCATAGGGTCCATCGTCCTGATCGATGAGGATGTATAGATTTGAGATGTAGGGCTACAACATAGCATATAGTCAAGGTAAGGTTTAGATGCTAACACCTTTCCGTGCACCATCAATTATGATACAACATGAGTTGGGCCCACCAAAACGTAGCCATATGAGCTCCATGTGGCAGATGCCACCACACATGAGAGCAAAGCACATCAAAAAACCTTGCGTCTACTACCACCAAAGGAACCACGTGGTGGGGTATACAACATTGAAGGGTTCGTGTGTAAACCTTGCATTCATAATATAAAACCAATTATAATCTCAAGCTCTCCATTTCATTTGGATTCA
Source organism: Sequoia sempervirens (assembly GCA_007258455.2). NCBI lineage: Eukaryota > Viridiplantae > Streptophyta > Pinopsida > Cupressales > Cupressaceae > Sequoia > Sequoia sempervirens. The sequence goes on along the minus strand of VDFB02000007.1, from coordinate 9,786,996 downwards.
TTTGTTGCTCCTAACAATGTCATGCATAAGTTGAAAAGTGGCAATCGTAGAGATTATAAAGAACATGTAACTGGAAATTTGATTTGATTGGCTACACATTGATGGGGAAGTTTTGTAAATAACATTTGTAAAAATATTTATCTCATAAGATTAAATTATTTGGAGGTTATTAGTTTTATTTTAATTTTTCTTTAATACAATGTTAACAACTAGATAAATCTATTAGAAATGTAATAAAGATGTATCTTTTTTTCAAAAGAATAAGTTTGATCTACTTCCATAACTATTGGTTATTAATGCTTCTTCTGATACATATATGTCAAGAAACTAATTAATTAAAATTGGAAAAAATAAGTCTCTTCAATACCTTACAGTGTTTTGTGAAGAGTTGCCTTTCTCTCTTCCTTCTTATTAAATCTACTTCATCCATTGAAGTCTACTTTCTTTTCCCACTAATTGGATGTATTCCATCATCCATTAGCATTGACATGGTTGAACACAATCTAAAGAGATGGGGTCTCGTGGATTCCAATGATTGGAAGATATGCATAAAATGAAGGTTTAATATCATCAACGAAATTGTTAATTTTCCCACTATCTTTTTTGTCTTTGTCAATTATCTCTCAAAAGATGTTAGCCTTAAATAGAGGACCCATTGACCAATTTGAAAGGTTTGCAACTTGCTAAACCCATTGGGGATTGATAATTGTAGATAAAGGTTTACTTTGTTCGCATTATTTGATAATTCCTAAGTTAGAATAGACCATCATTTGGAAGGGTTAGGCTATCAAATTTAAACTGAAAGGTAATGCTTGAATTGAAATCTTGTTTGTTGTTTCAAGCCTAACAATGCAACAAAACAAGAGTTGCCAAGTGTCCAAATGGACTACATGGGAAATTACCAACTTATTGGTGTTGGAGACTTGTTTGTTTAAGTTCTTCAATACCTTTTCGGTAAAATTTTGATGATGTAATAGTTAGCAGTGGACATAAAGATATGGATAAGGTCAAACTTGGTTGGTGTGAATGAGATATATTACCTATCGATTTTTTTATTAGGTCATATTCACACTAATAATTTGCTTAGGGAATTATCATTGTATGTCTTAATTCATTAGATTAAGACGTGTGCCATAATCTTATGTTGTCATGTATCTCATCTTGACCTATATAACCAAGTTTTTTTTGTAATCTTAAATCATACACATATCATTCATTTACATCCTTTGATAGAATACAATTATTCTCTCATAGTGGATCTCTTTTGTGCTTTCATTGAAACTCATAGATCTTGACTACCTTCATAGTCAAATCTTGCATGGTATAGAACATGCAATACCAACTCTTACATCGATGATGAACAATACCACATAATCTTAAACAAGACTTTTTCAAATACAAATAATCTATAAACTTTAGAATTGAAAATGTCCAAAATCAATAAATACTTTTTATTTCATAAAATTAAACACTGAAAATAATCATTTAATACACTTTTTCACCTTAATAGTTACAAAATATTTTCCAAACAACTCGGAAAAAGCATGTCACAATGTACATAAAAGTTGGCATCATAAACGTAGATCATAGATGAGTATACTTCATTCAACCGAGTCAATTAAACATTCAAACCACAAATGGAATATTTATTTCTTGTTCTTGAGAGGACAGCTGGCGTTGGAAGTGTGTAGTGCGGATTGTGATAAAGGGGTAGAGCAACGAAGGAGTAGTGATTCAGAGTTCCACTTTAATGGCGTCCCTGCTTTTTCATCCTCTTCAGTCAGATATGTTTTGCAAGCACAAGTGGGTATTGCTCTCTAATGGACATTACGACTTGCATAATGATTTTAAGGTCGGGAATGGACAAGAGCAGGGCAATGGTAGTCAAGAAAAGCTCAGATTGTCAGCTGAACAATTAGATCGTTTGGAAGAATGCTTAGAAATGGGGCACTACTGTGAATGGGGTATGTATACCAGCTTTTTCTTGTTTATGTATCTTATTACTACCAGCCAAGCAATATGCAAAAACAACCCTATAGGATATGGATGTAAGTATTCCTACGAAGGCATGATCACAAACGAGCATTCAAGGAGTGGATGCTACAGCTTTGATGAAGCATCGCTCCCAAATTTTAACAGTTTTGTCCATCACTGTAGATAAAATGGACAAGGGGGTATGCCTCAACTATGTCACCTCAATCAATGATATTTGGTAACTTAAATACATTTGGATCGCAGTTGATTGCCTCTCATTCAAAGCCATTTATAGACTAGCTTTACAATTTTGGATTAGTGATCGAAGATGACACTCTTAAATAGGTGTTTCAGATGTAGATGTGTTCATTTTAGTGTTTAAATTATAGTCTTTTTCTGATGATTGTTTATTTCTGGATGGTAATCGTTTATTAATTAATTGTACATTGAATATTTTTAAATATTAAGACAATGGTAAATCGTACAAATGATTATTAAGTCAAATGAATTGCTAGTGAAAAGGGTAAGATTTGACAGAATTTGAATTATTTTTTATAATTTGGGGGTCAATCCCACGTGGCTTGCAATCAAAGTTGCACACCGCAAGATTGACCTAAGACATGAGGGTGCAAATCTCAAGGTGAGAAATGAATGTATGAATAATAATGTAATGCTAGATATAATAAATGGCTAACAATGGTGAATGTGTGAGAATGCATGCAATTAAGGATAGCATAAGGTCAATGTATAGAAGTATGTGTAAATGGTGATAGATAAATGATAGAGAAAGGAGAAAAATCAACACAAGAGTGTGCCATTTGTCACTATGTAATTTTATTAATATATTCCATCAAAATGGACACAAAACTACATGGGAAATTGTATATATCTACAACTTTCATCATTACATTTTCCCCTCATTTTAAGGTGCACAAGAGTTCTAAAATGAGCATACATTTTAAAGTATGTAAAGATTCTCAAACATGCACAAAAAGTAAATATTTAGACACAAAGGGATATGTCATCCATAAAAAGTAATGGATCCATCTCAAATTATTTGTGTCCCTCTCCTTGGTCTAAGCACTCTGTAGGAACATGTATGAAAAATGGTACTAAAATATTTTGCCTTATGCAATAGTAGTAATGTGGTATGACACTTCAAGCATGGCCATATAATGCAATCAAGATCTATCTAGGTATAATAATGAGTCTTTGTATAGGCTTTGATAATTGACTACAATCTCAACATAATAGTGCTAGCAATAACATATGTCCCCTTCAATTGGTTGCATCCTTTGGGTGTGAGATTTGGAGAAGAAAAATGATACATATAATACACTTTTTCACCTAAATAGTGATAAAATATTTTCCAAATAACTTGCTATGATATTTCTTGGAAATAAATACAAAAAACATAAATATAGCAATATTACTTTGAGGGGGTGACCTCCAATAATTAGATAATAATATATGAATTCAATATTTGATGATATTATCATTTGGGAGAAACATCTTCTCATTATTTATAGACTTAACTATGAAGGGATTTATGTAGGAGCATCTGAGTCTACAAGTGATCTTGCATCGCCCAAAAATATTTTTAGTTTTAATTTTAGTTTTCGTGTGTGGTTTGGTTTGTGGTGATGGTTTCATAGGTCTCTCAACATCTAGAAGGTTCAAATTTGATGAGAATTGTAATAATGGAGTTTTCACTCGAACATAGTTAAATGGGTACCTAACATGGCCTAGTAGTCAGGACCCATCCTTTCATATTTGCATAATAATCTACCCCCTAAGTTGCATTTAAGAGGGGTGTTGGTGTAAATAGGTGTTTTACCTATCTAGCTTACTAATATGTCTTATTTTTTAATGTTAAGTTTACTTAGCTCCTAGGTGTCTTTCTAGTATTCTTAGATGTCTAGATAAGACCTTATTATATATTATCTATTTTACTTTTATTTAATATTGGTCACCTAGGTCATTTAATAGTTTTCAAGTTAGTTGTCTCATAACATAGGATTTAAACACATGTCAATATATTTTCTAATCCTATCTCTCACCTTTCCTTTATAAGAAAGGTATCTTATGTACATTTTCACATTCAATCTTGAAATATTGCATCCATAATCATAGCAAGTTATTCTTGCCATTTTCTCTCTTGTGGAAGATATTTTGGTCTAACAGTTGTTCTTGGGGTGTTGAGAGTTCACCACTAACTCCCACAATTTGTACCACACATATTGATTATGGATGGTGCTTCTTCACCTTGACTGATGGATGGGAAGGAAAGGGGCATTATCATGGTAGGTTCAACCCTTCCTTGATTGGCAACTAGAGCATGGGATCTTAGATTATTGACTTGTAGAGTTGAGCTTAGTTCTTTGGATCTACAAATTATGGCATACATTAAATTGTGTGTTTGGATTCATGGTCTATTATATTCTTATCATGGATAAGGTTTGCATTTTTGACCCCTTGTGTATCTCGATCATGAAATCATGTTATCTTCATTATTGAGCACTAGACATGTACTTGTGAGACTTTCATAATATTAAAATATACTTAAGATGTAATTTCTTATTGCACTATTTGAGTGGGAGTTATATATTGTGTGGATTCATATTGGATATCACCTATATATGCCTACATATTGTTGTGATATTATATCATGAAAATTTAAGGGAGCTTATTAGAACCAAGTATCTTGTACTATTTTGTTGGAACTAGGAATTTATTTTGATTAATGCTTAAGTAATTTTAAGATTATAATTTTTAGGTTGTTACAAAATGAAGGTTAGATATTGCATAACAAGCCTTGCAATAATGATTGGTTTAAAAAACCTGGAGAAAATGATAAGCAAGTGGTCCCAAGGAGTACAAACCAAGGGAACCAAGAAAGACACACCTCTGATCCTTTGATGAAGGATCACGTGAATCTTCAACAAGATTCATTATGGTACGATGTGTGATATTTTTCTCATGATCAGTCAAAATGTGGTTCCATTGCAACACTCGGAGAAGATAAAGAATTTCAAGAAAATGAAGGTGCATGCAAGTATTATGAGGACTCTAATGTTGATCAATTAGATGTATATGAGGGCAATGAATTCCTTCAATATGATCTTGATAGTCATAGTGTTCCACATGGGTTGTCAAGAAATATTTTAATAAGCTCAAGGAACAAATGAGGTAATGGTATAATAAAGAAAAACCTTCTAATGAAGATATCAAGGCTCTCATCGAGGTTATTTTCATGCACGTCCAAAGTGATTACCAGTTGAGAAACATAAAAGTAGGTTTCAAAGCCCAAATTGGAGATGTGGATGATCCTAGGGAACACACATCAAAGAATTCTTCATGGCTAACCAAGAGGTAGCAAACAAAAATATGTAAGTTTATATTTTCCCCCACAACTTAGGTGGGAAATCATTAGATTGGTTCTTGCACCAACCTAAAGGGTCCATCACATCCTTTGGAGACCTCATAGAAAATTTTATTAAACAATTTTCCTATAACATGAAACATTAATTGACCATGAATGGACCTTTGCAATGCCAAAAAAATAGGGGATAGCTTTTCATAGTCCTTCAATAATGGAGAGCTCTAGCTAGTAGATTCATTGGCCAATACTAGAGAAATAATTGATACATATCTTTGTTACCATCACAATGTGTGACTAGCCTTCAAACTACAAGTGCAATATGTGCAATATTTTGATGAGATAATTAAGAATGGATTTTATATAATGAAATTTTCCTTATTGATAAAGGCCTCATCAAACTTTACTCTAGGGATCAATACAAAAATCAAAATTATAAATCCAAAATTTTCAATGCTAAGCCTAAGTTAAAAAAAATAAGAACATAGTTAGCAATGGGTTCACCAAATCAGAACATGAGTAAAATATTCGACATTCATATTTTGTTAGCATTCATTTTGCACCACATAAAACCATGATAAAAATAAGATAATTCTCACCACAAGAGGAGCCCATTGCGAGAGTCTTTCATTAACTCGCCAAGGCCAACATGGTCACTTTCCACCTCACAAGGCCTTTGAATGACAACCAAACCAAAACCTACTAGTACAAGGAGGACAAATATTGTGACTATGTTACCATATAATCTTTAAAAATCCTTGATAACTCTCTCAGCTACACGATATGAGAAATTAAAAAATTGATTTTGGATATACAGAGCAATTGAGCAAGGTGATCATCTGCAAAAAAACTTTGATGACTTTAATACCCCCTTGATAAGGAGATATTATATATGGGTTTATAAATTATTTTACACTAACATCTATATTTAATTCCTTTTTATAAATAAATAATATTATATTATACAAAATAATTAAATATCAAGTTGTGTCAATGTAGGTTGGATGAAATTAAGTTATGTGGGTATAGATGATTTTTACCTATCAAGTGAATTAAAAATTCACTTAACTTAATTTTACCCAACCTAAATTGACATAACACAATATATTTTTTTTGTTAGGTAAATAGCTTCTAAGGGGCAACATCTCGTTTATTGATCATAAAAAAGGAACTTATCACATTTTCCCTCACACACCAAAACAAAATTACCCTTGACTACAGACTTAGTAGTAGCCCCCATTTTCTTTGGGAGATTTTACATTGCATCTTACTCCATTTCATCACATTTAGAGTGGGATCAGAGGTGCATGTTAAATTTCACCTCATTCTTCTTCCTTTTCCTTTACACCTTCGTCCAATTTTCCTTTGGCGAGCCACCACCCATATCCTCTACTTCACCTCTGATTATTTGGCCTCCCCCTGAAGACATTATTTTTTAGTTTCCATCCTTGACACTGTCACAATCTTCATGAGGAGATTCTACCGAGGCCTCCAAATCTACAAGTTTTCCTCTTTGGGCCCAGTTTCTTTTCTTTGGGGTAGTGGTAGGGGTTTTACCAGGTGAAGGAGCATCACCAACAATATTCACCATTGCAAAGGATGTAACCACTACCTTTGAAGTGACTTGGGATTCACTTGGTGGAGCCATGCCTGAGGCAGTATCAACAACTTTTGGTGGCACATCTGCCTCACTATCCTGACCATCCTTTTCCACCGAGTAATGATGGGGGGTGACTTCTTTCTACCAAGTAGCTTGGATTGCATGCCAACGTTTTGAGTAGTGTGCAACCATGACTAGTGTTGAAACAATGACGACAACGAAACAATAAACCTTCATAGTCGAGCAATTGGTTCCATTCCATACCCGCAATTTTCAAGAGGACATTTGCAGGGAGATCTTTGGTGATGTTTATCTCCACTAAAATGCGAGCATAGGTAGTGTGCAGAAAATTTAAGGAGCCTTCATCCACCCCCAAAAACTTCTTGAAGAGGAAAATTCGACAACCTTACCTAGACTGGTACCGGGTCAAGGATTCTATAAGAGGGTTGAAGGAGGGGTGCCAGGGTTTCAATATTAATAAATGTTGCTCCTTCCAGCTCCACTAGTATTCATAGAGAACTGTATTACGATCCTTCACATTATTGAAAACCAGTACAAAGAACCCCCTTGCAATGGGGTAAATCTCTACATCCCCCTCTAATATAGGTTTCCAAGTTTTTGCAAATCTAGTCATGCAACTCCGCAAGACTTGGCCAAAACCCCCGAAATCTACCAACCAACCCTTGTCCTGCAAAATAAGCTATATTTTCAGCCACTTCATCAACAATATCCCCATCGAAAGAAACCGTAGGGAATGAGGTTGTGCACCAGAGAGCCCTAGAAACCTACTGCTCACCATGATTGATCACCCCCTCCCCCAATCTCCCCTCCTGGCCATTGTTCATCCCCCATTTCTTCTGCGGAGACCAAGGACGAACAATCCTATCAACCTGTCTCCAAAACCTTGGTGAAGACGCAGGCCATCCATTAGGGCTCTAGGTCGGTTGATTGTGCTCCTTATCCTGCGCATGGTTCATCATTTCCCGTCCTCCCACCACCGTCAAGTATGAACGACCAAGGTTTGCAGCACTCGGCGAATGAAGATATTGTCACCACCCATCGTTTGGGCCAAAGAAGGTTTGCGTAGAAGCTCTGAAGGATGCCCTAGCTACGCCACTCGATGGCAAAGACATCGTTCAATTCCACAACACAATATATTAATATTTAATTCTTAAAAGGAATTAAATATAGATGTTAATGAAAAATAATTTATAAAATCATACATAATATCTCCTTATCAATTGGGTAATAAAGTCATCAACTACTTGTATGTGAATAAAATCTTTAAAAGGAATTTTTTTTCCATTGTAGATGGGTTCTCTCCTCTTTTGGGGAATGACAATGCAACCAATTTCATGATTTTTATTCATAGTGAAGAGTCATATGAAATTAATAAATTGTTGATAAGAAATATATATTTTCCTTCCTCATTGATGTATTTTTTAGTCTTTGTGCAATTAAAAATGAGAGTGGATTATGTATCACCATTTTAGAGGGATATTGATAGTTTGTGTGCCATCAATATTTGGAATTATTTATTTATATATTTAGAATAATATGTTATTAATTTAGAAATGTTTTTTTACTTCTTATTTATAAGTGTTTATTTCATTGTTTTGTATTACCTCTACCCAAAAAATAGTAGTAGTCTTTGTGTTGCTATTAATCTTTTTTATTTTATTTTGGTTACAAAATTTTTGTTTTTATGAAGAGGATAAATAATTCAAAAAAAATCAAAAAATAATAATATTTGGATCCCTAATTCTATCTTATGATAATTCGCATATGAAACTTCATACAAGTACGACGTGGTTCCACTCTACTACTAAACATAAGTATCTACTCCTAAGTCTAAAATGTCACACCTTGGTCCAAAAATTCAAGACATGAAAAATAAAGTGAAGTTAATGATATTCGTATCTAAAAGGTTGAGAAACTCATAAGAAATATAAAACTCTTTATCTTACAAAAGAAAACAAATAATCATTGTTTAAATTTATTTATTTATTATTTTCTTGAAGAGGTTCAAAACCATAAAATCCTCAAATTCACCATTAATGACATCACCCAAAACTTTCAAATTTTATTTTCTAAATACACATACCCTTTGATACCAAAATGCACAACAACAAACATTTCAACTTAAAAAGGATTGTAAGATTTTTTTCCATAACTTTAGCTCTATTTTATACTTTTCAATATAATTTCTAAATGTATGAAAATAACAAATCTACTTCTAATCATTTATATTGTACTCCAATCACCCCTTTAAATGAAGAAGCCATATGTATCCACGTATTATGACCATGATAAAAGTAGAAATTACAATTCCAAAACATGATTAAGCAAGGTAATACCCTTTCAAATAAACTCCCAAAATGAAGAATCCTTCCTTGAGAAGCAAGAATACAACTACAAATCTTTCCCAACTTCAAAGAAATCTCAAACCCAAGATAATCCAAGTCCAACCAATTTCATTACATTTCCTTTCAAATGTTGGAGATTTTTTTCAAAAGAGGGAGATGAGTTTATCAAGTACAAGAAAATCCCTAAAATGTACCTAATTCACCTAATTTCTTTTTATAATTTTCAAAATAGGACTTTTGCAATAATAGATATTTTACTCAAAGATATTTTTTAAATTTACATACTTTAGAAAATTGCTAACATTTTCAATTAATTTTAAATAAAGTAATTATTTTCTCAATGAATTAACATAATTAATTTAATCAATTTGACTAAGACATAAAATTCAATCAGTCTTTTTTATTTTCAAATGCAATTAAAATATTATAATATTTAAATGTATAGAAATTTTTCATGATGGTATAAATTAATTATTTTTCTTTCATATTAGCATATAGACAATATCACAACATTCCATAATAAATAATTTTAGAAATCAAATAAATGTAAACAAGGATCTATGAGACAAAATAAAAACACATTATTGGTTTATTCACGATACATGGTTGACTTTGATTTGAATCTTAATTTGGTAGATATCACAAAATACATCTCACAACTTAAATTGAGTGCGATGAGGAGATACACACAACATATTTAACTATTAAGAATCTTTATTTCACTAGCCTATCCTACTCCATGTGACCTGTGGAAAGATCAAATATTTGAACAGGACCACACGGAAAACTCTCGTCATCACTACTCGTACTGAAATATACACAATAGAAGGCAATACCGATGACTTTCCCTCTCACTCCTTGATTTACGAAAAGGAAAATGATGTCTACGCCCCTTACGAATTAAGACACTTCCTTGAATTATGGCTTGTATTTATTTTCTGAGGGAATAAAAGCACTTTTACATATTTCTACCCTAATTAACTAGTATAGATATCACCATTCCTTTTTATGAGAGGGAATGCCTTGATTTCGGTGATCAAGAGTTAAGAATACTTTTTAAATATGTAAGATGATAAAAATGATATTGTCTTTTTATTTTTCTATACTTTAATTAATTTTGTTTATGAACATCTAGTAGAGTTTTATTGGTCTGCTATCAATGCTTTTGTTTTTATTATGGAATAGACCAACTTTAGCGGCCTTGTTGATCCCATCATTGTAGACAATGAGCTCGTTGAAGGGCTTGTAAGAGCAACGTTGTCTTCTCTTTTCTTGTCGGAGTGTCCTAGCATTTAAAATCTTGGCATATATATTATTCTTCATTCCTCTTTGCTCAACAATGATTCAAACCTTTCACTGATTGAAAAGTTGGTGCATGACTTTAATTATATGGTTTTTAGTGACCATTATTGTATCAATTTTGAATCTAAACATGTGGAGAAGATAAAAGAATGACACCTCTCCTTCCATATGCATTCTTTGTTCCATTCAAAATCCTTCAAATTCATTCACTAAAGTGATACAAAAAATTCAAATGTGTAATGTGCAAATTCATACCAAAGAGCTTGGATTACATTCCATAAAGGTTGGAGTACAAGTAAGCCATCTTTTACAATATTTTCTATAGGAAAGAAAATCTATTATGAAATGTTCTAATATGTACCTTAGGAAAATGTGATTATAGCTCGAGCACAACTCAAGTAGTATTAAAAATAACATTGCATTTCAATTAAGTTGTATTTTAATTCATACATAATTTAATATTGTAGCAAATCATAAATCCCATCTCATTCTTTTGAAATTAACTACGTTTTTCTCATTTTGAAAATCATTCTCTTAAACACAATTATTACACTAAAGGTGTTTCCCTCTATGAGAGGGATTGAATTGAGTTCCCAAATCAATTGTTGATATTGTTAGAAAGATGCAAGATGATCAAAATAATATTGGTTGTTCATCCATTTGGCATTCTATTCATTGAATATGTGACTAGGTAGTGATATTGATATCTTAGTCACTATAAGATGAAAATAATAGGTGGCTCAACATCTTCAATAAGGGTATGAAGCACCTCATCCTCACTTGTTTCTAGGACTATCTAATCTTGCATATTATGTAGTTAAACAAATCCAACAATCGATGATTCTTGACTAGAATGGTGAAATCAAAAGCAAATGTGTTTGTTGTGTTGGGCGGGAGAAAACAGCTAAACGAGATTTTGAATGGCGCTCCTGGTGCGGCTGTGCCTGTCGTTGTGGGTGTGAGGGCACCTGTTGCATCCGGCAGTGCGACACTGGGTGGGGCTCTGAAGGCTTCAAACGGCCCAAGCTTGGGCCTATTTCCCTCTCCAAGAGTAGGGGTTCCCCCTATTCCGCTTGATATCTTGCAGATCTTGGGCCATGGCATGCACGCGGGAGACTGCGTTGTTCCTGGCAAGGTTCTTGTGGTCAGTTTTGTGTTGCATCCTCCCTCTCCTCCTGCTTCCTTTGTGGGTGTTGTGAGGGGTGTGGCTAGGGGTCCTCCTCCCTTTTCCTCTACTGGAGCTCATAAATCTTTCTCTGATCCTGCTCGTGCCCAAGCCTCGGCCAGGGTTCGTCCTTTGCCTTGTGCTCGGGCCTCTCCTGTGGTGGTTTGTGGACCTGAGGTTGCTGAGGAATTCTATGTGCGGCTAGGGGTGGTATGTAGGTTTAACGGCTTGTGGCCCTCCCTTCCTAATCTACATGCTTGGGTTTCTGATTCCTAGAAGCCTTTAGTCTTAGAACAGATTGAGCTCTATCCCAGTGCTAGGGGTTTTTTCTTTGCTACTTTTTTTTCCCAGGAGGATCGTGACAGTGTTTTGGACAAGGTGTGGATGTGGGGTGTTCATTCACTGTTCATTCGGCCTTGGACTCACTCTTTCAATCCTCTTACGGAGCCTTTGAATATTAGACCTATTTGGGTTCGTCTGTTGAATCTCCCACTCTAGTTTTGGGAGAACTCTTTCTTTGAAGCTATTGGCAACGCTGTTGGTAGCTTTTTGAAGGTGGATTTTGCATCTCGGGACTTTAGGCATACTACGGTGGCTCGTATTTTAGTAGATTTGGACATCTCCAAACCTCTCCATGGTGATGTGGTTTTGATGGTGGAGGACAAGCCTTGGTCTCAGCCTCTAGACTATGAGGGGCTCCCTTTTCAGTGTAGGAGATGTTTTTTTGTTGGTCACTTGGCCTCTGGCTGCCCTCTTGCTCGCCACAAGGGTCCTGCTACTTGGTGGAAGAATGCTCTCCCAGACCATCTCACGGTTGGTTCTCCCTCTTCGGATGATTCCTCTGAGGAGGGCGACCCTACCCTTTCTACTCCTTTTGAATCAGAGCCTTCCCTGGCTCCTCTTTCATCCATCCCTTCTATGAATCATTTTGTTGTCGTTGTGTCGTCAATGCCTTCCCATCTCTCGTCGATTGACTCTACTGGACCTTTGTTAGCTCCTGTCTCCTCTTCTTCATTGTCGACTCCCTCACTGCATGGTGGTTCCTCGCCCGAGGTGGTTGTTGTGGATCCGCTCCCCTCACCTCGCTCAGTGGATTTTGATTCTGGGCATTCCTGGTTGATTGTGTTGAGGAAGAAGAAAGGACTCCCCAAATCTGTTGCCTCTTCGCAGCCTCGAGTTCAGGGAGTCAGGTTGGTCCCCTCTGGTTCTAGGGTTGTTTAATTTTTTTGTTGTCCTTCAGCTGTTGGTCAACTATCTCTGTTTATTTCTAGTTCAGTTGGTTTGAACTATCATCCTTTGGCCCTTTCGGCCTTCTGTGTAAAGGGTACAACACCCTGTAAATGTTTCTTATATTATAAAAAAAAAATCCAACAATCATGATTCTCCTTAAACATCCTACAACCTTTGAATTGATAACACAATTGTTAAAGCCTTGATTAAAATTTGTGATACAATATGAAATTGATTAAATTGAAATATCTTTCATATATTTGAAAAACCCTAAAAAAAAATTGAATGGGTAATTGACCTTAATTTGGAGAATGAAGGGGCTAGTGATCTAATATTAGGAGGGGCCTCACATAAGTGAGAGAGATGACCATCAATCGTAAGTCAAAAAATTTCTATGATACAAAGTACATATACTAAAGACTTTGATGCCAGGACTAAAGTGTAACTCTTGCTTTTTTTCTTTGGCTCAACAAGGCATGAATCTAAGGACCTTTTAAGACCTATGGACTTGATAAGACTTTGATCAATCACATACCGCATGGTTTGGATCTGATTACAAGGAAGGAAACACATGATACTAAAGATCTCCATTAAAATATGAGGGAAACCATTAAGCTTTTGACTACCTATAATAAGCAGTCACCACATATCATGGATTTGACCACACAATCATAGGTTCCATTGTTCTATGCCAGTTTGTAGCCATACAAAGTGTCGATCAGGTCGATGAGGAGCTATAGATTTGTGAGCTACGACTAGAACATAACATGTAGTTAAGGTGCACACTCGTAAGGTTTAGATGCTAAGACCTTTTTGTGCATGAATTATGATACAACATGAGTTAGACCCACCAAAAGGTAGCCATATGACCACACATGAGAGCATACCAAATAAAAGAACCCTGTGTCTATTACCACCAAAGGAACCACGTGGTGGGCTATACAACATTGAAGGGTCCAAGTAAGTAGCTTGAGCCCATGTGTAGACCATGCATTGATAATATAAAACCAAAAAAATCTCAAGCTCTCCATTTCATTTGGATTCATTTCTTGCTCCTAAGAATGTCATGCATAGGTTGAAAAGTGACAATATTATAGATTATAAAGAACATGTAACTAGAAATTTAATTTGATTGGCTACACAATGATGGGGAAGTTTTCTAAATAACATGAGTATATATTAGAGTATTTAGTATTGCTTCTAGATTAGATTGTGTTGAAGTTTTTGCATCATTTCAGATCACACTCTGTGATCCATCATCAGGATGGTAGAGAGCAAGAGGAGAAAAAATTGTTCAAGGAGTGTGATCCAAAATGTTGAAGCAAAAACTTCTACACAATCTAATCTAGAAGCAATACTAAATACTTTAATATGGATTTTGAAAACTTGATATCATTGAGTATATATTATTTGTAAAAATATTTATCTTACAAGATAAAACCATTTAGAGGTTATTATTTTTATTTTTATTTTTTTTAAACAATGTAAACAATTAGACAAATATATTAGAAATGCAATAAAGATGCATCTTATTTTCAAAAGAATAAGTTTCATCTACTTTCATGACTATTTATTGGTTGTACTAATACTTATTCCAATACATATATGCCATGAAACTAATTAATTAAAATTGAGAAAATTAAGTCTCTCCAATATCTTGCATTTTTTTGTGAAGAGTGGTATTTCTCTCTTCCTTCTTATTGAATCTACTTCATCCATCAAAGTCTAATTTCTTTTCCCACTAATTTGATGTATTCCATCATCCATTAGCATTGACATGGTTGAAATCCATCATATTGGTTTAACACAATCTAAAGAGATGTGATCTCATGGATTGCAATGATTGGAAGATGTAAAATGGAGATTTAGTATCGTCAACAAAATTGTTGATTTCTCCACTATCTTTTTGTCTTTTTCAATTATCTTTCAAAAAGATGTTAGCCTTAAATAGAGGACCCATTGAACAATTTGAAAGGTTTGCAACTTGATAAACCCATTGGAGATTGATAGTTGTAGATAGAGGTTTACTTTGTGCACATTATTTGATAAATACTAAGTTAGTATAGACCATCATTTGGAAGGGTTAGGCCATCAAATTTACACTGAAAGGTAATGCTTGAATTGGAATCTTTTTTGTTGTTTCAAGCCTAACAATACAACAAATCAAGAGTTTCCAAGTGTCCAAATGGACTACATAGACAAATGCCAACTTATTGGTGTTGGAGACTTGTTTGTTTAAGTTCTTCAATACCTTTTTGATGAAATTTTGATGATGTAATACTTAGCAATGGACATAAAGATATGGATAAGGTCAAACTTGGTTGGTGTGAATGAGATATATTACTTAATTGATTTTCTTATTAGCTTCTATTCACACTAATAATTTGTTTAGGAAATTACCTTTTTGATGAAATTTTGATGATGTAATAGTTAGCAATGGACATAAAGATATGGATAAGGTCAAACTTGGTTGGTGTGAATGAGATATATTACTTAATTTATTTTCTTATTAGCTTTTGTTCACACTAATAATTTGTTTAGGAAATTATCATTGTATGTATTAATTCATTAGATTAAGACACATGCCATAATCTTATGTTGTCATGTATCTCATCTTGGCCTATATAACCAATGGTTTTTTTTTGTTATCTTAAATCATACACATATCATGCACTTGCATCCTTTTATAGAATAAAATTGTTCTCTCATATTGGATCTTTTTTGTGCTTTCATTGAAGCTCCTAGATCTTGAATAACTACCTTCATAGTCAAATATTGCATGGTATAGAATATGTCATACTAACTCTTTCACCAATGATAAAAAAAAAAACCACATAGTCTTAAGCAATACATTTTCAAATACAAATGATCTATAAAGTTTACAATTGAAAATGTCCATTTAACATATAATACAAAATCAATAAATACTTTTTATATCATGAAAATGAATATTGCAAATAATCATTTAATACACTTTTTCACCTAAATAGTTACAAAATAGTTTCCAAACAACTCATGGAAAAAGCATGTCACAATGTACATAAAAGTTGTCATCATAAAGGTAGATCATAGATCAGTATACTTCATTCAACTGAGTCAATTAAACATTTTTTTCAAACCAAAAATGGATTTACTTCTTGTTCTTGAGAGGACACCTGGCATTGGAAGTGTGTAGTGTGGATTGTGATAAAGTGGTAAAGCAACAAAGGAGTACTGATTTAGAGTCCCACTTCAATGGTATCCTTGCTTTTCATCCTCTTCAGTCAGATATGTTTCACCAACTCCCATTGCAAGCACAAGTGGGTATTATTACTTTAATGGACATTACGGCTTGCATAATGATTTTAAGGTTGGGAATGGACAAGAGCATGGCAATGGTAGTTGAGAAAAGCTTAGATTTTCAATTGAACAATTAGCTCGTTTGGAAGATGCTTCAAATGGAGCACTACTGTGAATGGGGTATGTATACCAACTTTTTCTTGTTTATGCATCTTATCACTCTTCTTTGTATCACTACCAACCAAGCAATATGAAAAAACAACCCTACAAGATATGGATGTACTATATATCTATGATTAAGTATTCCTACAAAGGTGTTGGTTAACAAATTGGGCACCTTGAATGATGCAATGCGGGGAAATCAAACAACTTACTCTCACCATTCAATGAGGATTCAATCCACTTTTCCACTCAAAACTTGCTTCTTTTCTTGTCTTCACCTTTCACCCTAGTCTTCCTACTAGGTCAACCAACTCACTTTTCTTGACACAACTTTCAACTTTCTCAAACAACCTTGTCTACAAATCATCAAATCAAGCACTCATCATAGCCTACTTTCTCATATCATAAACTCAACACCAACTCCTTTGGATCATCAACCCCAAACCTGGCTTTCAACGTTGAATTAGGCCTCAATTAGGTCTCTTTTTCAAAGAGACACCCCTCCAATCTCACAACCAAACATTGGAACCTCTTGAAATTCAATAACCTGCCAACAAAACCTCAGAATATTCAAGTTTTAAGTCTCCACTTGCTCATCTAGACCCATTTTCTCAAAACCCTCCTTTTCTTTACAAATTGTTGGGGCTTATTGAAAATCCCATGCCCTGACCTCACACAAACATAAAAACTCTTCAAAAATTATTATTTATGCCTATACATGCTCATTTCATCTTCCTCTTATGCTTCCCTCAAGTCACTATGACATTTCCTTCACAAAACCTCACTTTTTCACTAGTTTTCACCCTAAATCAACTAGGGTTTCATACTCCTCACATTTGATCTCCTCCAACCTCTCAGACCTTCAAGACATATCAAATTACATCTTCTCACATAGATTTCCTCAAATTCTATCAAGTTCTTAACCCCTTTCTTCAAATCACCATCACTAGCCTTGCTCCAATGACCTAATTTCTGAGTTTTCCATAGGGCAGCGTGGAGTTCTTCATCCAAATACCTTTCTCTGACCTAGTCCTCTATTCCTACACCTACCAATAATCTACTAGGCCCATTCCACCAAGAAAAAATTAACACAGGAAGGTGGAATGGCCTTTTATAACATTTTAAGCCTCAAACCCTTACTCCCCTATTTTCAAACCGATGTAAGAAAGATTGCACACTAGATGCTCCAATCTTGATTTCAAATGTCCAAATCAATTCAAAAGTAAAGCTAAAACATAGTACTATTTACCCCTACACAAATTTGATTCAAGAACCAACTGTGTGGGCCGTACAGTGGCTGGAAATGGAGAAAAACACAGAAAATTGATTGAAACAAAGCTATTCTATTGAATTCTTCTCTCAAACTCCTCAACAACCTTTTCCTTTGAGTTTACAATCATATTTAAAAATTCTCCAACCTTTCCAACTTCCTACAATGACTCAACAACCTCTATAACTACTTTGACCCTTGGCATTCCATGCCTTTACATCTTTTTGCATCTTTTCAATATTTGAACTTGACAACTTTTGTCCATATTTTGAAATTTTACAATTTATGCCTAAAATAACTTTCTAAGACCTCTACAACCTCAAAATGGCTATTTAAGCCTTATTACATCATGGAAATGCATATACAACTCAAAATATCAAATTTTCCTCTTGGAGGCATGCTCTTTCAAAAGGTGCACTTGCACCATTCACCCAACCACAAATTTCTTTCCAAGTCTCTTGGAAGCCTTCATACCTTGAACCTACAACATCTTCATATTCTTTAACCTTTGATGATTCATCTTGTCCCTACAATTCCTTCATCTTTACCTTAGCCTTTTACTTGTCCCTGCTCAACAACTCTTCTCTTCTTGCTCTGTCATCTTGAATCTGCATCTCTATACTCTTGTTTGTCTCTACCTACTTCTTCCATCAACACTTGCTCTACTTTTCAGCTCCTTTCTCTACAAAATAACTCATTCTTTTTCTATCCTCTTTTATCTTTACCCATGGCTTGATTCTCATCAGCATAACCATCAAAACAAGGAAGTAACACATGACTCCCTTCATCCTTTGTCTCTTAACTCTTCTCTTCACAACCTTTCTCAGGTACTTTATGCTTAATACCACTATCATAATAGCATACATCTGCCACATCAATAATTTAATCAACCTAGGACAATCCACTGTCCTACTCTCATCACTTTCTCTCTTCTCCATCTCATTTGGAGACCTTGCCAACTCATTTCCTCTAGCCTTCACTTGGCTAACCTCTACCAACTCATCATCATCAGCCCCTTCCATCCTTGGGACTCTTGGAAACCTCTTTTCCTTTCCAACTTCACCTTTCATGGTGACAACTCTTTCTACAAACTCTTTCTCAGATTCTTTCACTATCTCTTGCCATTTCTCTTGGCATGATGTCCTCTTTCTTATCTTTTCTTGTACCTGACTTTCTTCTTCTAGGAACTCTGTCCTAACAAGTTTAGAAACTCTATCCAATAGTCCACCATTTTCCCTCAATACCATACTTATTTTTCTTATCTACAACTTCTTTCTCATGCTTTTGCCACCTGCTTTGGCTCAATACACTTTCTGCCTTCTTGTCCTTCTCCAAACTCTCTATCACCACTGTGATCTCAGACTTTTTGTTCTCTTGTCCCTTTAATGGACAACTCCACATGCTCTCTATGAGCTTGTCTCCATTCTCATCTATCATTCATGCTTCCACTTTCCTTTTGTCTTGGCTTTCTTCTTCTTTCACCTTTAAATCCTCCATCAATCTTGTTTCCTTCTTAATCTATGTATTTCCTAATTTAATCACCCTTCTTCCTGTAGTGCTTGGAAGCTCCTTGCTCTTAACTATCTTCAAGGGACACACCATTGTTCCCATGTTGATTTCTTCACTCTTCTCAAACCTTTCATGGCTTTCTTCAATCCTTCTACTCTCTTTTCTTTGATCTCTTATTTTCACATCCATTCTCTTTACTCCCAAGACCTCCTTGCCACTAGGTCCTTCAACACTCTTATTGTCAAACTCCTACTACTTTCCATTCTCTTTGTAATCCTCTTGTTGTTGCACTTTGTATGCTTGTCCAATTTGTGGACAACTTTCTTCCTCCATGGTTTCTTTACCAATCTCTACTTGCCTTGCACTAGGAAAACCACTTGCATACTTGTCTTCTGTATCTTTTACCAGGGTCTCGGCCCCAAAATTCTTCATCACCCATTGCTTTGTACCCAACACTATCAAATCAGATCTGCCCTATGTTGTCTCTGCATTTTCCATTTTCTCCAAGGTTGCTTCTTCTCTATACTTTCTTTTCTCATATCTCATAGTCACTCTACTGCCCTGCATCAAAATCCTCTTTGTCCTGCATTGTTTCTCATCTTCTTCTATCAAAGGAATCAAAGTAAAAACAACTCCATCTTTCTTGATCTTATACCTATTCTCTCTTCCATCATATAAATAAAATCTATCATACACCCATGGCATCCCAAACAATAGATGGCACATACTTATAGGGACAATATCACACAAGATTTTGTCACTATATGCACCTATATGAAACTCAGCCCAAGCTTGTTCTTTAACCATCAAAGCATGCTCACCATTCACCCAAGAAACAAAATAGGGTGACTCATGAGGTATCTTCACCAAATGCAATTTGTCAACCATTTCTTGAGACACCAAATTTTCTAAGCTACTTGAATCAACCATCACAATGCATACCTTACCTTGGCACTTGCAGGTGGTCTTGAAACTTGCATTCCTTTGTGTTGCTCCTATAATCTCCATCGCCATGTTCTCTTGTCCTTTCAACTTCCAACTGCAACCTTCAACCAAACACCCTCAAGAGTCTTCAATTTGTGCTTTGATACCACTTGATGCAATGCAGGGCAATCAAACAACTTACTCTCACCATTTAATGAGGATTCAATCCACCTTTCCACTCAAAACTCACTTATTTTCTTGTCTTCACCTTTCACCCTAGTCTTCCTACTAGGTCTGCCAACTCAATTTTCTTGACACAACTTTCAACTTTGTCAAACAACCTTGTCTACAAATCATCAAATCAGGCACCCATCATAGCCTACTTTCTCATATCATAAACTCAACACCAACTCCTTTGGATCATCAACCCTAAACCTAGCTTTCAACATTGAATTAGGCCTCAATTAGGTCTCTTTTTCAAAGAGACACCCCTCCAATCTCACAACCAAACCTTGGAACCTCTTGAAAGTCAATAACCTTCTAATAAAACCTTAGAATATTCAAGTTTTAAGTCTCCACTCGCTCTTCTAGACCCATTTGCTCAAAACCTTCCTTGTCTTTACAAATTGTTGGGGCTTATTGAAAATCCCATGCCATGACCTCACACAAACACAAAACCTCTTTAAACATGATTATTTTTGTATGTACATGCTCATTTCATCTTTCTTTTATGCTTCCCTCAAGTCACTATGACACTTCCTTCACAAAACCTCACTTTTTCACTAGTTTTCACCCTAAATCAACTAGGGCTTCATACTCCTCACATTTGATCTCCTCCAACCTCTCATACCTTCAATACACATCCAATTACATCTTCTCACACATATTTCCTCAAATCCTATCAATTTCTTAACCCTTTTCTTCAAATCACCATCACCAGTCTTGCTCCAATGGCCTAATTTTTGAGTTTTCCATAGGGCAGCGTGGAGTTCTTCATCCAGATACATTTCTCTGACCTAATCCTCCATTCCTACACCTAACACTAATCTACTAGGCCCATTATACCAAGAAAAATTTAACACAAAAAGGTGGAATGGCCTTTTTATAACATTTTAAGCCTCAAACCCTTACTCCCCTGTTTTCAAACCGATGTAAGAAAGATTGCACACCAGATGCTCCAAAATTGATTTCAAACCTCCAAATCAATTCAAAAGTAAAGTTACAACATAGTAATATTGATCCCTACACAAATTTCATGCAAGAACCAACTGTACAGGCCGTACAGTGGCTGGAAATGGAGAAAAAACACATAAAATTGATTAAAACAAAGATATTCTATTGAATTCTTCTCTCAAACTCCTCAACAACCTTTTTCCTTCGAGTTTACAATCATATTTAAACATTATCCAAAATTTCCAACTTCCTACAATGAATCAACAACCTCTATAAGTACTTTGACCCTTGGCATTCCATGCCTTACATCTTTTTGCATCTTTTCAATATTTGAACTTGACAACTTTTGTCCATATTTTGAAATTTTACAATTTATGCCTAAAATAACTTTCTAAGACCTCTAAAACCTCAAAATGGCTATTTAAGCCTTATTACATCATGGAAATGAATATACAACTCAAAATCTCAAATTTTCCTCTTGGAGGCATGCTCTTTCAAAAGGTGCACCTGCACCTTTGAAAAATGGCAAATTTCTTGACTTTGAGAGGTGTGATTGTGAACCAACATATTTTTGGTGACTCCACTAGGAAAGAATGAATTCTAATAATTTTGGGTTGCCTTATCTAGGTATATTGTACAAGAATTTCAAATCAACCTTGGATTCTCAGAGATTCATTAGAGAGGAAAGAAGTAGGGGTATTTCTGATCATGTTTTTGAAGCCCTACAAAGGAGTAACTTTTCCTATATTATTCCCTCTAGGTGAAGGGTTGGGGCTAGAAGTAGACCTACCTCACCATCTAGAACACCCTCAAATCATTCTACTCCCTAAGCCTTAATTTTACATGGGACTATCCTCCCAATAGTGGTTAATTTCTCTCCAAATATGGCTCACCAAAAACCTCAACAACGTATTCCTTGGGGTGCTGCTATTGGTCCTTTACAATTGGGGGAATAATTTGCATGACTTGCCCAAAGGTTCTCATAAAAAATTTCCCAAGTTTCAAGGTGATGGAAATATTTCACCTGAGGAACACATTGATGCTTTCTTCGCCGTATGCGGCGTGCTTATAGTACAAGATGAGGATGTGGCAGTTAGACTCTTCGTAGAATATTTAGCTGATACACTAGATTAGTGGTTTTTTCAATTACCTCATGGGTGTATTACTAATTAGGCCACGATGCGCAGCAAATTCTAAGCAAGATTCAAGAGTGTAGATGATGACT
Source organism: Sequoia sempervirens (assembly GCA_007258455.2). NCBI lineage: Eukaryota > Viridiplantae > Streptophyta > Pinopsida > Cupressales > Cupressaceae > Sequoia > Sequoia sempervirens. The sequence goes on along the minus strand of VDFB02000007.1, from coordinate 9,764,438 downwards.
TGACTTTAATAGCACAAGTTACTCAAATGAAGGAGTCGAATGAATACATGAGGGATTTTGTGGCTAAATTCAATAGAGTGGTGACCCAAATTGATGTCACCAAAAGACCATCTGAAGCAATGTATAAGTGTTTTTTTCATTAACATGCAACATCCAGATATTGTCCTCCCCTTGAAAAGACAACCAACAAATACACTTGAGGCCACACAGGCGCTAGCTATAGAGTTAGAGAATAATTTTATCTTGGTTGGAAAGTGGAAAAGAGAATTGCATACAAAAAGAGCACTCCTGACCACTTCTTCAAATCCTATGATTCAAAGATTGGCTAATGATATCATCGATCTCAAAAGGAAACTACCAAAGGGAAACCAGCCTTATAAAGATAAGGCAAATTTTCAACCGAGCAATAAAACACTTCCCCTGCCTCTGACTCAATAGAGGCTAGCAATTGAGGCTCCTCCTAGAGACAATAAAAAGAGTATGTGTGCTTTCCACCTCACATTTGATCATGATGGTGTTGAATGCCCTGAAATGAACAAGTTTATGCAATTAACCACCACTAAAGAAGTTATTAAAGAAGTTACATAATCTAATCAATATGACAACTCTGCAAATGGATACCTAGAATTTGAACCTAATGATGATAGAGGAGGGGATTTCTATATCACTCTGGATGAGCCTACCTGTGTCGCTATCACTAGAAGTTAGCAACACGTCAACCAAAAAGGTACCAAAAATTCTCCTAAGGTATTACTTACTAGAGCTAGTGCAATTTCAAAAGGGGAAATGTATCATAAAGTGTAACTCAAGATTCTTCTAAAAATCCAAGTGTGTTATCCATTGAAAATTCAACTGGGGCCTTTGACATAGTGGAGTTTTGTAAAAACTCCAAAGTGTCTCCCAAGCAGAATATTTAAGGATGATTCCTAAGGAGCTAGATAGGTTGATTGAATATGTCAAACTAGGACATTCTGAGTTACAGGCAGGTTTGGACGAAAGGATGGTGAGCACTTAGAATTCAGCAATCAATGTGGCATCCAGTGGTAAGCCACCTCCATCACATATCTTTGATGATAAGTCCATCCCCTTTTATGTATCACTATTTGTAAATGGATATAGAATGCATAATTGCATTATGGACTCAGGCGCTTTCAATAATGTTATGTTTGCACAAATAGCATGAGCTCTGGGATTGGAAATGTCTAAGACATTTGGGAAGTGTTATTCTATGGACTCTAAACAAGTCCCCTTAGTCAAACAAATTAAGGATGCTCAAGTAGTGCTTGCAGCCTATCCTAACAAATGACTCAAGCTCACCATTTTGGTCACAGACATACCTGTTAGTTATGGTATGCTTTTAAGGAGAATCTTTTGTAAAGACCTAGGGGGAGAAATACAATTGGATTGGTCATACGCTGCTATACATATTGGCAGTAAGAAAGTACACCTGGAGCCTAAACCCTAAGTGAAAATAGCAGTGCTTAAGTTAGAGGATCCTAAGGCCCAAATCCTATTTGAAGAAAATGAATTTGGGAATTATATATTATTTTCAGATGGAGATAAAGGGGTCAATACAACTAATTTGGTTTGATCCCAAAACTCTGGATGATGGAATTCAATGAAAGTTGCTCCAATTCTGGATTAGGAGTAGGCGTGGTCCTCATTTTCCCTTCAGGGAAACAGTACCCTTTCTCCTACAAGTTGGAATTTTCCAACACTAAAAACACTGCTGAGTACAAAGCTCTCTTGTTAGGGTTAGTTGAGGCAAGGAACATGGGAATTAAGATGCTCAGAGTCATGGGTGATGCGAAATTGATTGTTAAGTAGGTACGAAAAATTTTCACTGTCAAAAATGAAAGGTTGAGGCATTACAGAAACCAAGTATGGGATGCCATTGAATGTTTTGATGCATTTTCAATAGAGGTTATTCATAGGGAAAGAAATTCTAGGGACGATTCTCTGGATGTCTCTGCTTCTCTTTTGTTACCCCATCCATATTTTGAAATAAGTCTTATAAAATTGAATTGATCTATTGACCCAGTGTTCCAAACAATGTTAATGACTGGCAAGTGTTTGAAAATGATAAAAAAAATTAGGCCTTCTTAGAGAATGCTGAAATGTTTACCCAAACCTTCTTTAAAGGAAGTTCTAACGAGTGCAAAGAATTTTCCCTGACAATGCCAGCGAATTGAAAGAAGTGATCATACAACTAAAAGGTAACAAAATCCCTAAAGGGTTAGTCTCCTTGGAAGAATTATTTGATCGGCATGATTGATCTATTAAACGAAAGATGAATGAATCTCTTAATAGCTCTAGGGATTTGAAGCAGTGAATATTGGGACCCACGATTCTCCTAAGATGGTCTACATCAGAAAGTGTTTCTCCCCAAAAGAAAGAGAGAAGATGATACCCTTTCTCCTAAAATACAAGGAAGTTTTCTCTTAGTGGTATGATGATCTTAAGAATTTCATGGATGGGAAATTTCAGCATCACATTCCACTGAAAGGTGGGATTCTAGCTTTCAGACAGAAGCAAAGAAATTATAACCCTAAAGTGACTGATGTCATTTTCAGAGAAATTGATAAGATGCTAAAAGCAAGAATAATCTGTTAGGAATTGCATGCAGAAAATATCAATTAAATGAAAATAAAGATTAAACAGAGGAATGAAAAACATAAAAATAATAACAGTGAGAGACAATTTTTAACGTGGTTCACCCAAACTTGGGCTACATCCACCAATAGAGAGTCTAATATTATTATCTAGCAAATTGAACCGATTACAACCAACAATCCTTGCAACTCAATACCGCTGCAAATGCTACAATACAATATCAACAGAAACCCTAACCCTTAATTATTTTATCAAGACTTATGTTAGTTACAAAATAGGGTTTTTTTATGTCAGCCAATAGAAAAAATAACTCCTGATACCTTTATAAAATAATAAAAGTTGTTTGAGGATTTAGGGGCACTGCCCCTCGACCATGCCCTATATCGCGATAGGGAGCATGCTAGGGGAGCTGCCCCTAGACCCCACAAGGGGCGCTGCCCCTTGACCCTATCTTGGGGGCACTGCCCCCAAACCCCCGTTAAATAATTTGGGGGGAAACCGCACCGATAGAAGTGGGGAAAATTTAACCTTTGAGTCTAATTAGGCTCCATATAACAACATAATCTATCCAATCCATCATTCAACATGGGTACCTAACATTGTTATGGTTCATAAAAAGAATGGAGAGATAAGGATTTGTGTGGAATTTAGAAATCTCAACGAAGCCTCCCTGAAAGATAATTACCCACTTCCTAACATGGACCATATCCTACAGATGATTATTGGCTCTGAAATGATGTCTATGTTAGATGGTTTCTTTGGTTATAACCAAATTAGTGTGGTAGGAGAAGACCAACACAAAACAACATTCACCATGCCTTGGGGAACTTTTTCCTATAACATAATGCATTTCAAACTCATTAATGTTGGCATAACATTTAAGAGAGCTATGGATCTATCTTTCGGAGACCTCTAAAATAAAATCATAGTCATTTACCTAGATGACATAACAGTCTTCTCCGAGAAGAGGGCAAACCACCTAAGGGATTTAGAGCAAGTGCTTCAGAGGTGTAAAGAACATGGCATTTACCTTAGTCCTAAGAAGTCTATGTTTTGGGTAACTGAAGGTAAGCTTCTCAGTCATACTAAGTCTAAAGAAGGGATTAGAATAGATCCTGAAAGAGTCAAAGCCATCCTTTAGTTGAGTCTTCCTTCTAGTAAAACTGGAGTGAAGTCATTCTTTGGGCAAGTTAGTTTTCTGAGAAAATTTGTTCCAGATTTTTTTGAAATGTAATAACAAAAAAAGTACTCGCTAGCATGGCCTTGATTTAGTGTTTTAATATGTCTAACATATTCACATTAGGTATCGGGCTCTTGTAAACCAAAATTTACTTAAGTTGTACCTTGCTAAGGTGTTGTAAAGTGTTGTAACACACTTTCACATTTTTCTAACGTTTTATTAATTAATTGAGCCTAATAAACCTCTTTGCAACCAAAATGTGCTTAAATTATGCCCTTTTTAGAGTGTTGTAAAGCGTTGTAACACACTTTCACACTTTTGTAGGGTTTGATTAAATAATTGGGCTTCTTTATTCCTTAATTAGTTATATTTTGCATCCACAAGCCTCATTTAATGCATCTTTTCGAGGATAATCTCGACATAAACCAACATCCAATCATAATTTAGATGATTTTAGGTTGTGTGGCCTAGATTTGGTGATCTAGGACTCATATGCCACCTTGGGCATATGGGTACCACCTAGATTTTTTGGCCTTGATCTGGATTTTGCACCTTTGTAAGCATTTTTGAAAATGGTCCCATAATTAATGCCTAATGGGACTCATACACCACTTCTTGCGTATGAGTCTTATGTGGCCAAAAATTAAATTTAATTCAAATTCTTGGCGGGATTTTATCCTCCTAGGTATGATGTTGGCTTGTAGTGTTGTAATTTCAGGAAATTTGACATAAACAAGTATAGATACAAGGTTATTTCACTCATTTTCACCTAAGACTTTTGTGAGAACATATATCCTATCAAATTTGAGTTTACAAGAGAATTCAAGGGCTAATTATCAAGTGTTTTAGAGAATTATTCAAAGAATCAAGCATCATGTCAAAGTCATCATGCATCATGTTTGTTTTTGAGCTAACAATTTTGATGTAGGGTTTTATGATTCAAGCTAGCATTCAATTCAAGATTTGTCCTATTCAAGAAATAGTCAAGATCTACATCTATTGGAGCCATTTCATGCATGTTTGCAACACTTTATTCCTAGGGTTTGTGTGTGATTTGTAGATCTAGCTTGAAGACACATTGAAGAGCAAGTTTGGAGAAAGTTGTCAAAGTGTTCAAAGTTGTCAAAGTTGTCACCTTACATTGAAGATCATTGGATAACATCTACAAGATGCAAATCAAAGTTTTGGATCCAAAAATCAAGTGGAAAGGATAAAGCAAAGATTGAAGAAAAAAATCAGACTTTGAATTTCCAGAAAATCCTCACTGGACTGATATGCCACTCCTGGTGTATGAGTCCTAGTATAGGTAAATTTCTAGATTTTGCAGATTCAGACTCATCATTGTCAAAAACCTGTTCCTTCCAAGAAACCCTAATCTAGGACTAAATCCCCCAGAATGGTGTATGAGTCCCAGTAGGCTTTAAAATCAGTGTTTTCAACATTTCAGACCTTCATCCAGTGATTTTCAGATTTCCAGGTGCACACCTTTCATTTCTTAGCTTTTCATTCTATTTAAGCATTCATTTTTAGGTCATTTAGTGAAGTATTGCATTACATTAGGTTTAAACATTTGGAATTTCATTTCATTAGTCTTTCCAAGCCCTAGCTTGGTGGTGAACCCCTGATTAGTTTATAATCAAGCCCAAGGGCATCCCTATTGCAAGATCTCTTTCTCCTTTGCATACTTTAGATTGATATCTCTAGTGTTTCCCTTCAATGAAATGATTGTGAAATGTGTTTGCTCTATGTCCTAAACCATAAGTAGCAAATCCATTTTTTCATTATTTCATTTTGGTGAACCTACATTTAGAACATATCATTTCTGATTTGGAGTGCATTTTCATCCTAGATCTTGCTTGCATTAACATTGCATTAGCATTTGCATTAGTTAATTGGCATTCTAGGGCTTCATATTGCATTAGTGAAAGTGCATATAGGTTGCATTTTTTGCATCTCAAATCATCTCAAATCATATAAAATCTACATTTGCATTAGTTTATAGATCATACAACATGAAAAGCATAAAAATCACTTTAATTTTTTTTTAAATTGTGAAAAATACCCTCACTGGGACTCATACGCCCCTTTGGGCGATTTAGTCCCAGTGCAGATTTTAAATTGCATTTCTAGAATTTAAAACTCTATTTCTATGCTCTTGTTTTTTTTTAATAACTTTTTGTTTCAGATTATAGAGTTTTTGTTTCATTTCATTTAGTTTAATTTTATTTGAATTGCATAGGCATCCATCTTGCATTTAGTATCCCTTGCATGAGCATTTCTACTTGGTGTCCTATTGCTAATACTATAGTGAGATGAATTCCAAGACTCATGTCATCCCACAATTGAACAATCATCATGGATCTTGGGTTTTCTAGCTCTTTCACTCCTATTATTGACACTAGTTCACTAGGTATGGACCATACCCTTAACAATTCCTTGCCTTCAAGTAGTATGACACATGTTGAAACAATGGTTGCTAGTGTTCTGCAAGAAAACATAATCCAAATCCATGAAGACTTAGCCAACCTACAAAATCAAATAAGTACTAAGAACATTTCAACTACCACCATCCCTACCATAGATAACATTCATCGCATGCTTGAGAGTGAAGATGGACTTAACCTTGAGCGTAGCATGGTTCAAATCTTTGGAAAACACCTTGCCTCAAACACTAGTTGTCCTTTGCCTACAAACAATGTCACAATCCAAGGAGGAATTCAAATTCCTTCTCCCACAACAATTGCCTCTATTCCTACCTATACCAACCCTCAAGTCACAACAACAATGTAACCGACTAGTAATGTGATTCCTTCCTTGGGCATTTCCTCTAGCATCCCTAATACCTTTGTGGCATCGCATGTCATATCTCCTACCACCTTAACACCTATAAGGACTCCATTCACTTGTCCTTGGAACACACACACACCTTCACCTTTCTCACCTTCATCTCATAATACAAGCAATGACCCTCTCATAAACCAACTTTTGCAAACCATTTCATCCCTTCAAAATCAAGTTTCCGCCATCAATCAAGATCAAAATGGCCCACCTACATATTATGTCAAAAGTAATCCCTTTTCCTTGGAGATATTGCAAACACTGATGTCACAAGGTGTAGAGGTGCCTAGATTCAAGAAATATGGGGGGAAATGAGATCTTTCTAACCATGTTTCTGCTTACACGGCCTTATGTAGTGACTTTATCCTTGACGATAAACTCTTGGCTAAGCTTTTTCCTAGATCCTTGAAGGATACTACCTTAGAATGACTCTCCTCATTACCAAAAAAACTAAGTTCATTCATTCAATTAACTTTTTGAGGAATTTATCAACCATTTCCAACTGCATATGACTCCTAAGATGACCTTGGATGATTTGATGAGATGTAAGAAAAAAGAAGAAGAAAAGATTAAAGACATTATTTCATGCTATCAATCGATTTATTCTGAAATCGACGTCAAGGTTCCTAACCCTCACCTTCAAAAGATGTTCATATAGAATTTGCAAAGTAAGATACACGATAAGCTTACCATGATGAAATTCCCCTCCATGCAATTATGTACTGCCCTTCATGATTATAAAAACTCGGTTAGTAGTTGTGATGCAAAACCTACCTCTAGCCGAGCTGAGAAGTTTGAGTTTGCAAACCAAAACAATCATCAACCTTTTAGGAAGAATAATAAAGGTTTCCTTCAACTAAACCCAACTCAACATGTCAATAACCAAGTAGCCACCGTAAAAGCAGTGATACCCTTTAGCTATGGGGACCCAAAAAGACAATTCACTCCCTTACCCGATACCCTTCACAACACAATGTCACAACTCTTAGAATAGAAGATGATTACCTTGCCTCCCATTAAAACTCTCAATCCTAATAAACCATTACCCACAAACTATAGACCAAATTCTTATTGTCATTATCACCGACAAAATGGACACGATACAAAACATTGCAAGTGTCTTAAAAATCTTGTGCAAGACCTCATTGATTCTGGTCGTCTTTCCATTGGAGGTGTTAATGATCAAGAAAATAAGTTTGTTGCCCCTCCTAACCAAAAATTTCAAATCTTTCCCAACCATATGCCTAATCATAACATTTCATTTGTCAAAGCTAGTAAAACTAAAAAGAATGATGTGATGAATGTTGACACAGATGATGGCAACAATGATCCTATAGATACAGATGAACAAGGTCATATGGATGATATGGTTGGACTAATCAAGGTCATGCCTCATAAGGGCTGAACTGAAAAGCCTCTTGAGATTGCTTTCTCCTCACAAGATATACTTAAACACGCACCTAATGGTCCTCTTTACATAGCCGGTCTAATCTATGAAAAACCCACTAATGGGATATTCATAGATCCCATATGTGGAGATAATATGATCACTAAAGAATTCTTACTTGTGCATTAGCTATATCAAGAAATATATGGTAAACCGAAAGCATGGATCAAGATGCATAACGGTTTTGCTTGCCCTACGATGGGATTGTTCACCCTCCCTTTACAAATAGGACCAAAATAATTAGATGTCTCATTCTCCATCATCCCACAGTTGGACCAATTTCATGTGAAGCTAGGCTATCCATGGCTTCGCTCCATGAAATTCGTCCCTTCGGTTGTACATAAATGCTTAAAGTTTCCCTTCGACAATGAAATTTTTACTGTGCATCATAGTGGCTTTAACCCCTTGTCTTCCCATGAAAAATTTTCCTTAGATTTCTTTTGGCCTGAGCCTATGGAACCTATTAAACCTCGTGAAGACTTCTTTTTCAAATCCTACCAAATTTTTAAGGAAAAATGCATAGCAAAATTATCCCTCCAAAACATTCCTTTAGCCATGACAGAGCCTACCATCCTTGGAAAAACCATGATTCAACCAAAAGAAATTCCAAACAACCAAGACCAACCTAAAATAGAACCTTTTCCTACTTCTTACAAAAGACCAAGAGATAATGAAAACAACCCCATCACACCTCCTAGAGTAAAAAAAGTCTACCAAGTTAAAGAGAAAGTGGTTGAACAACCTCCCATGGTTCCTTTTGTTCCTCCCCTTAGGGAAGAAAAGAAACCTATGGTTGATCAACCCGTTCCTACACACAAAATCAAACTAAAAGAAACAAAGGTGCTAGAGAGCATATGCGTAGATGTTGTGCCCTTGCTCAAAGGTTAAATGAAGAAACAAACAAAGAAAATCAAGTTCCAAACTTGACCGAAGCAATGCACGATGACTCTATACCCTTTCCACAACATAAACAAGAACCTTCCATGGACATTATCCTTCGACCTCTTGCTATGAGAAACTTGGATGACGATGATGAAGTTGCTAAGATTGATGAACAAGTTCATAATGAATTGAATACATTGTTTTCCTCTTTTATGAGCTTAAACGAAAATTATCCTAAGAAGAGTGTTGAACGTGGTAATGACCCTAGTTCGGCACTTGATATTGTCCCTTTGGTTAGTTGTCCACCTTCGGTATACAATGAACATGATTGGGATGCAAACGACTTGCTTTAGGTTGACTAGCATGCGCCTTACTAGTCTTTTGCATTATTTTATTTTTCATGCTTTTTGTGTGATTGCATGTGTGTAATGTGATCCCCCATACTGTTTTGTTTGATTTGTTTCTCTCTTTGTGACATTCCTCTATTTGTACCTACATTCTTCTCTATGTCATAAGCATTTTTCATTTGTCTTTTACTTTCCTTTTGGGGATGATGAAAGGTGTTGAGACATTCATGTCTCTTCCATGTTGACCCAAAATATTTTCCTTTATCTTTTCTTTGTCTCGTGTTTTCATTTTGGGGATGACGCAAGGTATCGAGACATCCATGTCTCTTCCATGTTGACCCAAATTTTTTTCCTTTATATTTTCTTTGTCTTGTGTTTTCCTTTTGGGGATGACGCAAGACATCGAAACATTCATGTCTCTTCCATTTTGACCCAAAATATTTTCCTTTATCTTCTCTTTGTCTTTTGTTTTCCTTTTGGGGATGACGCAAGGCGTCAAGACATTCATGTCTCTTCCATGTTGACCCAAAAGCTTTTCCTTTATCTTTTCTTTGTCTTGTGTTTTCCTTTTGGGGATGATACAAGGCGTTGAGACATTCATGTTTCTTCCATGTTGAGCCAATAGGTTTTCCTTTGTTTTTGCTCTCTTTGTGTCATTCTTCTTGTTCTATGCGTATTTGGGGAATGATGACAGTTCTGAACTCTCTTAAACATTGTAGCAAGAACATACTGACCCCAAATCCATAGATCCCTTACGTGTGTTTAGAGTGTTGTAAGGTGTTGTAACACACTTTCACACTTTTTTATGGTTTTATTAAATAATTGGGTTTCTTTATGCCTTAATTGGCCATATTTTGCATCCACAAGCCTCATTTAATGCATCTTTTCGAGGATAATCCCAACATAAACCAACATCCAATCATAATTCAAATGATTTTAAGTTGTGTGGCCCAAATTTGGTGATCTCAGACTCATACACCACCTTGGGCATATGGGTCTCACCTTATTTTTGGGCCTTGATTTGGATTTTGTACCTTTCTAAGCATTTTTTAAAATGGTCCCATAATTAATGCCTAATGGGACTCATGCACCACTTCTGGCATATGAGTCTCATGTGGCCCAAAATTAAATGCAATTCAAATTCTTGGCTAGATTTTATCCTCCTAGATCTGATGTCGGCTTGTAGTGTTGTAATTTCAGGAAATTTGGCATAAACAAGTATAAATACAAGGTTATTTCACTCATTTTCACCTAAGACTTTTGTGAGAGCATATATCCTAGCGAATTTGAGTTCACAAGAGCATTCAAGAGTTTACAAGAGCATCCAAGAGCATTCAAGGGCTGATTATCAAGTGTTTTAGAGCATTTCTCAAAGCATCAAGCATCATGTCAAAGTCATCATGCATCATGTTTGTTTTTGAGCTAACAATTGTGATGTATGGTTTTATGATTCAATCTAGCATTCAATTCAAGATCTATCCTATTCGAGCAAGAGTCAAGATTTACATCCATTGGAGCCATTTCATGCATGTTTGCAACACTTTATTGCTAGGGTTTATGTGTGATTTGCAAATCTAGCTTGAAGACACATTGAAGAGAAAGTTTTGAGAAATTTGTCAAAGTGTTCAAAGTTGTCAAAGTTGTCACCTTGCATTAAGATCATTGGAGAACATCTACAGGTTGCAAATAAAAGATTCATATCCAAAAATCAAGTGGAAAGGACAAAGCAGAGATTGAAGAGTAGAATCAAACTTTGAATTTCCAGAAAAACCTAACTAGACTGAGATGCCACTCCTGGCATATGAGTCCCAATATAGGTGAATTTCCATTTTTTTGTAGATTTAGACTCATCACTGCTAGAAACTTGTTCCTTCCCAAAAACCCTAATCTGGGATAAAGCACCCAAACTGGTGTATGAGTCCCAGGTGCACACCTTTCATTTCTCATCTTTTTGTTCTGTTTACATGCATTTTTAGGTCATTTAGTGAAGTATTTCATTACATCAAGTTTAAACATTTGGACTTGCATTTCATTAGTCTTTCCAAGCCCTAGCTTGGTGGTGATCCCCTCATTATTTTATAATCAAACCCTAGGGTAGCCCTATTGCAAGATCTATTTCTCCTTTGCATACTTTAGATTGATATCTCTAGGGTTTCCCTTTAATGGAATGATTATGAAATGTGTTTTCTCTGTCCTAAACCGTAAGTAGTAAATCCATTTTTTGTTATTTCATGAAATAAAAAAACATATAGTAGAAATGATGAAAGAATAGTTGATTTTTAGATGGAATGAAGTTGGAAAATAGACATTTAGCGATATCAAGGAAGCTATTGCCCAAGCCCCTATTCTGGTATGTCTTCATTTCAAAAAGGACTTCATTATTTATTGCTATGCTTTAGAGCATACCGCATCTGCCATTTTATTGCAAGTAGATGAGAAGAATGTGCAAGCTCCCATAGAATTCATGAGTGTTTCATTGAAAAAGAATGAGCTTAATTATTGTCAAATAGAAAAGTGCACGTTTGCAGTTGTAAAAGCAATTAAACAGTTCTATTTTTATATATTGCATTCACATTCATTTGTATATGTACCTGACCTTGCAGTTAAAAGTATCCTCACTCAGCAAGATGTCGGATGCAACTGAAGAGGTAATTGGATTACTAAAGTGCAAGAGTATGACCTAGACCTTAATTCTACCATGTTAGTTTGAGGGAAAGGACTCCAAAAACTCATGGTAGAGGATTGTGACAAGCATAAAGGTGAGGAAGATCTTCCTCTAACTCTAACTTTTAATCTCCAAGATGAGTGGTTTTCAGATAATTCCTATTTCCTTACGTATGGAGAATGTCCAAAACATCTCTCAAAGAAACAAAAAAGGAACTTGAAACTAAAAGTAGCCAAATATGTCATTTGGGACGATACTCTATATAAAAGGGGACTAGATGGTGCATTCTTAAAGTGTGTAGAAAAAGCTCAGCAAGAAAGATTGTTGCAGACCTTCCACAATGAAACCTACGGGGGTCATTTTTCTTTAACTGTGACCGCTTTCAAGATCCTGAGGCATGGTTATTATTGGCTAGGTATGTTCAAGGATTCCTATTACTGGGTGGAAAGATGTGAAAAATGCAAGCTTTTTGTAGGCAAACCTCACTTGGTAGCACTTCCCTTGAGACTCGTCATAATTGATGGACCTTTCCAACAGTGGGGTTTAGATTTCATAGGACCCATTAGCCCTCAATCGAGTGAAGACCATACTCACATCATTATAGCTACATACTAATTCACCAAATGGGTGGAGGTGATTCCAATCAAGAGGACTACTTCAGAAGTGGTCTATGATTTCATTAAAGAATACATTTTAGTCAGGTTTGGAGTTCCTCACAAGTTGGTAACTGATAATGCAATGAGTTTTTCTTCCAATGAGATATCACTTTTTTGTGTTGCATCATTGACCAGAAAAAATATGAGTTAGCAATCATGTGGGCCTCATATGAAAGATGGGTTGCATCTTTGTGCTCCTATGAAATATGACGATCAAGTTGTAGTCATCTTTGATCTAGTTTGAGTTATGAACCTTCTCCATAGTGTACATAGGCACTCAGAACATTGAAGTGAGTAGTTGAAGGTGCGATAAGGAAGTAGGCAACTCATTTCATCATATAATACTTTTTAAAAGGGTTTTAAGTGCCAAACATAATGTCATTGGGTGTTTTAACTCACCCACTTACCTGTGGCCATTGACCCACCAACTTTCCCTGCTTTCTTGTTCACCACCAATGGCTAGAAGCAATGTCTGCATATAAGAGATGGACTCCCATACTTCATTAATATAGTAAGGACATGATTGGATATGTTTGAAGCATTGAAATATTTAAAAATCTCTAACAATATGATATGGTCATTACATGCAATTGTAGGAAATTGTTGATTTTCAAGAGCCACATGTAAGTCTACATGTTTCCATTTTTGGGTTCTTGGCAAAGGATATAGAGACTTCTTGTTTCATTTTGAAGACATGGAAAATCAATTGGAGAGAGATAGAAAGCAAAAAGAAATGGTCAACTAGGATCTTTTTTTCCAAATTAGGGAAAGATGACTATTTTGTAAATTAACGAACTGGGTTTGTCTAGAGTATGTAAATAATTTTTTGTAATCTCAAGAAGAAAGAATTTAAAATAAAAAATCAATCTTGTTTGATTTTCATCATTGGTATTGTATATGCTTCATGATTTATATATGATCGCTTGGTCAACCAGACAACTATAAAAAATTTGCAAAGATTTTGCAAAGTGTTTGTTTATAATAGTTAAAGAAATATATAGGTTTGTCGATGGATAAATAAGTAGACTCTCCTAAAATTTGACAAATTTAGTTGTTCCAATGAATGCATGAGTATAATGTGATTTTCTTGTGAATTCAAAAAAGTAGTCTTTAGTGGAATCTTCATTAAGGTTCTATGTTTGTGTTTTCAATTGTTTCTATGTTTTGGGTTAGCAATTGACTTTGTTGCCCTGATGGAATAGGCACCGATTTTTTTTAAACTCCACTTGTCATCACCCGAACACCTAAATGATCCACCAAAATTATTTTATTTAGGTAAAAATAAGGTAGTTTTTCTAACCTTTTAAATACAAGAGGTAAATTATCAATAAGGGGTAGATTTGTCCCTTTCATTCAACTTTCTGCTTGATAAGTTTTATGTTATTAAAGGTGCATGGCCTTTTTTGTCAAACTTGTAGATACGAAAAAATGTCCTAAGTCTGTGAGCGTCATTTTTCTTGGTCATCATCCTCCAATAATTGAATAATTTTAATTATTTAATTATTCTTGGTCATATTCCTCTATTAATTAAATAATTTTTAATTATTTAATTAATTCACTTTCTAATCTCTATTCTATCTTGATCAATTAAAATAAATTAATTGTGTTGCTAACACTCCCTTTGTTCAATAATTAAATAAATTATTATTTATTTAATTATTTATATTTTTATCGTTCGCCTATAGTCAGATTTAATAAAAATTATTATTATTTGTCTATGCATCAACCTTTTCATTCTTCTATAATTAAATAATTGTCAATATTATTTAATTATGTGTCATTCCTCTCCCCATTAAATAATTAATTCAAATTAATTTTTTAGTATCTAATTACCACCTCTCCCCATTTAATTAAATTGAATTTATAAATCGATTTAATTAAATGCTCATTTTTCATTTTCCTCAAATAAATAATTCGAATGAATTATTTATCCTCCACTTGTCCATTTCCTCCATTTTCCCTTTTTCGAATAAATAATTTGAATAAATTATTTATGCCTCTCTTTTGGTCAAGATGCCTTACTCATTAATCTCTATCATAGCCTTCATTTCTGTCATAGCCGTTGGCATCATAACTGTCATAGCTCCTTCTATGAATGTCATATTCTTGGTGCATCAATTATGGACCATTGATCTTAGCATCTTTTTGGAGGCTTGATCTCAACCATCCATTTCGTAACCTCACTCTCATACATCCTCCATCATTGATCTTGGAATCTTTCTAGAAAATTAATCTAGACCGTCTGTTCAAATGGTTGTCTATAAAAGCAACCTTCCTCTCCCATTTTCAACTTAACAACCATTATCTCCAACTTTCTTGCTTACTATTTGCAGGTATTTGCATGACTTTAACACCAAATCTAAGGGAAAATTTGCATAAGGAGAAATAGGAGAGCAAGAGAAGTGAATCAACCATGATGGGGAGTATTTTATTTTGTGCTTTGTATTCTTGATTTCTCTCCATAATTTGTGCTCTTGTTTAGGTGTGGTTTTTATAACTTAGAAGTGTTGACAATCTTTTATTCTAGGATAAGAATTCTCTAACCCCATTTTGCATTGGTGAACCTGACATGAATCTTACAATTTTGTGGAGAAATCCGTTTGTTTTCTTGTTTGTTTTTGTTGTTTTGCATGTTACAGCCAAGAATTCGCACAAAATCCCGTCATCTTATTTTGAGCACAAAAAAATGGGCACATGAAATCTTAAAAAATTATTATCTAGGTTTTGTAGGTCTTTCTTTTAGCTTTCCATAACTTCAAATGGTTTAAAATTTTGATATGTTTTGAGAAAGTTATGGCCATTTTAGTGCTTGTATCTTTTTAAGATTTAGTTGTTAAGACCCGAATTTTCTTTTGTTTATAACACTTTTGTTGTGCAGGATTTTGCCAAACTTTTTCTTGGTTTTGAAGGTCTATGTCTTAGCTTTCAATATATTTTTATGGTTTAAAATTTTGTGTAGTTTTGAGAAATTTATCACTATTTTAGTTTGTTGTTTTCATTCAATTTTTTTTTGGTTTATTGATTCTCTGTTTGTAGCGTGTGGCTTTGAAGTGGAGCTCCCAAAACTGCTTCTTTTAAAGAAACAAAAAAATTGAGCTCTTAGTTTAGTTTCCTTTAAAAAAAATTAGTTTAGTTTCATTTCTTTATTTTCTAGTTTAGTTTAGTTGTTAATCTTTTGTGCTAACTAGGTTTTTTGCAGCTTTTTCGTTGGTCCAAGATCCCTTTTCTGGAACTACTAATACGTGGTTTTGTAGGTTCGAATGTCCAAGGCTTTATTTTGAAACTACAACCTTGCTTGATTTAGATTAGATAACACTTTGTTTGGTGCTCTAAAATAAATGATTTTCTTCTCTCACGCATATTTAATTAGGAGGTAATGAACCACAAGTCTTAGTGTTTGAAGGATGGTAGGTATTATGCTCTCACCTTGTGCAAACTCAGTGATCAGAAAGCCAGACCCATTTGATTTTATGTTCAACCATTAGAGGGCTTGCCTTGGTGGGAAAAAGTACTCACCCCAAGGGAATGACCTAAAGTGGTAACAGGATAAATCCAAGCCCTTCCGTGCCACTATAAATAAATGTGCTTCCTGACTAAAGTCGGTTAGCAACAGGTGCGGATGCGTCATACCGACAAGTGCCACCCTCATTAGCCACGTGCTACATAAAAATCATTTTCTTAGGGAAAGGACCGGGAGGCCTCTTAAATACATAGTCTTGAGCTAATCTTTCCGCGTGTATGGCCACCTTGAATGGATGCCCTTACTAGACACCCCTTGTTTTTAGAAGCCAAAATCCTTCTATTTGTTGGTGCAAGAGGTCGGAACTCTGAAGCCGTCTCACATACTCGTGGTTCTTTGTAAAGATAGTAAATTCTAAGAAGTGACTACCTGAGAATTTGGAACTTGGTATGCCCATAGAAGTGAGTGTTGTGGAGGGGAGCCAGTGCTACCAAGTTCCTAAGCTATCCGCTCTTAATAGGTGCAGTTGGAGAAATCCAAGTGGGAACCCAACAAATATTATCCTTGCCAACCATAGGATTCATGCTTGTTTTCTTGAAATCAAACATCAAAACCAGACCAAAACAAAGTGCTTGATACTATTTTTTGTGTTTTCCAATCGTATTTCTTCATAAACAATCAAAATATAGTTCAAAATCATTCCAAAAACATCAAAACTATCAAAAAAACATTCTGTAAACCACAACTGCTTGAAATAGAGCCACGATTGCTTGATTACCAAAATTTCAAAAATCATTGTCCAAAATTGAACCAATTCATCTTGACAAAGATCTTGTTATCTAAACCTTAGACTTTCAAATTTTTACCAGCCCATTCCATCATCCTCATTTAGGATTGCATTACATTTTAGATTGCACCTTAGGTCACCTTTGCCTTGCATAATTTATCTTAAACCTTAGGTTGCATATACCTTTCAAATTTTGGACTTAGGAAGACCATTAAGCTTTTGGATAGTCCTTGGTTGCTTATCCATTTTTTCATTTACCTTAATCCTTCATTTTATCAACCTTTTTCATTATCACCTTTGTCAAAACTTGGGTCTCAAACTTGTGTCCTAGTTTAGACTCACCTTGTCAAATCCATCATCTTGGTCATCACAAAGGTCAATGACATTTGAGTTTGTTATCTTGGACCTACATTAGCTTGGTTGCCATCCTTTGTCTCAAAATTTAGAATTCATATCCTTAGTATTATCGTTCATATCATACCCCCCTTAACCATAGCTTCATTATCATCCCATCAATCCTTAGTCTTGGACTCACATTGCACTTTCATTTTGCATCTTTATATCCTAAAAATACAAAAAAATAGCTTAATTTCATCTTAGCCTTAGTTGCATCACTACCTTTTGATCATTAACATGGAATCATTTAGTCTCCTTATCAATATCAGCAATTGATCTACCCTTGGTATCCTTTGCATCCATTAGTCTCATTTAATCACATCCTTTAGCCATTATCATCCTTGCATGATCATCTTGCACCCTTATATCCAAAAAATCACAAAAACATAGCTTAGTATCATATCCTTTGGTTATCATCATCCTTGCATATCATATCCTTTGTTCATAGGGTCATGATCATTCTACCATCCTTAATCTTGGTCTTAGGTGCATCCTTATATTTAAAAAAAAAATCCAAAAAAAAACGTAGCATAGGTGCATGCCTTCCATTGCATTGGCATCTCGTAGGCTTCATACCATCCACCACTATGTCTTACATTCACCTTGATATGATTTCTAGTCAAGTTGAATACCAATTACTCCACATTGGTCAAGCCCAACAAGCCATAGACTTCAAAAGAAAATACCTTGAATCCAAATACCAAGCACCCACAACCCATAGTTAGCCATCCATCTATCCCTCTTACCAACAACCCATAAACTCTAGTCCTCCGTCCATCTACCCTCACTATCAAGAGTCTCGTAGCACAATCCACAACATCAATCCACAACATTAATCCACAACAAACATCCATTAATCACCCTTATCCTAACCTTGACAAGGGAAACCAACCTTCCACTAGTCCATTCCAAGCCTCTACATCCTATCCTAGTCCATCATCCTTCAACCCATTCCAAGTCTCCACATCTTATCCTAGTCCATCATCCACTAATCCATTCCTATTCACTCCATCCCAAGCTACATTTAGTCATGAAAGTACATTTGGTCATCGTCTCCAAAATCACATCACATTGCCTACACCTTGGGATATATGTCAAAAGAAAAGTCCAAAGCATGACATCATAGCTTCACCTTCATGTCAAGATCGAAGTAGTCCATCCCATGATCCCATCCTCAAGTCCATCCAAGAAGTCCTTCTAGATAATCATGACATCCAAAATGCACTTATCCTTGATCAAGATCTCATTCCTAATCATGTCATCCAAGACAAACCTATTTTTGACCAAGATCCTACCCTTGAACATAAAGTCCAAAATGATCCACTCATTGACCTTTATGCCATTCATGATCAAAAATTTGAAGTTGATCCTATCCAAGTACCAAACACATCCATTTCCCACGATGATACACTTGCCTCGTTTGGACACATAGATAATAAAAAAAATAACATGGATCAATTCAAACAAGAACATAAAAAGGCTACTATGGATCAAGAAGAACATAGAAAATCTACCTTTGATCAAGTCAAAGAAGAAGATACAAAATCTACCATGGATCAAATCGACATCCCAAATGATCAAGAAGAAACAAGTATGATGAATGACAACACCAAAATATCCTATCAAATAGGATCATCCACCTTTTTCAAAGCAGGCTTTCATGTAGATGAGAAAATTTTGAGTAATGGTTTCCAACTAAATAATGATGGGTTCGCATCTTGCTTTTAAAGTAAAAAATACCCCATCACAAATAGAATATTTC
Source organism: Sequoia sempervirens (assembly GCA_007258455.2). NCBI lineage: Eukaryota > Viridiplantae > Streptophyta > Pinopsida > Cupressales > Cupressaceae > Sequoia > Sequoia sempervirens. The sequence continues at coordinate 9,745,405 of VDFB02000007.1, read as the reverse complement.
AGAGCATGCAGTATTAAGGAAGAGGACTAGGACTACATGAGCAAGGCATTCTAGAACCAGTATAGTTTCATGAAAATCCTAGACATCAAGGTCTTGGTTATATCCCAATCATAAAACAAAATGATGTTAGTGATACCTCAATGATATTGGGGATAACTTTATCCAATACAAACATCAAAATGAGGTCCATGATTAGTCCTTGTCATAAGGTTGTTGCCAACACTCCTTCCATCCACACCATAAACCGTCATTCCAACATGAATAAACCTTCCATTTGGAACCAACAAAAACAAAAGTCTTACAAGCCTAAAGTCCAAAATAAAATATCAAAGGCCATTAAATTCAAAAATCCAAGTGGAGAAATAAAATTAAAATGGATCCCAAAGAAAAATGGATCAAGCAAAGAAAATAGTTCAAAATAAAAAGTCAATCAAAATGTGGAGCCACAAGAAAAGAGGACTCCCACGTATAATAAATGTCCACCTCCTTCAAAATGGTCATCAAGCAAGACATATAAAAGTGTTGGTTCCAAACACTATCCCAATCAAAATTCCAAACTCCATCATCCACCATCCCAAGTTTGGAAAATAAATATTGCTACATCTAAAATTCCAAATAGTCCATCTACACCTACCATCATCCATCATAATCCTACATCTCGCCTAAAATCTAAAAATCCCACATTACAAATTCATCACATCTTGGCATAAACTCTTTATCATAAGGACTCAACTGGAACTCTATCACAATGTGCATATTTCGATAAGGCCAAACCTAGTATCAAAGAGGATCAAAATGACATCAATCAGTTGTATGCAAGTGTTATGATCCTGACAAGACAACTACTCCATAAAGGTCACTATTGGAATATCATGACACCAGTATCTACATCAACACCATCAAAGGATTCATAACAATTAGCAATCATCCAAAACATCAAGTCGATATAAAAAATAAAAATAAAAATTGTCACCTAGATGAAAACCTGGCAAACAGGTGTCTTGTGTGACATCATCAAAAAGAAAGAAAGAAAGAAAAAAAATAGTAATGAGAAATAATTTGTCCAAAAGTGAAAATCGCTTAAGTGGCGCTTTAGATAAGTACCATGGTGATTACCTGGCAAACAGGCGCCATGTGTAGTCAGTCTATGCTCTTCTATCTACTGTCACTCCATCCGGTCTTTTATCCTTCCACTCATTCATTCACACATGTCACTTGTTCATAATAAACTTTGTTATCCTTCCATGTCCTGGGAACCACCGACATTTAGTACCTTTAGCCTTCCTCGTCATCCCTCACATTGGCCGCTATCCCCTTGCGCATAATAAATTGGTCCTATGCCTGACTAGGGGAAATTCCTTAACTCACGTCTTCATGGGATCCTACACATGGTATCAGCCTTTTTAAAACATTAAAATCCCAAAAAAATTAGAAAACCCTCAAAATCCAAAAACAATCATAAAACATCAAAAATCCAAAAACATCAAAAAACTTCCAAAACTTCCAAAAATAGAGTCTAAGTCTGAGTCTGAGTCAATCTTTGTTAGAGTGGTTGAACTACGTTGTCTCAGTACATTTTCTACATAGGAAAGGTTCATCATAAATGAACCCCTGAGACATTAGGTCAGACCTTTTAGGTAGTCCAAATAAAATCATGACTCAGTCTTTTGTCGAATAAGGAAAATCCAAGTTGTGTCAAACTATGAGCTCTCTATGTGTATAACATAGGCAAGGCCATCAATCGATGACACCCCAAGGCCACCTAGGTCAGTCCTTTAGGGTTTTTCAAGTCTAGTCTTGTTCTGGGTCCGCAAGCAATCATCATTCAAACCTAATCATGAATCAATAGACAAACATAACCAACAAAATCCTTCAATCAGTCAATCATCTTATCGTCAACCAATCAATCAAATCATCAATCTTAGTGGAATGGGGCATTATGTCATTTTTCTCACTTGGTCTTGTCTCTTTTCTTTTATCAGGATGTGTCCTTCCTGAGATTAGACTTTTTCAATTTGGTCATTCACCTCAAGCAAGATGTGTCTTTCTTACAATTAGGTGCCTTGTCAACACTTATCACTTGGTCAACTTTATTAGATGCGTCCTTCCTGAAGTTGGGTATTGTCACATTGCTTGGTCATATTTGTCAATCTTTGTCAAACAAACAATCAATCTTTATCAAACAAACAATCAATCTTGTCAACCTTGTCAATCAATCTCTCCTTAATCATGATATGTCTTTCCTGAAGTCAGACGCACTCAATCAACTTTGTCAACTTTATCAATCAATCTTGTCATCTTGGTCAATCAATCTTTCCTTAATCAGGATGTGTCCTTCCTAACGATAGGCATGGTCAATCAAATCAATTTGTAAACCTTTGTCAACTTATCAATCAATCCTTCTCAATTTATCAATTGAATTTGGTCAACCTAATCAATCACATCAAACAATCTTATCATTAACATTAGCAAACACTATCTTGGAAAACACTTTGTTGATCTGGATTTGTCTTATCTTTTTTATTGGTTTTGGGTCATGTTACTAGTTAACTTGAGGATGTCCTATTAACGGATTTAGAGGGACAATGATGGATCATGGCCTCTTTTCTTTGCTTGTTGTCTGCAGTTTGTCTTGGCAAAAAGAATGGGATAATTGGATCCTTAGTATGAGTTGGGCCATTCCTTGTCTTTTGGCTTTGTCTTTTGACTGCTTATCTCTCACAAATGGTCACCTTGCACACCTTGGTATATGTCATACCATGGTGTTTGTGTTCCATTTGTGACATTTTTGATGCCCGATGATGATAAATATAAAAGCATGAAAGTTGGTTCCTTGTCATTTCCCACCTAACATTCCATCTCCCTTGTCTTTTCCACGCTAACATCCATCTCCTTTATGCTAACATTTCTTCTATCCTTCATCCTCTAGTCTTATCATCCATTTCAAGAGCACAAATTCATGTTCTTTGAACTTGCATGTCCTCTCAAGGGGGAATACCACAACCCTCCTGGTCATCCTTCCTCATTCTTTTCATTGGGGCATATTTCAAAATTAAATTTCTTTGACACTATGCGATGAACTACATTATGTCAAAGAGGGGGAAAATGTAGACACTAAAAAAATGTCCTAAGTCTGCAAGCATCATTTTTCTTGGTCGTCATCCTCTAATAATTGAATAATTTTAATTATTTAATTATTTAATTATTCTTGGTCATATACTTCTATTAATTAAATAATTTTTAATTATTTAATTAATTCACTTTCTAATCTCTATTCTATCTTGATTAATTAAAATAAATTAATTGCATCACTAACACTCCCTTTGTTCAATAATTAAATAAATCATTATTTGTTTAATTATTTATCTTTTTATCATTCACCTATAGTCAAATAATAAAAATTATTATTATTTGTCTATGCATCAACCTTTTCATTCTTCTATAATTAAATAATTATCAAAATTATTTAATTATGTGTCATTCCTCTCCCCATTAAATAATTAATTCAAATTAATTATTTAGTATCTAATTTCCACCTCTCCCCATTTAATTAACTTGAATTTATAAATTGATTTAATTAAATGCTCATTTTTCATTTTCCTCAAATAAATAATTCAAATGAATTATTTATCCTCCACTTGTCCATTTCCTCCATTTTCCCTTTTTCGAATAAATAATTTGAATAAATTATGTATGCCTCCCTTTTGGTCAAAGATGCCTTACTCATTAATCTTTGCCATATCATTCATTTATGTCATAGCCATCAGTGTCATAACTGTCATAGCTCCTTCTATGAATGGCATATTCTTGGTGCATCAATTTTGGAACATTGATCTTAGCATCTTTTTGGAGGCTTGATCTCAACCATCCATTTCATAACCTCCCTCTCATGCATCCTCCACCATTGATCTTGGAATCTTTCTAGAAGATTAATCTAGACCGTTTGTTCAAATGGTTGTCTATAAAAGCAATCCCCCTCTCCCATTTTCAACTTAATAGCCATTATCTCCAACTTTCTTGCTTACTATTTGTAGGTATTTGCATGACTTCAACACCAAATCTGAGGGCAAAGTTGCATAAGGAGAAATAGGAGAGCAAGCGAAGTGAATCAACCATGATGGGGAGTATTTTACTTTGTGCTTTGTATTCTTGATTTCTCTCCATTATTTGTGTTCTCTTGTTTAGGTGTGTTTTTTATAGCTTAGAAGTGTTGGTTGTCACTTATTCTATGCTAAGAATTCTTTAACTCCATCTTACAAAACTAACACATTGGTATATTATGACACCAATATCAGAATATATTGTGCAAAAGGTATAGTTTGTCACAAGGAAAGTATTTAATTCTTTTTTTCATCAATCAATCCACTTTAAGAAGACCCCCTTTGTTGTGTAGAGCCAAAAGAAAAAGGTCTCACCCACCTTAACAATTGGTCCTAAGTTGTTCAACCCAAGCATAGGTTTTGCAATATTCTTCCTAGGTTTGACACCCCTAGCACTTAGAAGACTATCCCACCTCTAGATTTTGAGATTCACATATCAAATCACCAACATGTTCAAAACCATAAAACCCTTAAATTCACCATTGATGACATCACCCAAAACATCCAAAAAAAAAAAATTTAATACACAAATTTCAAATTTTCAAATACACTCTTTGATGCCAAAAATGCACAATAACAAACATTTCAACTTATTAGGGACTTATTTATTTATTTGTCATTACTTCAACTCTATTTTGTACTTTTCAATATAAATTATAAATCTATGAAAACTAATTTAAATATACTTCTAATCATATACATTTTACTCCAATCACTCTTATGAATGAAGAAGCCATATGTATCTATCTATTGCAGACATGACAAAATTAAAAATAAAGCAAGCTCCCAAAATGAAAAATCATTCCCTCAAAAGAAAGAATTCAATCATAAATATCTCCCAACTTTGAAAAATAATCACAAACCCAAGCTAACTCAAGTCCAAACAATTTCAGAGACATTTCCTTTCAAATTGTAGAGAATTTTGAGAGAGAGAGAGAGAGAGAAGTTTCTTAAGTAAAAAAAATACTCAAAATTCCTTTCTTTTTTTCTTCTATCGTACTAGTTCACGTATTTCATTTTTTTGATATGTTATTTTATAAAAAGATTTTTGTAGTAATAGACATTTTACTTATGCATACTGTGATATCCTAATGTTTAATCTATTCTAAGTGACTAAAATGCGATGGAAAAACATAAAGAAACACTTCAATATTAGCCTAAGGAATTTGTAAATGCAAAGAGAAAAAGTGTAAAATGATGACAAATAGATATACCTCCCCTTTGCATCTGAAACTCCTTGGTTGGCCCTTGATTTTGATTTGGTTTGTATGCTCCTTGATGGCTCTTGATATGACTAAATGAAAGATTTGACTATGTGCTTGAATGCAAATGCAAATAGATGAAATTGATGGCTAGATGAATGCACAAAATGGCAGCATTTAGTTGCAAAATGGCTAAGTGTTTTTTTTTGCCTTAGAGGAGGGGGTATTTATAGAGAAACTTGAATTCTCTAGAGAATTCAATGGTTGAGATTTATCCAACAAGGCCAAGATGAAGGGCTAAGGTGAGTTGATGACTCACAAGCCCTCACATCTTGACATGTGGAATGTTAAGTGGATAAAGGTGGGATGATGTGTAGATGATGTGGAAGGGAGGTACATGATGTGAAGGAAGGACATGTACCTTGGAAGTACATTGGGAGATGAGAAGATTCCTTGGAGGAATAAATGTGAATTAAAAATTCACATGCTTGAGAGAATCTAGTGGATAAGAGAGGATCTCCAAAAAGGTGGGAGTTTGTCACATGTGACTTGATGTGACAAGTCAAAGATTCTAGAAGATGCATGGGAAAAGGGGATTCTAGGAGGAATAAAAGTGAATTAAAAATTCACATGGGGAAGAGAGGAGCCTTGGGCCTTGGATGAATAAAAAGGAATTAAAAATTTCTTGGGGGATGGGGAGAGTTGACCAAGGTACTAATTAGGTTTAACTAATTAGTAATTAAAGGATAATTAGGGGTTAATGAGGATTAGAAGCCAACTTGCAAAAGTTGGAGGATGTGACACATCCTAATCAAGGATTAGACATGTGCACCTTCTTAATGAAGAGATTCAGAGATGGATTAGGATTAGATGAAAATGACATGTGAGGAATTAAATAAATGTAATATTTATTTAATTCATTTGATGAAAAGGGGATTAAGGAGGGTAAGGTATTCTATTATCAATTAAATACCTTAGGGATTTGGCAGAATTAAGGATACTAATTAAGTAATAGTAATATTACTTAATTAGCTTGGATAAGAGGATGTTTAGACGAAGGATAAATTTGGATAAATTAAGTGTCCAAATTTAGGTGTCTATATTTTTCCCCTCTTTGAGATGGTGTTACAAAGTAGCATCATTTCAAAGAATATTAAAATATAGAACCTAGAGGAAGATGGTTAGATTGGGAAGGATGCCCCAATCATCAAAGGGATGACTAGGAAGAAATATGATGGGGGTGAAGATGAAGATTAGGGATTGAGGATGCCCCCTCGAGAGGACATGCAAGTTCAAGAGAACACGGATATGCTCTTGAAATGGATGAGATGATGAAAGGGGAGATGAAGAAGATGATGCAAAGGGATGGATATGAAACGATGAAAAGGCGACAGGAGGTTGGGAAACACAAATGGATGCAAAGAAAAATATGATGTTGCCCCAGTCAAGGTACAATCCAAAAGGGGTTGATGATGGATGGAGTGTTGTAAATGAGGGAATGAGAGATCCTGAAACAACATGAGGATAGGGAAGGATACATCCCAATGAGTGGTATTGATGAGGGAAGGATACATCCCAAAACACCACTAAAGGATGGGGAAGAATACCTCCCGATGAGTGTTGATGAAAGTGTTGTTGATGAGGGAAGGATACCTCCCAAAACAACATGAGGATTGGGAAGGATACATCCTGATGATGAGGATGATTGGATCGAGGCTTGTAACAAGGTTGGGGATGGGACCAAGGATGCGATTAGATGATTTAGGCTAAATGGAATGGATGGGGGTTGGATAAATATGAGAGATGAGGATGAAGGATGAATGGATGGGGGGATTTTGATAGATGAGAGGATGGGGGATGCATGCAAGATGATAGAAATGAAATGCAATCCTAATGAAATTTTCCATCTTCAGAGCTTTGATTTTTGCTATAGCATAAGACACCAAGTGCCAGGGTATGTGGAACCAAGGCGTATTAGTGTCTAATGCATGAAAAAAACACAACAGACAAGAAGGCTATCCCAACACCCCAAAGTCATGAAGACCTTGGTCGGGCTAGGTATTGAGATAACCATAAGCACAAAAGGATGCCCCAGCGTAACACAAGACCTTGGGGATCTTGGTGGGTACTAAGTGGGACAACCAAGAAGACAAAAATAGACATAAAAATATCAAGATATGCCCCTATGTTGACTAATCAAAACACACCATAATATGATGGATCATGGCGGCCGTGACAAGTAATGATAGGGAGCTCAAATGATAAACAAAAGCCAAAAGCATCAAAAGATCACAATAAGATTCAAATGTCCTTTGCCATAGGATCAAGGGGGTGGATGGGATTGATGAAGTCTATTAGGAAGGATGCATCCTATTGAGACCAAAGATGATGGATACTAAATTAAAAGATCATTATGACCAGGATGTTCAAAATTGATTGGATCTCATGATACACAGGGATCTCGTTTGTGAAGAACTGGCTAGCTAAGGGCATAGCTTGACAACATGACACAAGGAAGACAAGACACGAGACTGACACACCCTAAAGACCTAGGGGTTTGGGGGCCGATCAAATATTAGCCTTGCCTACGTGAAAGCACAGAGCCCTCGTAGTTCGATAAAAAGGCTGACAACAGACCACGATGGAGACTTTGATGGATGATAACGATAGGATGGAGAAAAGGAGCAAAGTGGAAAATGGAGATTGATGATAGTCGATAAAAGAGCAGATGGAAAAAGTAGAAAGACTGACGCTAGATGATAGAGGAGCCCCGGGGGGGATCAAGTTATCGACCTTGCCTACGTGAAAGCGCAGGGGCGACATAGTTTGACAAAAGACCGAAGATAAATGATGGATAAAGGGTGATGGGATGAAAATGATGGGACTGATACGATGAGACAAGATAGACCTATTGGATTGGATAGGCTGATGACGATCACATAAAGCTCAAGGATGGGATAGTTATCCAAATCATTAAAATGACTTGGGAGGATGATATGATAGATAGATGAGTGATGAAAAGTGACAGGAGATTGGAAAGATGTGCAAGAGAAGTAGGAGTGATGACGATTAGATAAATGGCATTGGGTTGCATGGAGGGAGGCCTATAGATAGATACCAATGACAAGGGATTGTGAGATGGGATGAGGATAAAGATGAAAGAATGGATAGAGAGATAGGGATGGGGGATGGAAGACATTGTTTGAATGGATAGGAAGATAAGGATTGGGAGATGAAAGGGATGCCATGATAGATGGATAGGGAGATGAAGGGATGTTATGATAGATGATGTCTCCAAGGACTATGTTACAAAGGAAGTAGATGCCCCCACTCTAGATATGTCATATATGATGATGCATGAGGGATGGAAGACAAGTGGATGGGAAGGTAAAGGAGATAACTAGAGGAGGATAGGATGGGTGACCAAGGAATACAACAGAGCATGTATGAAGGGAAGGTATACCAAGAGGTGGCCAAAGCATGTATAGATAGGTGCCCCTATTTTGATCAAGATCACAAGAAGGATGGAGGGATGGGAGATAAATGGGATATGAGGGTAGGATGTGGAAGATAGGTGGGATGGAGGGGATGAATGAAGAGGATGGATAACAGGAAGACGGGTGCATAGCTGGAAGCATAACGGATGGAGGGAATGCATATTAGGAAATTTCCCCCAAGTGCAGATGGGGATTTACACATGACGCTTGTTTTCCAGGTTTCATCATGGTACTTTTCCAAGGCGCTTGTTTGCCAAGTTTTCACCATTGGACGGATTATTTCTCTTTACTATTTTTTTGGATTTTTTTTACTTTTTTTTTTTGAATTTTTGGACTTTGTGAATAGCATGCGAAAGGAGATGGATGAGGATAGGGAGGAAAATAAGCGGATTTAGAAGACATGTGATAAGGAGATGGATGAAAGACTGAAGCATCAAGTTCCATACAAGGTGTTAAGATCCCATATTCGAAGTGACTGTTGGACATTGGTACAACCTTATTAAGAGAAACGGATTATGCACGAGGATGAATTCGAGGGATTTGAGAGGGGAGATACATGGGGTAATGGGTGGGATGTTGGAAAATGTATGGAAGGAATGATGGGGTGGATATGTGATGGGGAGATGTGTTCAGGACCAATATTGGCACATGTGGTGGTGGATGTGAAAAGATAAGAGGATTAATGGATGGAGAATGTGGGGATAATGGAGGAGATGGAATAGTGAATTTCGGGACATAGGGACCCAAAATAGGCTTAGGAGATGAAAGGGGTGTATGATTAGCTTTTGTATTATCAACTTTGGATGTTCTTACAATTGTTTCATTTGATGGCAGTGCATCGTTTTTCTTTGCGATCCACATGGTTTTGATCTTTGCTTTGGTGGGCCTTTGTGGCCTACAGATTTGATTTGGATTTAGCTTCTTCTCTTCACCATGTCTTTTAGAGGGGACATGGGGAGCTTTAGATTCATGTGGATGTTTAGATTGATGTATTCTTGTTTTAACACCCAAATTACTTTTGATAGCAATGGGATGGGTGCAAGGAGATGGATGATGTGGGGCGACGAGGGTAGGATTATAGGGATTATGTGTAGATGGAGGATGTGCGAGTATGTGCCTTTGTTGATCTTGAATAGGGGACATGTGAGTGGGATGTTTATGATGGATGGCATGGATAGGTGATGAATGGATGAGAGGATGGATAGGATGAGATGGAGGAGGTGATTTTAGGGTATAGGGGCCCAAAATAGATGAAGTGGGTGGAGGGACATAAGAACCCAAGATGGATGGGGTAGATGAAGGATGGGAGATGGTGGATGGAAGGATGTAAGGACCCAGAATGGATGGAGCAGATGAAGGAGGAATATGGATGGTTGTTTTGAGATGATATGATAGAGGAGGAGGGATGGCAACATATGATATGGTGGGGCGATGTGAAGAGCTGAAATTTCTTTTGAAAAAGGCTCGTTGAGGATGTCTAGAGGTTGTACTAGCATCTTTAGATTGTGAGTCTTGGGAAATAGGTCCAAGACCTTGCATGCAAATTTGTTCTTTGAATTGGATGGGCTCTAAAATACCTTGCTCATGAAGGCCTAGACCTTTTCCTTGATAGTTCATTTTTCTTGAGCACGCGATCCATGATAGGATTTGTGTTATTTTGAAAACATGATGTGAGTCCATTATTAGGTGGAGGATGATGGGTGGTATATATACTGTGTTTTTCTTCTACGAGGAGGCCACTATGGAAGAAGGTGAGGGTACCAAGAGGATATGCAAGCTGTGTGGGGGTAGTAGTTTTAGGCAATGATGGGGATTATGGGAGGGAGATGATGGGATAGCAGCATTTGGATGGGTGGTATCAAGAAAGGGATTAGGGGATATGATAGGATCTAGATTTGTGGTAGTGGACTCATGCAATGGAGATGGAGATGGAGTGGTGGAGACAAGGGGATCATGGGATGGAATGGATGGGGGATTGTGATCTTGAGGTGGACTAGATGGGATGGTAGGATCTTGATGGAGAAGGGGATATGTTGGCATGCTTTGGATTAGACTCTTGGCATGACTCATCTTGTGTGGATGGCAAGATGATAGAGTGTTGGAGAGAATCTTCAAGTTGGGGAGATGGAAGGATGAAGGATTCGATGCAATCATCGAAATGGATTTTATTGGATTGGATTTGGGTTTCATCGATGGGCTGACGACTCTTGGAGTAGAGGTGGGTGTTCAATGGATTTGGTAGATGTGATGGTAAGGGATGGGGACTTAGTGGATTCAAAGGATGTGATGGTAGGAGGTGGGGGCTCATGTGATGAGTAGGATCTTAGTGGATTGGATGTGATGGTGGGGAGAGATTCAAAGGATGTGATGGTAGGAGATGGGGGTCAGTGGATTCAGGATGTGATGGTAGGAGATGGGGGATCAGTGGATTCAAAGGATGTGATGGTAGGAGGTGGGGGCTCAGTGGATTCAGAGGATGTGATGGTAGGAGATGGGGGATCAGTGGATTCAAAGGATGTGATGGTAGGAGGTGGGGGCTCAGTGGATTCAGAGGATGTGATGGTAGGAGATGGAGGCTCAGTGGATTCAAAGGATGTGATGGTAGGAGATGGGGGCTCAGTGGATTAAGCGGATTCAGAGGATGTGATAGTGGACTCAGAGGATGTGATGGTTTCGATGGTTTGAGTGGTGCTAGGGGTGGTATCATCAATGATAGGTGTTGGGTGGAGAAGGGTATCATCACTAATAACCATGGATGATGGGTTAGGATGGTATGATTCCACAATTTCAAGGTGTGGAGTGGGAGATGTCTTCTTTTTTATAAGTCCTTGGAGAACTTTTGGAGTGAAAAACTTGAATACTCTAGGCTAAGATGGCATGGTAGGAGGGGATGAAGGATTATGGATTGGTGGGGGATTGGAACTAGGGATTGGTGGACTAGGATCAGATGCGGGAATGGGATTGGATGCAGGACTGGGAATAGATGGGGGATTAAGATTAGATGAATGGTTAACATAAGGATATTGGAATGGTGAATTAGGACACAGGGATGCAGGTGGTGGATTAGGATGGGAAGATTGAGGTGGCGGATTGAGATAGGGAAATATGGATGTTGGATTAGGATAAGCAGATGTGCATGTTAGATTAGGATAGGTTGGTGTGAATGTAGGATTAGGATAAGTTGATGTGGATGTTAGATTAGGATAGGAAGGTGTGAATGTAGGATTAGGGTGACCAAATTGGTGTGGAAGATTAGGGTAGTGGGTATATGCAAATGAAGGATTGAGATAGGAGGATGTGGACGGGGGATTAGGATAGGGGTATTGTGATGGAAAACTAGGACAAGAGGAGGAGGATGTTGGATAAAAGGATGATGTAGATGAAGGGTATGATGGATATGATGGATATCCCTTTTCAAAGGTAGCATAAGGAGCATGATTAGGCATGGATGAAGACATAACAGCATAACTTGAAGGGGTGATTGTATTTTGGAAAGCGGGTGGAGAAAGCTTACTAGCAATGATAGTGTCAAGGGAATCTATGTCATATTCCTCTTGATTGACAAGACTTTCATTATCATTGTCAATGTAATTAGGGTTTCCCTTGACCACTATTGATGGAGGATAAGGATTCATGATGATGAAAGGATAAAGATTATGGGTAAAATATTTTGGATGGGAATAGACTAAAGCTCAAATCGAGATTCAGGTCAAGCTCAGATTGGGATTGGATTAAAGCTTAGATTAGGATGATTGGATGATGCGATGGGATTGATTCTGACGATCAGATTTGATTATCAAATGATGATTACGACATTGAATCTGCTTCAAGATGGAAGTAGATTGATTGGGTCGAAGGTGAATGAATAGGGATGTGATTGGATTGGATCGATCGATGATTGATAAGATCATATTTTGGATCAGATAGGATGATGGAAGGGATTCTAAACCTCATTCAGAGATTATCCTAGGTGAATTAGGATGTTGATTGATCGGATAAAAGGATAAATGGATGATTACGACACCGACTCCACTTTGAGATTGAAAATGGATTGATTGGGCCGACAATAATGATTATCTTAGGATGGATGACAATCCTAAGCGGATGTTGATGATGATGATCAGATCAGAAACTTAGGTCAATTTGGATAATAACCTGAAACAAATTTCTAAGGATTTGGATGGGGAAAACGATGATTTGATTGGAGAAATGGATGATAGAAATGGATGAACAAATACTCAAAATGAGAAAACAATTGATCGGGATGGATGAACGATTACTCAGAACAAGTAAATGACTTCTAAGAACAAATGAATGACTCTTGGAATGAGAAGATGAAAGCTCAGAATGAATAATAGATTACTCGAAATGAGTAGATGATTGATCAGGATTGTTGAACGAGAGTTCAAGAGTTTAGAATGGTGAAAGGAGGTTCAAAATGGATGAACGTTTACTGTAAACGAATGATCAGAACGACAGAATAGGAGTTTGGAATGATGAAGAGCGAGAATTCAAAATGATGAAAGGGGGTTTGAAATGGATGACCGTTTACTCGAAACAAGTAAACTGATCATCAGAATGATAGAACGAGAGTTCGAAATGATAGACGAGGGTGTGAAATGGATGAAATTTTACTCAGAATGAGCAAACGGATGATTGGAATGATAGAAAAAGAGTTTGGAATGATGAAAGGATGTGTGAAATGGATGAATGTTTACTCAGAACAAGTAAATAGATGATTAGAATGATAAAATGAGAGTTCAGAATGTATGGATGAAAGATTGAAACGGGTAAACGATTGATCGGAATGAATGAACGAATGTTTGGATTAGGAGGTTGACTTGTCAAATGGATGGAAGGATGAATAGGACAAAATTGAAGAATATGGAGGGAGGGATCTTAAGATTTGTTTCGATATCCAAAGATATTCTTGATTGTAGATGGACTAAAGCTCAGATTAGGGTTTTAGTTAAGCTCAGATTGGGATTAGATTAAAGCTCATATTAGGATTAGATTAAAGCTCAGATTAGGATTGAATCGAAGCCTAGAATGATGGGAGGATGTGATGGGATTGATTCTACACCAAGTTCTAGGGTTTCAAAGAACGTAAGGTGCTGACAATCAGATTTTTCCAGATTTGGCAATTTTCAAAAATTGTCAAATTTTGCCATTTTAGGAAACTTCACAGACATACTTTTAAGAGTTCAGTTTTTTCCCAAAATATACCCAAAACTAAGATAGGATGAATTGCCAACTAACATCCCACATTTGAGACATGCATTCCAAGTTATTAACGAAAATGATTTTTCAAAAACTGAAAAGAAACACTAAATTGCGATTTTGAGGGTTAAGATGGAACTTTGAGGCCTCGAAAATATGGCAAAACGGGGTCCGAGGGACTTCTAGTCCATTAGGAACATGGCATCTCATAATGCAACCACCCGTTAAATTTCAGCTCAAACGAACACTCGAGTCAAAAGTTATGGCTTCCGGAAGTTTCCGCACAAAAATCAAAATTCTCAAAATGAAGTCTAGGTGATTGGGATGGATGATCTGACGCTGGATATGGACTCTAATGATGTTCTAAGTGGCACTTATGTGATTTTGGTGATGAAACGATGATTTTCGAAAAAGTGTTGATGACGGGAAAATGGGTGCTCGAAACAGATGAATGACTCTCAGAACGAGGGGAAAAAGATTCAAAATAAACGAACGAGTACTAAGAACGAGTGAACGAGTGCTTAGAATTAGGATTGGATTGAAAGATATGATGGGATTGGTTTCACCGGTCGGATTTGGGAACTGGATATGTTTGTTTGCCAAATTTTTGCAGAGGGGTGACTATGCCCTCATAGAGGGGCGACTGTGCCCCCTTCTGGGGCGACTATGCCCTCACAGAGGGGCAGATTCGCCCTAAAATGCCCCCTTCTGAAGCGACTATGCCCTCACAGAGGGGCAGATTCACCCTGAAATTCCCCCTTTTGGGGCGACTGTGCCCCCTTCTGGGGCGACTATGCCCTCACAAAGGGGCAAACTCGTCCTTTTTCAGGGCAGATTCGCCCCACTGTGGGGCAAATTCATCCCACTACTTTGTGGACTCTTTAAGTGGGTAAACAGGTTGTAAGAGACGGGTGATTGGAATGGGGTGTTAGATAATTGGATTGAGGAAATAAATGATTGGATTGGGAAATTGAATGATAGGAGTGGATGATCAAGCACTCGAAACTGGTAAATGATGGCTTAGAATGGATGAACGATTGAAAGCTCGAAACGAGTAAACGATTGATTGGAAAGGATGAACAACTCTCAGAATGAGGAGATGGATGCTTGGAATGGATGAAAGAGTACTCGAAATGAGTAAACAGAGGATCAAAAGGGATGAAAGACTACTTGGTCAAAATAGATGTTTGGAATGGTTAGATGAAGGTTTGGAATGGTAAAAGTGGGGGTTTAAAATGATCAAATGGAGGTTTTCAGAGGTTTAGAATGACAAAATGGAGGCTTGGGATGATGATATAGAGGTTTGGAATGATTAAATGATGGTTTAGAGGCTAAACAGAGCTAAACAAGGCGATTTTGGTTGCTCAGGAGGGCAAATTCGCCCCTCTGCAGTGACCAGGAGGGCGCAGTCGCCCTTCTGCGGTAAATCAAGGGGCGTAGTCACCCTTCTGTGGTAAATCAGGGGCACAGTCACCCTTCTGGGGCGCAGTCGCCCTTCTATAGTGAACAGAGACTTGGTTTGATAAAAATAGTTATGGCAAGGACTTTAAAATGACAATAATAAGGCCAATTTGTCAAAAAGTTTACTGGTTTCTCACAAGAAAACACTTTCAAGCAAATACAATCCTATGATTAGTGTTAAGAGTATGGCTAATGAGGTCTTAATCTAGGATTCACAAGGTGTCTAGGGAGTCCTCGATATACTCTTGGTACGTGAGGCACAACCGTGAACACCAGTCCATCACAAGCGTGAGTCGGGAACCCCAGCGAGATACTGAAGGGCTCGGACCAACTCTTCACGTCTATCTAGGTATCACCCTAGCTTCGACGCTCCGCCAATTACGACGCGACTGGATTGGGGTACAACTTTTGCTCTCCCCCCTTTGTATACCCCGCCAGTACGCGTGGTTGGAATCGTCCTTTGGGGTGATGAAATCCCCAAGCAGGTCCCACTAAAAAGAAAGCACTAATCATTTCCAACTACTCCCCAGGATCACACGAAGTGCAAGGGGAAAGCGAAAACAAACTAATGCCCCCTTTGGGTAACAGAAAAAGATAGACACAATAAGCAATGAATATTACTTCACCCCTAATTAGACTATGTTCTTATATTAATGACAACAACAAGGATAGTTTCAAAAAAAATCTGAGCTAATGAATGGCCTTGCAAGCAACTATTAGTTGTCTTATCCCGCGTTCTTCGCCAATTACAAAAGGATATGCTGAAAAATGTTAGCGAAAAAACAAATATCCTTGCAAGAAACAATGCTAGGGGATTAGTACTTGAAAACAACAAAAAATAGGAACAAAAACGAAGCTAAAATGACAGTTTTACCTTTCAAAATGTGTTGTTTTGGGGCGTATTCACCCTTCTGCAATGCTGATAGAAGGGCACAGTCACCCTTTTATAGTGATCAGGAGGGCGTAGTCGCCCTTCTGTAGTGACCAGGAGGGCGCAGTCGCCCTTCTGTAGAAAAATGTTAGCACCGAAATTCCACCCAAGGGGGCGTAGTCGCCCTTCTGCAGGAAAATGTTAGCACAACAATTTCAGCCAAGGGGTTGTAGTCACCCTTCTGCAGAAAAATGTTTAGCACAGAAATTTCAGCCAAGGGGGCGTAGTCACCCTTCTACAGGAAAATGTTTAGCACATAAATTTCAGCCAAAGGGGCATAGTCGCCCTTCTGCAAGAAAATGTTAATAAGCTAAAAATTTAGACAAGGGCATAGTCACCCTTTTGCAATGAAACAAAGGGCGTATTCGCCCTTCTGTAGTCACCAGGAGGGCGCAGTCGCCCTTCTGCAGTCACCAGGAGGGCCTAGTCGCCCTTTTGCGATGTATTCCTACAAAGAACTCAACAACAACAAACATGAAATTGAGGAACCCGTTTGTGGGTCCCACCGGGTGTGCCAGAAATGTGATATCCTAATGTTTAACCTATTCTAAGTGACTAAAATGTGATGGAAAAACATAAAGAAACACTTCAATATTAGCCTAAGGAATTTGTAAATGCAAAGAGAAAAAGTGTAAAATGATGACAAATAGATATACCTCCCATTTGCAGCTGAAACTCCTTGGTTGGCCCTTGATTTTGATTTGGTTTGTATGCTCCTTGATGGCTCTTGATATGACTAAATGAAAGATTTGACTATGTACTTGAATGCAAATGCAAATAGATGAAATTGATGGCTAGATAAGTGCACAAAATGGCAGCATTTAGTTGCAAAATGGCTAAGTATTTTTTTTTTCCTTAGAGGAGGGGGTATTTATAGAGAAACTTGAATTCTCTAGAGAATTCAATAGTTGAGATTTATCCAACAAGGCCAAGATGAAGGGCTAAGGTGAGTTGATGACTCACAAGCCCTCACATCTTGACATGTGGAATGTTAAGTGGATAAAAGTGGGATGATGTGTAGATGATGTGGAAGGGAGGTACATGATGTGAAGGAAGGACATGTACCTTGGAAGTACATTGGGAGATGAGAAGATTCCTTGGAGGAATAAATGTGAATTAAAAATTCACATGCTTGAGAGAATCTAGTGGATAAGAGAGGATCTCCAAAAAGGTGGGAGTTTGTTACATGTGACTTGATGTGACAAGTCAAAGATTCTAGAAGATGCATGGGAAAAGGGGATTCTAGGAGGAATAAAAGTGAATTAAAAATTCACATGGGGAAGAGAGGAGCCTTGGGCCTTGGATGAATAAAAAGGAATTAAAAATTTCTTGGGGGATGAGGAGAGTTGACCAAGGTACTAATTAGGTTTAACTAATTAGTAATTAGAGGATAATTAGGGGTTAATGAGGATTAGAAGCCAACTTGCAAAAGTTGGAGGATGTGACACATCCTAATCAAGGATTAGGCATGTGCACATTCTTAATGAAGAGATTCAGAGATGGATTAGGATTAGATGAAAATGACATGTAAGGAATTAAATAAATGTAATATTTATTTAATTCATTTGATGAAAGGGGATTAAGGAGGGTAGGGTATTTGATTATCAATTAAATACCTTAGGGATTTGGTAGAATTAAGGATACTAATTAAATAATAGTAATATTACTTAATTAACTCGGATAAGAGGATGTTTAGACGGAGAATAAATTTGGATAAATTAAGTGTCCAAATTTAGGTGTCTACACATACTTTAAAAGATTACTAAAATTTTCAATTAAATTTAATTGAAGTAATTATTTTCTCCAATGAATTAACAAAATCAATTTAATCAATCTAACTAAGGCATAGAGTCCAAACAATCTTTTTAGTTTTAAATGCATTTTAAAATATCATAATATTCAAACGCATAAAACTATTTCATGATGATAATTAACTATTGAACATTCATATTTAACATATACTACATCTCAGAATAAGTAGTTTGTGTAAATTAAATAAATACAAAAATGGAAACAAAGAGACAAAATAAACACATGTACAATAAAAGAACACACAAATTATTGACTTATTCACAACATTTGTATCCAGTATTGACTTTGATTCAAATCTCAATCTCACAACTATCACAAAATACATCTCACAACTCAAATCGAGTGAAGAAAGAGATACACATAACATATTTTCCCAAAGTGCATCATCTTCAAACAATCACCATTGTGGAAAAACCTGTGCATACACACTCAATGAAATATTAACTAACTACTCCATACAAGATAGTCAAAACATAATAAAACACCCAATATGTTGTAATCTAAGTGAAATAACATCAATAATTGTATTAACTAATACTCATTCTAAAGTCAATGATCCAAAAACATAAATACAAATATCGATAATCATAATAAACATGATGTTGAACTAGATAATATAATAAATTATATATACATATTTTAAAAATAGTCAAGCTAAACATTAAATAGTTTAAATAGATATATAATCATAGTTGTGCACTATATCATACATAATCACATATCAGAAACTAATATAAAACATGATCAATAAAATACATTGATAACAATACAAAATATTATCAAGAAGTACAATATCAAAACAAATATATACAAGCAGTCATACTAGGCACATACACCTAAGGCCTTGCACTAGCTCACCATTTTAGATGCAAAAAAGGAAGATGGAAAATACCTGAAGAAGAATAAACTAATATAATTCATTGCCTTTGGATGAGATATTTTAAATGTTTAGTCTTTTAACAACTTTATTTGAAGAAGTGTGGATAGCTTAAAAAATAGATTACTTGATCAAAATTCATAACAAAAGTTGTAAGGTATCTTATTGAAGAATTTAACTTTCAAGATCCATGGGTTAAATCTCCCTTGAGCCCCTGCACCATCTCTCTCACCAAACTTTCCCACTCTATATGACCTGTGGAAAGATCCTCAATTCGAGGAATTGTAGATCAAATACTTTAACCCGATCAATAACAGGACTGCACAGAGAACTTTTGTCGTTGGTCCTCATATTATAGTATATAATATAGAAGGCAATGCGAGTGTGTTGGGTTGTGGCTGTAAAGGTAACATTATTGGTTTCATAGATTCAGATTGTTGCAGCACTATAGTGGAAGTTATGTGCATAGTCCTCGGCAAACGCCATGACCCCCATGGGCATCTGTCACTTGTTCCCAACACTTACCAAGAGAAAGCTCGGGGTGTATTTTGTGCCAGGCTTTGTGTCCATCATCTATGAAATAATCCCTTCCCTTCCTTACCCACAAGCAGTTCCACAACCCTCTTTCCCTCGGGAATCGTGTAGTGTCTGAATCGACTCCACCATCCATCCAGG
This sequence comes from Sequoia sempervirens, assembly GCA_007258455.2. NCBI lineage: Eukaryota > Viridiplantae > Streptophyta > Pinopsida > Cupressales > Cupressaceae > Sequoia > Sequoia sempervirens. Next base: position 9,725,630 of record VDFB02000007.1, on the reverse strand, counting down.
TAATGGCAATGTTATCATGTCCATATTTGGCGGTAGAAGCATGCCAAACCATATGTTGTGATACATCCATAGCCCCTCTTCAAAATATCCATTCACGACAAGATTTCCAACACCAAACCTACATCATTTCAACAAAAATGTGCTTAAAAAACTCCATTTCTGACAAGATCAAGGAAAAAAACTCCATTTCTAACAAGATCAAGAAATAATGTTAAGATAGCTCTGAGCTTCGTGGGTGTGGACATCTGCTCTAAGCAATAGCATCAATGATCGAGCCACATGTGGGATCTTCTTCCATGCCCGTATTATGATAAAACACCTAGGCCTCATTCGAGAGAGCTTGAAAGGCCTAGGCATAGAGTGTTAGGTATTTTGAAGCCCAACGGTTTCTTTATTCTTGACCATTTTTTATCGTGTCTTTTGGTCTTCCTTCTTGAAGTCTCTTTCCTCAAATGGTTGTTGGTAAAAGTGTGTATTTTTTTGGGTGTATGGAGTATGGTTATTATTATTCAGCTATTGTTGTCTTATGTACTATGAAAAAAAAAAGATTAATAAAAACAAATATTCCCCTGCTTTGAAAGTGGATGTATCCATTTGGTGAAGCACTATAAAATTTGGTGTTATTCTTGTTTGTATTTGATCTTTAAATTTTTTTCTTAAATTTTTTCAATTCTTCTTTCATTTATATTGTCGTAAATTCGTCAACAATTGGTATTAGAGCTTGGTGAAGAAGCTCAGTGCTGAAATATTTTTTTTGGAAATCGATGAAGATAATGGAAGATTGAGAAATTTTTGGAGTAGAACTTCAGATTTAGGAAGGTATAGATGGAATCACTGCTAATTAAGTAGGACCTCTCACTCACTTTGATTGGAAAAACCAAAGAAAAGGTTCGATGTTGGACAAAGAGTGAGAGAAAATGGATAGGAAAGCAAGGGCAACTATTTTTCTTTCACTGCCCACCAACGTGCTATTCAATGTTTCAACTGAGAAGACAACAAAAGAGCTTTGGGATAAACTTTTTGACATGTATGAGATGACATCAACATCAAACAAGGTATTCATCATGAAAAATTTATATAATTTAAAAATGAGAGAAGGTGGGATTATGTCGAAGCACCTCAATTAATTCAATACCTTAGTCACCCAATTGATTTCCATAGGTATCAATTTAGATAATGAAATTAAGGTAATCTTGTTATTATGTTCTTTACTGAGCAGCTGGGAAGGAGTAGTGATGGAAATTAGTACTTTGATGGTTTCTGAAGTAAACTAAAATTTGATGATGTTGTAGCCACACTTCTTAGTGAAGACATGAGGAGGAAGAATCAAGAAACCTCTTCTGGTGACGCTTTAACTAATGTAACTATTGGAAATAGGGGAAGGAGTCAAGATAGAGGGAGAAATAATAACAGAAGATCCAAATATGCTCCAAGATCGAAGTCTAGGGGTAGAAATGGTGCTTGTCGGTTTTGTGGCAAACCGGGTCACACAAAAAATAATTGTTGGAATTATAAAAAGGCACAAGACAAGGTGAGCAATAATGAAGTAAACACTGCATATGATAAAGATGATGGTGTTTTGGTTTTATCAGTGAGTGACACCACTACAGACTCATGGGTGCTTGATTTTGGTGCCTCTTTCCATGCTACTCCATGTCGGGGTACTTTCAAAAACTACCAAGAAGGTAAGTTTGGTAGAGTTTTTCTTGGAGATAATAAAGAATGTGAAATAGTAGGAAAAGGTGATGTGATATTGTGTTTGAAAAATGGAAATAAATGGATATTGAAAGATGTCAAAGATGTTCCTATGTTGAAACACAATTTAATATCAATGAGCCAACTTTATGCTCAAGGGTGTGATGTCAAATTTTCTTTAGATACTTGGAAAGGAACCAAGGGTGTCTTGGTGCTTGCAAAAGGTGAAAAATTGGGTGATATTTATGTTTTAGAGTGCCATGGTGAAGTGGGAGCTGTAATGGCAATTGTGCATAGTGGTTGGGAGCTTTGGCATAACAGGCCCAGACATATGAGTAAAGGGGGACTTGAAGTCATGCTTCAAGTGGCTTTTTATCGTCTTTTAGTCTTCCTTCTTGAAGTCTCTTTCCTCAAATGGTTGTTGGTGAAAGTGTGTATTGTTTTGGGTGTATGGAGTATGGTTATTATTATTCAGCTATTGTTGTCTTATGTACTATGAAAAAAAAAAAGATTAATAGAAACAAATATTCCCCTACTTTGAAAGT